>VXAL01014975.1:297701-351471 GCA_013399475.1 Chauna torquata | reverse complement strand
ACATGTTAATTAGCTGGCAGGTATGAATTTAGTTAGTGTCAATAAAACAAGGTAACTGTTGAGGGAAGGGGCACAGTACGAGTTCAGTAGTTACCAGTTTGGAACTTTCTGGTCCAACCACCAATTTCTATAAAAAATCTGAAGGAATGCAGAATCTTTTGAGATCTCCATTTCTTCAGCAGATTTGATTAACTTTGGCCAACTAGTTCAGAAAGTATTGGAGGAGAGGAACTGGGACCAAATAGGTAAAAATACAAGTGTGATGTTCCTTGATGAGACTGACAGTCCATACTAAGAAGTTGGTGCATTGATGACAAACACATTGTCTAGAATGTGACACTGATACTTCAACTACAAAAGAAGAACTTAAGCTTAAAACAGAACTTAAAGCTTGAGGGCCAAGAGAAAGAGGCTCCCTGTTCAGTACTAAGTAGCTGATACTGTGAAAACCACATGATAAGCAGGTTGGTTGTTTTTTTGTTTTTAAATTATTCCTATACAGAATCCCTAAGGCACCATGTCTCTAACACAGTGATTTTTTCCATGAAGAATAGCCAGGTTTTGTAGTATTTTTTGAATAAACACATCTCGGTAAGTGATCTGGCATATACTTTCTCTAGGTGTGGAGTTGGCTGTTTTTGAACTAGTGGAGAAATTGTTCCAGGGCCAGTTAGTACTGAGAACAAGATGTTTGGAGTGCGAGTGCTTTACTGAAAGAAGAGAAGATTTCCAGGACATCAGTGTTCCAGTGCAAGAAGATGAACTTTCTAAAACCGAAGAAAGTTCCGAAAGTAAGTAATTATCAAAAAGGGTTGTGATTTATGTTTCTGCTTCAGACAGCCGTTGAGGAAGGACGGTGCCATATTTATCAAGGAACACTGCTCTTGTTTTGCTGGTTAAAATTAGAGGCTGTTCTGTTATCTGTTGTCCTGATTAACTTTAGACTTTGTAAACACAGCAGTGATAATGTAGACAGATCCAGACACTATTAAAATTGCCTCAGATCTTTACACATAACACAGACTGCTTACAGTCCTTCACTCTTGTACATGTTTTCCTGCTTATAAATAGGTATTTTCTTCAATTTGGGTCTGTCATTTCTTCCTTGATAAGAGATTCTTAGAAACTGAAGAATAATAAGAAGAAATATTTGCACTTTTCTTAAAATATATGAATTTTACTCTTAAAAAAAAAAATTCATTATTTTTGGAAAATACTATTTTTGTCATTTCTAAATATAAAGCATACAGTATTAAGGTAATGTTAGTCCTCTGGTACGTTCCACAATTGGTAGTGATCCATGCCTAGTTTTTAGCTATTTTCAAAAGTAACCAGTAAGCATGGCAGCAATACATTGTGAATTTCAGAATTTTAAATAAATCACTTTTAGTTTTCATGGACTTAATTCGGAGCAGCTTTCGCTATTTTTGCCTGCTCTGTTTTGCTGAAGGACTTCTGAGTTAAGTGTGTGTGTATGTGGTAGTGTTTATATATAAAATGCTATAGACAGTGGTAGGTGATCTTGTCATTAACAGTGTGAAGCTGTCAGTGGAGGTGAAATGTAGAAAATGAAAGGGAACCGTCTGGTTATTTTGGAAGCTTGCTGTAAGGAGCGAAATTCTAGTCTCGAATACATGCACCTAATTTCTAGACATGGCAGTAGAATTCATACATGCAATTTGAAGGCGGGCTTTGGGAAAACTGTTTTTTAAGAATCTCTATTAAAGTTGTATTTGCATCATTTCCTGAAATGATCTGAAGATTTGAATACATTTTCTATTTCATACATATTGTGTATTCTTTACAGTGTTGTTAGTAGTTCTTGAATGTCTTAACTTTATATATCTTGTTTTGTTTTTATTCTCGTGGGATGCATTGGAAATGTAAATAATAGCGTATCTATGAATGTAATGATTCTCTTTTAGTTTCTCCAGAGCCAAAAACAGAAATGAAGACTCTTAAGTGGGCAATTTCACAGTTTGCATCAGTGGAAAGGATTGTGGGAGAAGATAAATATTTCTGCGAAAACTGTCATCATTACACAGAAGCAGAACGCAGCCTTTTATTTGATAAAATGCCTGAAGTTATAACAATTCATTTGAAGTGCTTTGCTGCTAGTGGCTTAGAGTGAGTATGCCAATACACTATATTACAAAACAGTGTGCTGTTGAAAGGGAAATCTTATCAGGAGAGATGAAGATGTCTTAAATTCTCCAAAAGCAGATTTCTAGATTGAAACTAGGGGCTGTGTCCCACTGACTTAAGGTACCTTTGTAAGGGCGTTTTATTGTTATAAGCAGTGGCAAAAATTATCTTCAGGAAAATACTTTCAGGAGGCTTCTTGCCAAAAAGTTAAACTTACATTCTTAGAACAGCCTGATATCCTGATGCTTCTTAAAACTTTATTTTTAATCTCACATCTGCATGAGTTTAGAGGCTGTTTGAAATACTTCAGCAGAACAAGTGATGAGAACAAAACTGACTTTTATGCTCACAACTGGTAGTACTATGGTCTTTAACTGAATGGCAGTACTAAAATTTGGGGGGAAAAAAGGAGATTGACACTTTGAAGATTTAACACACACTACAGAAAAATTATCTATTCCTTTAAAATGCAGTATTAGCAATGTCATTCATGTTCAACTGCCAAGCAATCAGTTTGTTATATACTATAAAAATCCTTATTTTCTGAAAGAGATTATTCTTATGAAGGTGGTTTTTACCGTTATTCATACTTAAGAATTTAGGATTTACTTAGGATTACTTAGGATTTCCTTTGGGCGGGGGGGAAAAAAACTATATCCCTACAATAGGATACACAAATAAAACAATGCCATGACAATTTATGCACAGCATTTTGCAGTAAACTGTTTCTCAAATGAGATTCGAATAATGAGAAATGACAGAAGGCTTCATCAGGGAAAACTTCTTAAACTATAAAATATTCCCTCAGATCCTTTAGAAAATTGTTACACCATTAGTTTGTATTTTTGAGTGATACATGATTTTAGTAACGTTTGTAGACCTGGTCTGTACTTCAACTTTTTTCAGTATTCACCACAACATCTTTTGCAATCTGCATTAACTTTGCTGGACGCAGCAAAAGAAACGAAACTTCTGTTGGTTGAGTATCCCCCCACTATCCGGCCCCAAAATGGCATCTGTTCCAGAGAGTCAAGCACACTTCACTACTGCAACCTGTGTATTTTATAACCCTGCATAAACTGAGGGTGTTCTGATGGCAAGGCATAGTTCTGAGACCTAACAGAGCTCCTTTGTGATCTACAATATGTTATTTAGGCACAAATTAGTTTGGCTTTTTATGCACCAAGTTCCTGGTGCTTTGCAATTCCCTGTTGGTTGGCTTTAGACCTTCAGAGCCACCTTGATAGTAAGAAGTCTAACACATGAAGTCTTCAGTGGAATTTAACTTATAATACTTGTGTCACCACTGGAAGTGGATAAGACCTTTGACACTAGACATACAAAATATGAGTTGACTAATTAGTCACAGGATGCTCTTTAAACAAGTGCTGATAACTGAGGTCAATATAATCTGATTTGTGAAATTTTAAGGATTATATTAAGGTACTTTTTACTGGTAGTTTGGTAATATTTTTAGAAGTGGAATTCTCACTTTGCCTGTTTCTAGTACTTGTTAGGGGTGTCTAGCTTTTTGACTAAGTAGAAAGAAAAAACTTCCTGTCTCTGTAATGTCTGCTAATGTTTCTTCAGATAACCATAGGATTATAACATAGAAGATATGTTTTTCAGTGTTCTACGTAATACTTGACTCTCACAACAAGGCAGAGAAAAACAAGCCAACTAAGTTGTGCACTGTTTAAAAATTGTAATGTTGTTATTGAGTAACCTTTGATGTGAGATGGAATGCTGGTATGATTAGAGGTTATTCAAAAAAGACAACCTGAGGTGTTCACCTGACAGAAAACCTGGACATTATCTTCAGTTTGTTCCTACATCTGCTACTTCTTTGCTCCTGTGAGGAAGTACTTGCAGCTTACAGGTTAACCAGCCATCTGCTAAGTCACTTACCTCTTCTGTCCTGGCAATCTGCAGGTCCTTGCTGCAAAATACTAAGACCTAAATCCAGGTCTGACTGAATCCAGTCTCTTCTTGTCTTCCTCCTGTGCCCTTTGAATCATGTCATGCATTTTCTGCCAAGTGCTAGCAGCCAGAGGTTAAGGAAGTAGGAGTGGAAAAATCAAACATAGTCCTGGAGTCAGTGATGAAGCTGAAACTGTGTAGAAGATCGCTTCTCAGTTTTTGGCTTGGACATTTTATCTTAGACAAAACCATGTCATTTCTAAACGTCTTGTTTTGGAGTAATAAAGCACAGCTGCAAATCAAATGGGGAAGAGCCAAGGCTAGTAAATAAAAACTGGCTTCCTCTATAGTATCCAGTTACTGTAGTTATGGTGTATTTTGAACTATAAGCTTTGATTGAGCCTCCCCCAGTTCACTTAGGTAAACTTGTAATATTTATACAAAAAAAAAAAAGTTTCCCCTTTTGGGGACAAGACTGCAGTAATTTGTCCTAAAAGTAGTAACAGACTGTTTTGCTGCCTTAAACTAAGATTCTTAAACTGAGACTGTTCATATAACTGTTCTCTTAGCTCCAATAAAAATTTTGAAATCTTGTCTGCTTCTCAGTCGTGCTCTACTGAGTTTTCTGACAACTGAGTTTAATAAGAAATGAAGTGAAGCAAAAGCAATGGTAATGTAAATATTTGTACTTAGTAGGGCTTTGCTCCATCTCTTCTAGATGCTGGCTTGCAAAGTTGTTCTTTAAAAATAAAGCAGCCAGTGTGAAAATCTGCTAGCCTTGGGATGAGTAGTTCTGTTTGGCAGGGGTGGGGAGGGGAAATGCTGGGTCATGGGAGTAAACAGACCTGTGCTCAGATGAGGAAGCAGTTAAGTGAAACGTGTAACTAGTAATATCTAATTAAGCATTTCCACAGTGCATAATTGGCATTGAAGAGAAAATGAGATATTTGACTTGTGAAATGGTATTGGGTAAGGTCAGGTGATTTTTTTTTTCATTACTTTTTTTTTTTAAATAAAGTCTTACTCTCAGGTTTTGTAACAGTCAGTTTGCTAATTAGTGAAAGCAGTGCTTATGCTGTTGAGAATCCTTATTTGCATTATTTAATGTCTTATGTGTTAGAATAGTTGCAGTAAAATAGCATAAGTCCTTAAGGTCTATAGTAATTTGGAGTATTAATTGTACAGTGGTTAAAGTTCCACTAATTTATGGCCTCAAAATATACATATAGTTGTGGAAGTCAGGTTTGTTGTGCATGAACTGTGCATCAGTCAGAGAAGGCACAGTACTTGGCATGCAATTTTTCTGTCTTCAGATTCTTATCATTAAGAACAACAAAAAGCTAATAGGAAAAGATTGCCTCTCTTATTTCCTCCTGTCCAAATCTTTGTGATGCTGGATCTCATTCAGAAGAAAGGTAGAGCCTGTTTTTTAATGTTTTATGTTAATATGATTGTCATAGTGTGCTTGAGTGGAACTGGATTTCTGATCTAGAGTATGAGTAAGGAGTTTCTCTTTCATGATTTTCTGCTGAATATCTCTTTTTGGCTAATAATAGGGATTTTCAGAAGACTTAAGTTTTGTTATTTCTGATGATACGCTCTTTTTTTTTCTTTTGGTGCAGTCAAATGCTTATGGTAAGCCTAGGTCTAAAATGAGATTGGAGTTAATTAGACTTGAGTGACTGAGGATATCTGTGTATGTGTAAACATACTTGTTTGTTGCTAAGGGTTTATGGCCGTGAACATCAGCAAAATGTTTAAAAGCACAGCAGAAGCGAAACTAAACCCAGTAAAACAAAAGTAATACTCTGTTTTGTCCTATCTACATTTTCCTTGGATTAAAAGTAGTTATCATCCTTTCTTATATAGGTTTCTTACGTAGGTTTCAGTGTAGGTTGAAAAACAGTAGTTGGCTCTTTGGAACCCAAGTTTTACAGGGTTTGTCTATATTCTCCACTATTTTTCCCTACAACATCCTAACAGTTGAGCAAGACTGAAACATCACTGAAATCTATTAGGACATCAGAAAATATTGTTAAATAAAGGGGTTAACTATCTTGGGCTGATGCAATATGTAAATCATGTAAGATCAGAATGATTCAAGGAGGCTAATGTGCAATAATGCAAAAGAGCTGATTTAAGTCCCAGCGCTTTTTTTCTTTCCAAACTCTAGAAGATCCTTATTGTAATGAAAGGACTTAAACTTTTTTCATTGTAAATTTGTGAGCTATGAACAAAATGTTAAATTTATGGAATACTAGATGCTTTTCCAAAGTAAATCAGCTAGATAATTGTTTAAAGAAACTGAATAAGATGGGACAGTTAATGAAGAATCCCTAGTAAGAAGAAAAAGTTACTAACTTAATCATCCTTAGATAACTGTCATTTGCACACCATTGGCAATATACTACAGGGCATTAAGGTGATCTTAGAAAACTTACTATAGTAGAAACTCAGTTTTTCTGAGTGACATTTAAGCTACTTGAAAGTAGAATCACTTGTATTCCTTTACTAAATGACTTTTTTCAAAACCTTTGGGGGGGAAAAAAACCCCTGCTTACTCTGTACCTTGGATGTTGAAGCTTATCAAATCTGGTAAGCAGGTTGATGTCTGCAAAGAAGTGAAAGTAGAATCACAGAAGCATGAATGATAACTGAACAATTAAGAATTCATTTTTTATCACTATTTAAAGCTTACTTTAGCTGATACTTCTGAAAAAGGGAGTCTCTTAAATAGTTAAAAACACACAGCTATTAGGCTGTAGGATTTAACAATATACATACTTGTAAAAATGTCTTTACTGAACAGAGGGGTGCCTGGCACAGATGTTCATGATGAGCAAGTAGAAAAGTAAGCAGCTTCTCACATTCAGATCTCCTGTCTTTAATAGAGGAAAAAGAATATAGGCTCAATGTATGGGCCACTTAAAGCAACATTTATTGTGTGCTGAGGTGGCAAGAGGCCTAACTTTGTTTTTCTTCTAAAGGTTTGATTGCTATGGTGGACTATCCAAGATAAACACTCCCTTACTGACGCCTCTCAAATTGTCACTAGAAGAATGGAGCACAAAGCCAACTAATGACACGTATGGATTATTTGCAGTGGTAATGCACAGTGGCATTACAATTAGCAGTGGACACTACACAGCCTCTGTCAAAATTACAGATCTTAATAGCCTAGAGTTAGACAAGGGAAACTTCATCACTGACCAAATGTATGAAATGATTAAACCAGAACCACTGAATGAGGAGGAAGCAAGAACTATTGCTGAAGACTACGATGATGGTGAAGTCTCTTTTAGAGTCAATGGAAATGCACAGCCAGGTAAAGTTCTGAACAAAAAGAACATGGAAGCTGTCGGACTTCTTGGGGGACAGAAGAGCAAGTCTGACTGTGACCTGTACAACAACAAACCAGCTAACACTGAGAAGTTTCTTAATATAGTTTCTGAAAACAGAAATTCTGAGTCTAGCAATACTAACGGAAGTGTGGAATGCAGTACAGAACACAGTGATCAAAATGGTGTTGCTTTCAGTGGACTAGAAAACAAAGCTTTGTATGTATTGCAGAGCCTGAAAGAGTATGAAGGAAAGTGGTTGCTTTTTGATGATTCTGAAGTGAAGGTTACAGAAGAAAAGGACTTTCTGAATTCTCTTTCTCCGACATCGTCATCTACATCAACTCCTTACCTACTGTTTTATAAGAGAATTGTAGAGTGATACTGTATTTTGACTGTAAATATTAAGGATTTGCATACACCTGTTGTCTGATTTGCATCAAGACTACCTGGAAGAAACAGATGTTTGTTTTTGAAGCTACTGGATCATACATTTTCTGGTCTTTGCATTCTGTGTAAGTGGCTCAACTTGAATTAATAAACCGTGACATAGAACTTAACTCACATAGTAACTTTTATGCTGGAGTATAGTGATATTACCTTTTAGAAATACCAATTTGTATAGTTCCTAAATGATGCCTACAATACACAGTAGTGGTTTTAACACAACTCTAGTTCTCAGACATGCCTCTTGTATTATTAGCTTTTTTTTAATAAAAGTTATTTGTATTCATATTCTGGAGTAAATGTATATTAACTAGCAAATTTCATCAGAAGTTGTGTATTTTTGTAACTTGCGAAGTGCTACTTCATATATAGTCTTTTAATAATCGACGTGGTTTACTGATGATGTTAGCCTTATCCAGTTCAATACTGCTCAGTGCATCTCAAAGCACAAGAAAAGGGTCTTACAACCTTGTTTAGTGTATTGGAAGGAACTGAACGTAATAGAAATGTTTGAATGTTCTAATTTACATCTTGTTGCATAGGTGTTAAATGGGCAAAGTGTAAATAGGTGTGATTAATACATCAAAACAGGGAGTGTGTAGTGTAATTAAAATACTTTTGTACTTCTTAAGAGTAAAGCCCTCTAATATGCATATCTGCTTGGGTGGATTTGGAATTTAGTGGTGATCTTGTAACAGTTAATTTGTACTTAGAGCTCACTGAAAGGTGGGAAAACGAAAGCATTTGACTTGATGCTTTGTTGAGAATGTATATATGAAATAAAAAAAATTTATGATATGCATCAGAGATGACTAGATCAGACTTTTGTCTTTGGAGAGGAAAATGCCAGAAGTGGTTGGGCACCATAACAAAAAGGTTGGGAAACGATCTAAAAGAAATGCAAGACGAGAGTGCTTTAAAAAAAAAAAAAAATAGCATTCTGTGTTTTTTAACTGGTTCTTGTACAGCATATCCTAATTCGAAAGGACTTGATGACTAGAGAGAAATTTTGGAGCCAAGGGGAAAGGGAAGCTAAGATTATTGTAAAAACAAATGAAATGTTAGACATTAAATACTAGAGATTAAAATCCAAAATCATATTAGATGCTAAAATGTTAAGCAGCATCCTATAAACTGCAGACAATTAAAATCTTAAATATATGGCATGAAACGTTAAGTGTTATTTCTACTGTCAGAGCATGGATAGAATGACATGAAGTGCTGCTGCACAGACACAACATGTGAGGATGCCCTATTTTTCAGAATATGTTTAAGCTTTTTCAAATACAAATTAACTTATTTGCAAGAAAAGCCCTAGAAACTTCTACCTAGTTTATTCTCCAATACTTTTTTGACCATCTTTTATTATAATGTAATAAAAACACTCAGATAACTCATGAAAAATACCTTTGGTGTATTTTTCATGTTCTGGTAGGCAGAGTTGATTTGTATAGGCCTTGATTTAGCAGCATGCAACAGATAAAAATACACTTTGATCTAGAAAACTTGTACTTTCAATATGAAAGTGTAAAAAAAAAATGCTGGACTAAATTGGGAGCTGCTTATTAACTCATGCTGTCTAATAAATTTCTGTACAGGAGAAAAATCTTGAATTACAAATTCAGTGAGAACCTTCCTTTCTCCATAGTATTGTAACCATACTAAATAATTTCATTGTCTAAAACAAGAAGTATCTACATTTAAAAAAAAAAAAAAATTGTAATCTTACCTTGCAAGGACCTTAGCCAAATCACATTACAGAATGCTACTTTTTTTTCTGCCTGCAATATGGGGTTTGCTGAATTTCAGCCTGCAAACAAAAGTTTAGTTTTCCACACTTGATCCAGGACATACCTTTCTCACTGAACTGTAGGAACAGGAAATGTTCCATGGAAACAAAATACTGTTATATGCAACAAAATAGTGGTTACAGTGTAAACAAAGGTAGACCCAGCTGTCTTCCAGCATACCTTAGAGCTTGAGAGAAACATTCTGCATAAGCTGTTGAACACAAAATGGCACCAGCTGCAATGTCCTGAAGTTAAAAACATTCTGCTGGTATGAGGATATATATATCATATATATTTTTGAGATTTGTTCAAATAAAGCACGCACTTACTACCATTCCTGAACTAGTAACGTGCCACAGTAGCTGATGTCCTGCATTACACATGGCGTGTAGTTTGCTGTAATCGAAAACAAAATGTGACTGCTCAATTTTAGCCTTCCATGATGCTACATTTGAGATTTACATAATTGCTGAGTTATCTGTACTGTTAAGCCATTTGGATTTATGCTGAAGTAGGGCTAGGCAGTAAAATCAAAGGATAGTTGTCCATAATTTGTATTAAAATAGATCCTTTTCTGGCTGAAGAAACAATATACAAGAACTACTGTAAATTAAAGTTTCATTCTTTCATGGCTATTGTTTTTTTTCCCCCTATTTATCAGTTTGTAAATATATCAATCTCTTGCAAAGCTACCCCTTCCTAATATTTTTCAATATGAGAGTCTAGAACTCCTATGCTGCCTTCAACACCTCGTTACCATCTCCATACTTTGCAACTAGCTTTTGAAATGGGGCGGGGGGGGGAGCATTAGGTTAGTTTCTTTTCACGTAGGAACTTCCACGCAGACCTTTCAGTGTTATAACCCATAATACAGAACTAGTTCAGGATGACTTGTGCTCAAGGGAAACAAAGACCAGCAAGGTGGGAAGAGCACCACTAAGGTGCAGCTGCTGGAAAAAAAGAGCACGGGAGAAAGCAAAAATCATCAGTACCACTTCCCCTTCCTCTTGGCACCCACTACAGGCTACAGAGCCTCAGCCCATGTCCCACTGTGGCTCCAAGACAGTGCCCTTCCAGCCCTGCTCAGGAGTAAGAGTATAATCACTGCACTGTGTCTGAGGCAGCCTGAAATAACTTTAAATGTGTCAAGAATAAAAGACCTCGCCGCTGCTGCAGAAAGGTGGGTGCTTGCTGCAGCTACAGGATAAAACAGAAAGGGGGGGGCCCCAAAGAAACACCACCCAGCACCTTAAGAAAGTGCATGGCAGAAGTCAACATGAACGCTATTTAAGTTTCAAGAGTCGAACTCTTACAAACTGGAAATGGAGATGTATAATTGTGATTGATTGAAACCTTAAAGGCTCCTGTCCAAAAAACATATTTTTTCTTATATTTACAAGTATATTTATAGAAGTACTTTTAGCTAATTTATTTATTTATTACTTATATATATATACATACACATGTTTATGTATGTATATTTAGGTATTTATGTAGAGTGAGTAAGCTTGTGCTTAATCACACACCCCTTTTTCCAAGGGACCTTGTTCAACACAGAGAGGAAAAAGATGAAGGACTAGATTTAGGACTTATGTAGTCAGCTCTAATTTTGATGTTTCCTTGAAGTCCTGTGTTAGCCACCAAAATAACTGCCTTAAAACAGACTTTTTGCTTCACATAAATAACAACGTGAGGAATGCTTTCTATGTAAGCTTTTAACTCGGTTCACTTGTTTCAGCGTTTTTGTTATTTCCCCCCCGCCATGAATTCGTTTTTAAATTGAAAGAGGGACAGAAGAAGTTGCAAGCTGCTAAACTGAATCGTACATTTAAAGTATGATAAGGTTACTGTGCCGTACTTGGACTTCCTAGTTGGTGGAAATGACCTTACACACAGCAGTCATGCTGCAACTCTCCTTCACTGGTACTGACAGAGGTGAAGTGGTAACAAGGCATGCCTTGGTTCTTCTGATGGTGACAGATGGAATTATTTTTCTCTGCAGCAATTCATATTCAGAGTTACAAAGGAGAAAGGACAGGAATAGTAAAAAAAAGAAAAAAAAATTACCACTTGGTTAAGAAGCGTTACTGTAAGACTTACCTTACTCTGAAACTTTTTCCCAAGGATGGCGAGCTCTGAAGTCCAATGCACAGGGAATTAAAGTGTAAACATTCACATATTTAATAGTACCATCAAAATAACCATCATCACTACATTAAAAACTTCAAAAATGCATTTGCATATGGTCCTAATATAAATTAAATATATGAGCTAAAAGTAAATAAATTTAACATTAGGTAATGCTATAAATAAAGGTAAATGCATTTAGTGTACCTTTGAGTCATAAAAATGCCTTAAAAAACAGGTAAGTTTACAGCTTATCACCAATACTCTGGATACCACTTTCATGATTTTTTTCAAACATTGATAAGTCTACATTTGACAATTCAAAATGATTTTTTTGGCCACTGAACACTTTGATGGAGGAAGAGGTGTGTGGGATGTCCAGGATGAAGTCCAAGTTTTATTTCACAATAAAACTTCTTTGATTCCCAGCGCTGATAACAAGGGTCTTTCTTTTCAAAACCTTAATTTTAAGTGCTTTTTTATTTTGGTTTTTAACTCGTTTAGATATCCATTTTGCGAAGGCTCATCCTGCTGAAGGAGTCTCTGAGGGAGAGAAAATACAATGATGAGCTCATATTTTTCACAATGAAATAAGAAGTATCTTAAGATGAATGATTCTGAAGATAATTTCCAGTATTTTCTACAGCTGGCTGCTACAAAAGTCTACTGACATTAACTCATTGCTTTTGCAAGCCTCTATCTCTATCAGATAGGGGCCTCTATCTGGGATCATTCAACTGCTCAAGGTTTACTGACATGAAAGCTGACAAAATTTAATTCATGTGTATGCAGAGAAGCAGCACAAACCATCTGCACTACTTAAATCCTACTGAAGTCCTTCAAATAAATCTCTAAGTGGAATTTGCTTGGAATACCTGTATTACACTCTCTGCACAGGCGGAACTTCACAGTATCAGAAAATAGTTACCGTGACAGAAGTGCTTGCGAGGCACTCACACCGTTACTCCCACTGATTCCCAGCTAGTGAAAACTGACTCCAGTTAAGAGCTAGCAAATGGTACGTAATCCGGGGAGTGTTTAAAAAGTCACGAACTTGGGTAATGAGGAAGGCCACCTTTCTGCAATGTATACCAGACAGAAAAACACACCAGATCCAGGTATGGAAACACTGCTGAGCTCTTCAGTGTGAGCTGGGAACACTCATTTCCTTCTTCATCCAGCACCAAGTCTTGCTGTGCTTAAAACGTATTTTTTCCCTCTCTCTTCACAGAAAGAAATTTCTCTTTCCACAACATTTTTGATCTTCCCTGTTGCTCTTTTTCTCTGAACAACACTTACATGAGGAGAAGTTCAAAACCAGGGTTGTGTTCTCCTAAACCAACAGCATGGACGTGAGCTGAAGTCCACGTTTGCACAAACATTCTAAAGGGTCTGTCATTAAAAGCACTGTCACCGTCCTGCTCAGTGCTAACACAGTGCTTCCAAAAAAAAGAAAAAAGAAAAACCACACCACCCATTGGTTTGAGACCACAATGCCAGGGCAGTATTGCTGGATTGCTTCAGCCTACCTTGCTAAAAGAGGACACAGCAGGGTCTTTTTCAGTGGTGGAAAGCCAAAGACTACGTGCAGGCTACCTGCTGAAAAACACTTTTGCCCCTATTCTGGGAGCCAGAACTTTGTTAGAAGCTGTACCCAAAGTCCCCTGCTCAGCCACAGCTGGTGCTAGCAGATTACAGTGCTAAGGGCTCTGAGCTGCTTCATGCACTCCCAGTGGGGTTTTTACGTTCAGTCTCATTGCAGAAGAACAAAAAGCCTGGACTCCAGCTGACCAGTCTTCCAAAATATGAAACACCAACAGTTTTTCCACTTATGTTACCCTACCTGCTCCTGGAGCTCCTCATCCCAGTTCCACTAGGAATACACAAGTGTCAAAGTCCCACCACACTGAGGGTGGTTTTGAGTCTCAACAGAATGGGACACAACACGCACACAAAAAAATTTGTAGATCAAAACCAAAAGGGACCACTGCAAACACCACCTACCATAACTGCTGGGAAGGGGATGTGCTCTGAGCTCAGGAAAGAAGGGAAGAGGGATGGACTCAGCCAATAGAGCCATAATTAAAAACAAATAGATTCCACAGGTTCACCAGGAAGATCAGACACCCCAGTTTTACACCCTCTTTATCTCCGCTGAAAGTAAAATCAAATATCCACCTGTGGCATGTGACTGGCAACACTGCCTTATACAACTGTGGGATCTTTCTGTTTATCAAAGGTTGGAGAGCTTCCTTTAACCGGTGATAATTTCTTTCAAGTTCCCGCTGATACTCCTTTTGGTCTGGACCAATCAAGCTCTTGTTCTTGCGCAGAGCATCTTCACATCTAGAAAACAAAAGCCTGTGAAACTTGAGCATATAAAAAAAAGGACATGCTTGCTAGAGACTTGTTAATTTAATAGCACAAAAGCTTTCATTCTCTTCCTCTGGGATGGCACACAATATCCTTTTCTATCTTGTCCTTTGGGTAATAAAGACTCAGCTAAACCAGGTGGTCTCCATGGGCAAAGGAGAGGGTGTCACGTTTCCAATTTCCAATTCACTTCCAGAGTGGCAACTCCTTTTTTAGTTTAGTTTCACTCTCCAATTACACTTTTCCTTGCTGAAGAGAAATGAAAAGCTTATCTCCACATAGCCACTTCCAGTCCAAGCAGACTTTAAGACTGATAGACCTACTGCTCTCCCTAGCAAAGATTAATAAATAGCAGACTATGAGATGTTCATCAGGAACTCTTCTTCTTGGAAAGATGTAGTTTAAACAAAGTGAATGAAAAGAGTTGTATCATCACCACCACTTGTTACATATGGAAAAACTACATTGCCACTGGATCTTTTTGCTTGGAACATTTTTCTTTTATTTTTTTTTTTTAATTCCTTGGTGCTTACAAAAGATGCTGGATTTAGACTGTGGCTTGCATTACTCAAGAGGAAAGTACAGCAGCCAGCATAATTTCTTGAGAGATTTCTGCCAGCATGCTTCCACACAGTTTGGAGAAATTCACTTCAGAAGGAAATTAAAACTCCTGGCCAATTGAACAGTTTCGCCTCACCCTGCCAATCTGTGAGTTCATTTGTACCAGTGTGACTAGCTGCATTTTCTGAAACGGGAACACTTGTTCACAATGGAGCTGTGATCACTAATTCCTTCCCAATAAACAGCAAAGTCAAATGACTTCAGCACTCGATCTGACTGAAGTCATGGACCAGCAGCACCACAGAAAAAGGAAACCAAGTGGGTAGCTGAGGAATACAGCTGCATATCAAAACTGGACAGATGGAGTTACAACATGAATACTCCTCTCCTTGGATAGCCCCTGCGATATTGTACGTGCTCCTGTCTGATGTGGTAGTAATAAATGCACCTGGCAGGCAGCTTGAAGACAATACTCCATACCTTTTTGTAAAGTCCTTGAAACAGAGCCGCAGTTTGTTATGATGTCTGAAGAGCTTTGGATCATTGGGTATTTCAGACAAGAAAACTTGTGCAACTTCCAATGGTCCCTTTAGGAGTAAAGACAAGAAGTAAGTTTCTAAGAACCATCTGTCATATCCACTCACTGGAGAAATTTCTTGCATATAGAAACATTTGTAAAATGCAACATTTCCTCACAGAACACTTCTAAAAGAATTGCAGCTGGTAAATCTGGCATAAATCACCAAATATCATGACCACTGAATGTCTTCTAGGCATTTTTTTTTTTTTAAATAAAACTCTGCTTTTGGAAAACAGTGTGAGAAAGTACACAGATCCTACATTTGTTTTCTCTCACAATGACTCTTGACAAAAAGTTTGCTCCACCAACAACTAACACAAAGTTTAAACAATGCAGATGGAACTAGGGAACTCTTTGCCAGCACTGCGAACTCAACCCAGAACTTGAAACTCCAGCTGTGTTTTTTCCAGCCTGTGCATTAGAATAGGTTTACTCATATTTCTTCAAATTTTCCTCAGTATTTCTCCACTCACTAACTTTGCTTTCCACTTTGTTCAAAAACTACAGCAAGACACAATCCTAGTTCCACCCATCAGTGCCTGGCTAATCAAAGGCAAAGTGATAAAACATTTTTATTTTTATTTTTTAAACAAAGGAAGGAGAAGCAGGCAGAAATGACTGCAGATGCCAGGAAGGAGCAAGTAACTGAGGGAGAAGGGCTATCTACTCAGCTACTTTCCAGATCTAACCACATTTTCAGGACTCTTATTCAAATTGCTCACTGACAGCAACTGGTCTGGACCCACCAGTGACCTTAAACACATCCCACAGACTGTATGGGAAAAGAAAACCAAGGTTATTTAGAAATAAGGCCCAATGCTGACCACCCACTGAACTGAGTGATATGCACTACCCTAGTGTCTCCAACTCAGAAAGCAATTCTCACCTGATTTACTGTGGTACCTACTGATCCTTGTAGCACCATCTGCAGCATCTTTGGGTCTGCGGGGTCTTGGTGAGTTGCAAAAGCTAATTCCTGTGTTTTCTTCTGCATATCCTCTATGGCAACTTCAATGGGTGTCAAAATGATCTAAGCAAGCAGCCAGAATATAGGACGTTTGTTATGGCTGAGACTGTCAACCAGACACAGACTTTCAGAAGCACTTTGGGGTGGCACACTGAAGTAGTGGAGGACACCAACAGGACAGACATTCTGGAGAGAAGCACTCTAGAAACAGCATCCTCTCAGTCTTAGTTTAGAAACATCAGGAAAAAGTTTCATTTTTAAATGTGTTTCTACATCTGGGTACTCAAAAGCTCTCTGAGATTGCTTCTGAGTGGGCAGACTGCAGTGTCCCTTAGTGGTTTACCAGCTACCCAGGGTTACAGTACTATGTCAGTGCCTAAACACCTGCATGTTCCCTGCCTTGCACGAAAATGCATTTTTCATTGTGTCTGGATACATTGCTGAAGGAAGCAGCAGAACATACTGAACTTTTACATTGGCCTGGGTTTAAGCTGAATAGGAACACAAAGAAGTTCAATAGAAAGGAGCTGGTCTTAAAATCACAATGAAGGGATCACACGCCAGTCCCTGAAGTGACCAGTCAGAGTAGCTCAAGATAACACTGCTCTCACCTTCTGTGAAATTTATGCATCTTTAGCAGAGAAGGGAAAGCTAGACTAGTGATGGCCAGAAGGTGCACCTGTGTTTATGTGGCAGTGTGAAGGGATGTGGCCGTGGTGTTAAACTAAATGGACAACTGTATGTTATGCAAGAGTTTCAGCAACATCCGCTTCCCTTAGTCTTGTACAGTATTTCCCTTCAAACAGAGGAAATTCCTGGGGATGTCTGCTGTGCAGACAGTGCAAGCCTCACCTCCTCTTTGTGAATGACGTTTATCCTGGTTTTAATGTAAGGGAAAGCATGGGATGTCGTCAGGATTGTTTTACGCTTGAACTGCTCATGCAGCTCCCCGTGAGCTCGGCCGTCCAGTGTGAAGGGCGTGCAGTACATGAAACGCCGCAAGTTGTAGTTTTTGTCGAAGTAAGTTATTCTGTCCTTCATCTCGTATGTGTCAAAGTAAGGCTCCACGTAGGTTATCTGGATGTAGGCCTGGAGGAAGGAACCCAGGTGTGCACAGTGAAGTACAGTGCCACAGGCAGCCACACCAAGATGAGATTGCTTCTACGCCCTGCTTTCTAGTAGTGCAATAACCCAGCCTGCTTTAACTCTTTCCTCTGAAGAACTAGGACTGTTCTTTGCCTTTATTCAGAAAAATCACACTCATGTTGATGGGGAATAGGGGTGCTTGGTAGCTGCTCAGCACTTTCTGGGCTAGATATAGCACACTGCCCCTCTCCTCTCAAGCTCTTCACATGAAGTGTTTCCTTCTTTTCTTTGCAGATAATGCCTTGCCCTAAACTGGAGTCTTGTTTCCTAGGCATGCTCCTGCTATTTTTGCTATGCTTATAGGACACAGCACAAGAATGACAAAATGCTACTGCTGCAAAAAAAGCCAGAGGTCAATGAATGGAAAACTCCCTTCCTTGCTTGCATTTAGCAGAGATTATAGAGAAAGGCAAATGCAGCCTGAGTCTGTGCTGTCCTTTTGTCTCTTAACCTTCCCTTCTCACCAACCACACACAGAGCAGGGCCTGGGGCAGTAAAGGAAATGGTTAATTCTGCACTCCTTTGCTGGGATGATTTTCTCCAACTCTCTCCCAGAGCAGCCACAAGATGCTCTCAAGCTCTCTACATGGATTCCATTGCCTACTTGGCGAAATTCAGGGCAGGATTTGGCCCATTATGTTTTTGTACATGCAGGACCAGTTCTACTGCTAAACCTCTACTTGTACTCTTACCTTGTTAGGATCTAGTTTACATTTGTCCACAGGGTTTGAGTCCTTAATCACTTCAAGCACATCTTCACCAAACCGTTCTCCGTAAAATCCCTACAACCAAGAGCAAATGCATTGAAAGAAAACATCAAATGCAGCCATCAAAGATGGGGGTTGGAGAGACAAAGGCACATTGAAGGGAGGTGAAGCTCCAAATGCCTTCAACAGTAGCTGTGCCAGGGCTGAATGTGATGTGCTGAACCTAGGAGAATTAAATCAATCGCATTCCAGGGGCTACAGGAAAAAAACAAGCCTAATGCCCTGAAAGCCAGGAGAACTCGGGAGCCTTCCAACTGTACACACGCACTGCATGACTTTGAACAAGCCTCTGAGCTCGCTGTGTGTCTGTGAGCTCAATTGAAAACTGGGGTCAATACAGGATCTGCTGGGAAATCAGGTGCCATATCAGAGCATGGCTTTGCTGGGCTGGACGAACGGCCAGATCTGAACTCAGTTGCATGTGCTTAGACCTCAGACGTTGTTGCTTTCAGTGCCATGTGACAGCAACTGAATTGTTGTGAGCAACAACAGCACATCAGATCTATTCTAGCAAATGAAATAGGGCCAGGTCTGATGAACAAGTAGCATGGCATCGCCCAGAGCTGTGCTACTGAACTCTCTTCAGCTCCCACAGGGGATAACCTCATCTGTGCACAGTGCTACTGGGAAGAGTCTCTGACCCATGCTGTACCCCAAACTAAGATGTTGGCTAGTCACGTTAGCTGGCACCAAACCAGGCCAGACTAGCAACTACATAGTACAGATAGATGATTGCTGGGTGGTGCCTGGAGATGCACCCAAGCCCTGGTTAGATTTATCAGAGTTGCCTTTGCTTGTTCACAGCTGAAACAAACTTCAGAGACCAGAGATACCCTGCTTTGGGGGCTCTGGAATTCACACTCCTTCAAGTGCACAATCTGTAGGAGCAGAGAAACATGATGTGAAGGTCAGAAAAGGATAGTAAAATGCAATGCTTTCTGAAAGTCAGATTCTGAAAGGCATCTCAGCCTTTTTTTGAGCCCAGGTCATCTCATTTACACCAGGCAGCTAAAGAGAAATTCAAACACTCTATGAGATGCCACAAACTCTCAAGGGATCATAGCAGGTCTGCAGCACTTGATGCAAGGCCAGGGAGAACCTGTAAGGACTCCTCTCCCTGCATTCCTCCCACCTCCTGTAGAGGTGACCCTGGCGAGAGGACAGAACACATCATGCCCAGCACAGGGCTCTGGGTCACTGCACAGCTCAGCAAACTGTTTTGCCAAGTGACTGCTTGCTTCTAAGCTCAGCCTTGCTTCAGGCTCCACGACACACAATGTTTTTGCCCAACGATTTTCATTTCTGCCACTTCCTGCAATTTGGGAACACAGCTCTTAAACGACCGACGGAAAACAGTAAAACTGCAATTCACAGACAGAATTTGAGGTTAGCCACAAGCATCTCACCTCTAGTCTATGAGAAATTTCAGCTAACTTTGTTATCGCAGGTTCCTTGTAAACAAACTCTTGTTCATCCAAGTCTCCAAACTTAGTTCCATAAAAACCAACCCGGAAGTAGGTGCCAAACATCCTCTTTCCATCCTAGGTTTGGAGAAACAAAAGGTTATTTCAGTGTGGAGACAAGCACACCCCAAGCATGGCTGCAGGCAGGCTCCTGATTTTATGCAAAATCAAAAAGAAATTAAAAAAAGAAACTACAAAGAAAAAAATAGAAAGAAAGAAGGGAAAGGAAAACACACCTGGAACTCAGCATGAATGCATTTAGCAGCAAACACCACAATGAAATTATAAACTAACATGAGATTTATGGATCGTTATGACCATTAGCCCAACCCTGCAATGATGTTTCCTACCCCAGGAGGAGCCTGGGGGTGTCGGATGTCTCCAAGGAACAAAGGCAAGTTCCTTTGCTTAGGTAATTATTTCAGGCTCTCCAAATACTCTGCAGACACCCCTTAGCTTGGTCCGTAGCTGCTGACAGCCTGCAGCACGCAGGGAGGATATTGCACACAAATAACCCAGAAATTACCCGCACCACAGCCTCCATAATCCACTCTCAAGTAGCTGCAGGATTGGGCCAATGTCAATGTTCAGTTCACTCACACACGCACACGCAAGTGCTGTTTGAACAGCGTGTCGACCGGAAGGTATTACATTCTCATCTAGTAACTAATTTCTAAAACGGAGGGCCAAAGTCACTCCTGCTGAAAGCAGATGCAATTCACTGTATCATGTACCTGCTTCCTTTTGAGCCAGTGGTGAATTTGGCCCAGAAATGCAACAAAAGAAGAGAAACAGAAAGATTTTTGCTGGAAAGTAACAAAGAAAATCTGATTAAGAGAAAGAGGAAAAATGCTTTAAAAATAAACCACACCTTTGATTTTTGTTAAACAATTCACTCCGCATGCACAAACCAGAAATGCCTTTCAGCAAGAAACTCTAAAATGTTCACCTTTACTCTCGTGAAAAAGCATGATGTAGTACGTAGTGCTCACTGCTCTGACTTTGGGTTAGTGTTTGGTTTCAAACAGCACCTACAGATGTCCTGGCTGCTGTGTATGATTTTTATTTAGTATTTTGCTATGGCAAAACTGATCTCTTGTGGCGATGGTGAATATGATCTATGGAAGGCAAAGAGGGCAAATAAACCAAACTAAAATAAAAAAAAAAGTCAGGAAAACTTCAGAAGCTGGAAAAAGCACTGTCACATCAAGGCACTGGCCTGAATGACTGACGGGGTGTCACGTCGTTTCTGGGGCAAGGGCTGCTGCCCACCCCATGCACCTTCAGGAGGGCAAAGCTCACCCATGCCCAGCTCTGGCCAGAAGTGACCAGAGCTAACAGCAGCTCCACTTACTAAATGCAGGGCACTTCTTGGCTTTTTGGATATGGTCAGATACAAATTCATTGGCTCTGCCCTGGCAAGAGCACAGATGCATGCACAAATTTAAAAGAATGAGGAGCGGCACTGAGCGTTGCTCACGTGCTCTCGCCCATCTCTCTGAGCAGCCCTTGCTTCTGTTCAGCTCTGCCTGCCAGCCTAAGCCTCTGGGTTTTGGTCACACCACTGCCACCTCCAGAAGCACCACCCAGGGTGCGACTCCCAGCTGAGAAGCTACTGCTCTCTTGTTGGAGGTATTATCTGGCAACAGCTGGGAGCTATTTCCTTGGACTCGCTGTCTTTCTCCAGTGCCCTTGCCTCCAGATCCACACAGCAATGACCAGCCTACTGAACCCTTAATTTACTTACCACTACCTTTTCAAAGCCACATTTTTGGACAATATTATGTTAAAATCTCTCCCTGTGCTACTTTTTACAATTCAATCTCAATGCCGTAAGACTGAAGATTGTGATCCCAGGGCTCTTTTCCTGACACTTCCCAAGGTGGCACTATGCCTGGTCAAGGGGAACTGACCCACGGGGAGTAAAACATCGCCCCAGGCCTTGCAGGGGGCCTGGGCATGCTCCACGTGGAAGTTGGTGGGATCCTGCTCCAACACATGGGCACCGAGCAGGTGCCACTGGTGGGGGACACTCTGCTGCTCTTCTAATTCATGCGTTTTCCTATCTACCTGGCAGGTGACTTTCAGGGTATGACGCATTTGCAGAATGTGGCTCCTACAAGGTGAGTATCAGCCACATGGACGTTTGCACACACAACTTCTTGTTACAGCTAGTGTACATTTATGTTGCTGTAAAAATAACAATGAGGAGGAGAGAAAATGCTGTCTATTATCAACATCAATTAATAAGGAGTTCTGGTAGCATTTACTAAATGTATAAAATAAGAGTAATGTGGCATTGGGAAGTCCCAGCAGCAGTAGCAGCTGGGAAGCCTGGTGAGATCCAGCTCCCAACACATGTACTTGTTTCATCACCATGCAGACCAGCTGCACTGGCTTTTCCTTATCAATCCAGTAGCTGACATTCAGTTATCACAAGGATCCCAGGGAGAAAAGCCAGCAGCGAGGAGCACTGTCTAGCTCCTGATGTGACAGAGGCATCTCCCTCACAAAGCCCTGGATCTATCAGCCATGAAACGTACGTGAGCTGAGCAGTGACCACTCCCCAGAAAGCTAAACCATCAAATCCTTTCTCTGTCCGCTCCCTGAGGTTTTGTGAGAGTGTCTTTCGAGTGTAAGGAGGGTCTGTGATGGGAGGTGTGGAGGAGGAATGCCTCCAGCATGAATGTCAGGTGCATGGGGAGAAACAAAGCAGCCCTGGGCCAACACCACTGTTTCTGCTCTCCTCGCCTGCCAGCTTTCTGCTGCTCTCTCCTGCCCAGATCGGGCAGGGTTCTGCCTGGCTGCCTCGTTCCGTGCTTTCTTCGCACAGGTAATTTCCCAGTCTGTGGCCATGCCTGGGGATGTTGTATCTGGAAACACACTTCTTGGGGACAACAAATGCCCACGGGCTATTCCCTGCCTCACATACTCTTTCAGTAGCTGGAGCCGCCTGAGTTGAGCTCAATTTCTTGCCTGGAGTTAAGAATATGGGATGGCTCTGCAATCTTCACTAGGAGCTTTTCTTTGAAATTTAGCCAATACCAAAGTCTCTGTAATCACAGTACTGGAATCAGAACAAGTTACTTAAATATACTCCATGGTCTTGTTTCTGAAAAGAGCTAAAAAAATGCAGATAAGAGGGAGAAAATATTAAAAGCATTTTATCTCCTATTATTTTGTGAAAAATAATAGGTCTTTGGGAGGAGAAGAGAATGAAGGTGAACACTGAATAGCCATTAAAGAACTGGCAGAGCAGATTACAGCCACCATGATATGTGAAGGTTCATGATTTGTTATTATGCATGGCAAATACCTTTCAAAATTGCTGGGAATAAAGTTTTAGAGTTATTTCTTGCATACACACAAAAAGCTTTGCCAACAAAATTTGAAAAATTAGACACAAGAGTTACCATCTGCTTTCTCCACCATGACCAACACAGAAGCAGCTGCCTGAAGGCACAAGCGGCCTGAAGTATGTATGAAGGAAAGTACCTCCTTCATACACACTCTGTAGAATGCAAAATCCGACCATCTGTACCAAACTGAGCATTGTATTGTCTTGCTCAGTTTTAACCCAAGGTCTTTTGCAGTGTTGCCAACTATTGCAAATCTTTCAATATTGATTTTTTGAAAGTAGGAGCTCCTGGAGTCCTGCTATTCGAGGCAATCTCACCGTGCATACTTAAAAAAGCGTTTTTGAATTCTCAAGGCAAAACATGAAAAGATTTTACCTAACAACTTTCCTAACTGGAAAGAAAACAAAGAGAATTCAACATTTATTAAACAAACACAGAAGCAGAAAAACCCACCACTTGGTATGTTTAAGCAGGTCTCAGAAATGCATTGGTGCCAGACTCAGGTCACTCAGGCTTGTAGTTGGCAATACTGCATTTCCTGCAACACGAGGGGTGAATCCTGCTGTTGGCATAGCTTGTTGGTAAAATGAAATTGGGATTNAAAGCAAAAAAAAAAAATCCACAAGTAGGAACTTACCACAACAGACAATAGTAAGAGTAGGGAGGAGGGTCAGCAACCAGGGCGATAGAGGAGAAAACAGAAAGTATTTAATTAGGGAAATTCCAAAAAACAAACAAGCAGCAAACTGGCAGCAAATAAACTTTAAAATAAAAAAGGGTGAGCATCAATTAAGGTATTTAAAAATAAGGAAAAAGGAAAAAACATGCAACAAATCTGAAAGCTACAAAGCACAAAGATCAGGAAAAGTGTGGCAATGAAAGATCACGATGACAGACAAGAACATAAACCATGGGTGTCTTTTACCATGCAATAAAACATGACTGAGTGATGTTAGAATCATAACCAATGACAGGATTTTCTTCAGGGGTCGATTTAGGGGCAGACTAATCAAAATAGATGCTCACAGGCCTTCACGTTTGTTGGCTATTGAAGGTGTATCGTTTACATTCCTATAACATGTACTCTGGATTGCTGTGTTGCCTCACCTGCTGGGACTTCACACAGGAACAAGCAAATGATTTACAGCACCAGCCCTTAAATGTCAGGGGTTACTTTTAAGCTACTGAATTTCATTTCTTGCTAGGCCAAAATTAAAAACTGTCATTCACACTTCATCAGCCCAAATTATTTATGTCACACAATGCAACGGAACATTGATCTTGGCCCTGGTTCAGGAAGTGCGGGCTTAAATGCTCTCCTGTGTTGGAGACTTGGAGTGAGATGGCTCATACTGAGTCGCCTGATTCACAGAAAAGCAGAGATTAACTGGACAGCTGAAGCCTATGCAAATAATGTAACATCATATTTACAAAACATTCAAAATGTGTTCTGAGACTTCTCGACAGTCACGTACCAACTGTGTCAACTGGACTAGGGCCTGATTTATCAAACTCACTGTGCTGGATGCAACTTCAGATGAAGCTGACTGCTTTGCTTATTTTTAATCCAATGTGTGGTTCTCATGGTGTATGTTGTAGAAATGTGAACAAACAGCCTCTACAAAAATGAAAGCAGCAAAACTGACTCCAGTTAACACAACCGAGCTATTTTACTGCCAGATAAAGCTACATAACAAATTGATTGTTCTTACACAAACAGAATGAAGGAGCCTATTGTCTGGGATAAGGCTTGGACATGCAATAAACCAGTTTTGTTTTTCAGTACCTCTGAGCATTATTGCTTAAATCGACCCCTGTGGGTGGGGTGAAAATATGGTATGAAGGGATGATATTCTGTGTAAATGCTGATGAAAAGAAATATAAACGAATTATAAAAACAAACTAGTGATGATACAGTGGCTCATTCACCAAAGAACCTCATTAGTGGAACACATCAGCATCCATGCACTACCTACAGCTTCTTATGAAGAGTTTCCTACTACAACCACAATTGGTTTATTGGTATTTCTTTGGTTAATGAATTCAGTTTTAACAGCAGACAGCAACAGAAATACCCACAACTAGCACATGTGGGCAAGCATTGGCGTGAGTCATCTGATAAATCTATTAGTGTTCTTTACTAACTAAAATGGAGTTACCTACCTCCCAGCCAGTACTCTGTGTAATAAAAAGTAAAAAGCGCATGTCACAGAAACCAAAAAAAAAGTTTCAAAGGCCAAAACATGACCATCAATGTAAGGTATTATAAACCTGAAATGGTTTCAATGATTTTAAGACATCATGCATCCAAAACAGCCTTCTCTGGCCCAGAATGACACTCAATGATTGCCCTTTATTGGTTCATTTAACCTCACAAATCTGGCAGTGCCAGAACATGGAGAACACAACCAGACACTCAGCTGCTGTAGACCCCGTGGACCCTATGAAATTGATGCAATGATTTTCACCTACTGAGGAGCTGGTGTTAGCATAAGGGTAACTACACCAACAGACAACAGTGACCCAGCAGTCCATGACAAGAAAGCCAGTTGGGGTGTGGGGCTCAGAGCAGCACTGGCATGTACTGGAGGAGGGTCTGCCGAGTACTTGCCTGCCTGCAAGAAAGGCATGCACCCAGCAGGTCTCTCCCAGAAGATAACACATGCTTCTAGAAAGTTCCCAAGTGCTCTCATCTCCTGCTTAGCTGAGGTCTGTTGAGCTTTGTGAGGGCTGACAATGTCTGACGTCTCTCATCAAATGCTCAGCACCGAAGCTGGTGGGTTTTGTACCACCTAAGTTTAGAAAGGTTCCTTCAATAACTTAGCCACCATTTGAACAGACAAATAAAACCCCAACATTTCTCAGCATTACCTACCAGGCTTTTAAAGGCAAGATATAGTGTTTTTCCCAGAAATACAGCATGCAAAACACATTTTAAAACAATATCTGAAAGGATAAACTGGCAGATGATTGGAATTTTTAACTCTTGGATATTTCTGAAGTTACAATAAAACTTGGTATATGATGTTCTCTCACATTTCTCAAGTTAAATGTACAGAGGGAGAAAAATCCTATTAGTGATCCTTGCATTTACTGTAGATCACCATTTGACATTTCTTGTGTAATCTTATTAAAATGTTTTTTCCTTGATAGGTAGTTTTTATTTGAACTAAGTATTCAAAAGTTCTTCACAATTCACATTGCAGCTGAAAATTCAAATCATTACCTGGTGAACAATCTTGCTGAATGCTTCTTGGAGTTTACCGTGAATAGTAGATAGCTTCTTGGCATCTCTGTTAGCTTCATGAATAGGAATAAGGACTTTGTAAACCTCATTAACTGCTTCATACATGCCAGCCTACAAAAATAAGGTCCATCAGATTGCGCCATCAATTCAACAGCAAGAATGATACATACTCCCAGCATTTAAATTATAAGATTGCAAAATGGAAAGGTGGCTAACATATCAAAAGGCACTGTGATGTAATCAGCACCTTTTCTTAAAATATACCCATACATAAATGGAATAAAATCCCCAGTTACCTTGGGAATTAAGAACCTACTGAGTTATGCATCTCTACCAGTAAATGAAATTATTAAAAGAAATAAAGTTGGGTTATTTTGGTTGGATATATGCACAAGAGCACAACAAGCTAAATACAGTCCTAAACAAATCTATGGGAATTAAATATGGAAGCTTAAGTGCACAATACAGCTCATTCTGTTTAGTGCATCTTCAACCTAAGAGACTTCTACATCTACTTCTGGCACTCCATGAAATGGGCTTTGTGAAGTTCTGTTAGCATGTCTCTAATTGAGGTGATCCATAGAAAAGAGACACGGCGTCATACAACTTAGCCAGCCCACAACAGCGGTTCTAAGTCTGCGCTGGAGTTACTGCTGTTTGTACTTAAACCCACTGGATATTTCATATTGTGCTGTGGGAAATAACTCACTTGCTTTCATTCGTTTCTGATGGATACACTACCACCAGCTCATTAACACTGCTCACACAAAACTCTCAGCCCACTCTCTTCAAATAGGAGGAAAAACAGTACAGCCTTTCTCTACTGTTGTGAACTTCAAAATGTGCAGTGTTGAAGTGAAAGATGCTGGAAACACACAAAGCCCTCTTTGGTCCCAGACTCCGTTCATTGCAGTTTACTTGAGAGGGCAAACTGAGCTGTCTTGAACAGCTGAAACTCCCAATGCTCCATGTGAATTAAGTGGTTACAATAGAGCTATACAGTCTGATAGGGAAAACATTTTTCATTATGCCTAGCAGCATAAGATTGCTGAAGGAGATAGATAAAGAAATTAAAGTCTTCTACCATGGAGAAAGATGCTGCAGCCTGTTCCAGCAATCCCACCAGACCAGCTTCTGTAAAATACTTTCCAGAACAGATACCTTCTTCATCTGGTGATACAACATCATCAGAAACTGCTGACTCTTCCAAAACATTAGAAGATATGTTCTAAGGAGACATAATGTAGATAAAATATTTTTGCTCAATTCAAACAACATTCAATATTTTGAAAACCAGCTGATTTTCAATCAAATACTAAAATTTTTAAAGAGGCAGCTTTCACATGCATTTTATTTCATTTCCTTCTGAACCAGCAGGGTGCTTCAGCACATGCTTAAACTAATTGGACTGGACCACCTACATGTTCAAAGCTAAATATGTGCTTGCTTGCTCTGCTCAGTGTTGCTTTGCCTAATGTTAGTAGTCACAGGAACCACTTGCATAAGTTACTTCAAAACAATTGCAGGCACTACACAATGACTGTACTAAATAGAGGATAAAAAATCACAACTTATATGGAGAAATAAAAAGAACTGGATTCATTCAGCCTACAGATGTAAAGACTCAGGGGAACCAAGACAGTCTTCAAGCATAAAAAAAGATTTTCAGAACTTGCTGTAATACGTTCTCCCCAAAATAAACTGAGTAAATGCAGTGTGAGTATCTAGGCATAGTAATATCTGGCATATGGGAGATACTCTGTATCTCAGCAGCAATGACAAAACCCACAAATATATTATAGAGGACAATTCCTACCTGAAATGTAACACACCCTACAGGGAGGTATTTCCGGTCTTCAAGCATGCTTAGATATTCAGCCACCAAAGCTGCGGAGTGGACCAAGCACTGGGCTGACTCTGCGTGATTGCTCCTCTCTGAGTGCTTTCCAGCCATGTTCTGCAACCAGGTCAAGCGCAGGTCAGGGGAATTCTGATAGCCCTTTGCAATCCTAATTAAAAAAAGAGAAAAAAAAAAGAGAGAAAAACAAAACAAAACAAAACAAAAAAACCCTCTGCAATTAGTATTTAGTTACTTTGCTTAAATAACAACCATCCTCAGTGCTAGGCTACCTCGAAATATATGAGATAATAAGCTATATAGATGGAAAGTTACCCTAAATTACTTCATAGATTTCTCAGCCAGTTACTGGTGGGCAAGCAACTGGAGCTACCTAGCAGAATGCTTTTAAGGGTGACTGCTGAAGCTCTTGACCAAAATTCATATTTCACTTGGGAGACCAGTAGCAAGCCAAAGGTGTAGGACTATCAGAGCAGACCTGCCAGGTTGCTTATGACAAAATCTCTGCCTTCTAAGAAGCCTTCAGGACCATTTTTGCAGACGATACCACACAATTTGGTGGTTAGAATCTTAACATGGTTCTGGAATATTTTTTGCCTATGGAGACCATCACATGTACCACCCCTGAAAAGCCTTTTTTTCAAGTAGGTCCTGAAGATCCTTAAGTTTTTCCTGATGCAAGCAGGGAAAGATGTCTTTGCTCAGGTGGAGGACAAGATTATGAAAGTCTACAGAGGAATGGAAACTTTTATCCATGATAAGCCACACAAATGCCAAACAAAACCTAACAACCCCACATTGAAACACAACAGACAGATGCATATTTGTCCATGAGCACTGAGACCAGTAATGGAAATGTAATTGCTCCAAAACCACGCTCCATAAGGGCTCAAATGAACAACATCAAAGTCCAAAACCAACAGCAAGTAGCTGTGTAGATTTCAAGTGAAATGTGAATCATGGCAAGCAATGTAAAACAGATTTAAGTTCAAAGTAAAGTAGTTGCTAATAAAACATGCATAATCAAGACTCACAGCAATGCAGCACTCGATGCTCTAAATACAGAAGTGCCGTAGGTACTAAGCTTTTTCAAACACCACGTGGAGTACTGACACCTACTGTCCTTACTGTGCAACAGTTATGAACGCTACCTGTACATCAGGTCAATCAGCATTTCTGGATCTTCCTGGTGCTCCTTCATTTTAACTGTGTCAGAGAGGATCATATGGAGGTTGAACACTAGATCCTGGACCTGTAAAAAATATACTGCTGTAATGAACTGGCAACGGGAATCAAGCTACTTCCTGCTATGTCAGGGCCACTGTTACTCTGAACCTTTGTGTGTTTACCTTGCTGTCAGAATTAATCAAGGACCTGGGTTTTACATACTCAGGTCATAAAAAAAAATACGTACCTCCTTCCAGGAATGCATGCAAATTCCAGCTATAGATGGAAGTTTAAGAACAGCCTGCTCATGAACTACATGCCACCTCTCTTGTGGTATTTCTTTCACCTGATCAGGAAATGTTGTCTCCCTAAGTTCCAGATCTTCTTCAGCGTACGTCAAAATAGTCTTCAGGGAACGTCGCAAAAATTCCTCATTGAAATTCTGGGACGTCCCCACCAGGGATGAGAGAGACATGGTCACCTGCATTTTCACTCTGGCAAAGTTCTGCAACAGAGAAATTGTTATTGTATTTCAATGACCCGGAGATACTGCAACACTATTCTGCAACATCAGTGCTCTGGTCATTGTACCTTCCTCCTAAGACACCTGATACAAAAAAGAAAACATAAGTTTTGCAAAAAGGGCTGTCTCAGAGCAATGATTACTTTAAATTTCTGGTACTGTTGACTGCATAATCTGATGGCAGCATTATTTAGTTCCAAGTGAAGGTTCTTCTGCACGTTTTATTATTCCCTCCTCTCCTCTCAAGCACCCTGAACAGGATGATGCTCAACTCCCTCTCATGAATACAGCCTTCATTCCAGACACTTGCTTTTTGTTTGATCTAGCCTAAAAACTGGAGTCACTGTGAACTCACTGCTATCCATTCTTGGGCCCAGAACCAGTGGGTCCCTCCAGTTATGTCACTCAGCACAGGGGACTGTAACCAAAGCAAGCCTTGGGGAGCACTTTGTGATACACACGTACACGGGTGCTTGCAAAACACCAACCGGAAGAGTTAAGGCTGAGAATTTTCTTGACACTTTGAAGCACATGTGGGTTATTCAATCTAAGATCTAGCAAGAGGTTAGTAACATCTGAGTGAAAACAAAACCCCAGTATTTCTAACTCATTTTCATGCTTGTCTAGATGATAAGCCCTCCAACAGCCTTTTTTTCACATGAATACACACTGCTCCATCCAGCAGTCCTCAACCAGTTTACATATAATAACCTAATGAAGCGCAGCAGGATACTCACGTTCCCAATCTCGAAGTTTTGCCTCATCAAAAGGTAAAGTGAGGCACTCGCATGTGACCGTATTGTGCTGATGCTGCTGCTACAGTGTCTCAGGAGCCTCAGGCACAGATCTGCACATTGCTCAGTCTCTTCTTCAAAGAGCAGTTCAGGGAACTGGAAAAACAGCACAAGAGAAAACTACCGCCTGGACAGACAGAAACAGACATTTGCACAAACAAGCCGTGGTGATCCTCAGCAGTGAGCATACACCAGCATTAGAGGAAGTCCAGTCCCCTCTACTTTGAGGGGAATTATGCTAATTTGAGTCACTCACTTCACTTTTACAGTTAGACAAAAGCAGAGTCACTGGCAGCACTGGAAGATAATTAATTTTACTTACTCCCCACCACACCTTGCTCCTACATCTTCACCCTTAGACTGATTCACATCAGTTCCAAAAACTCAGGCTTAAAACTTTCGACTATTCCCAACACATCCACAGAAACAGATAAATTATTTAAATTACGGACCCAGTAAAAAAAAATCCGTTTTAAGTTAGAGTCATCCTTAATTCCACCTGTTCTTTGTCCTGCCTACTGGCTAAGTACCTCTGCCCAATCACAGCTTGCCAGCAGGAACCCACTCCACACTCAATCTTTGTGAACAGTACCTTTGCTCACAGCCATCAGACACAAAGTGCGCAAATACAGGCACCGATCACGAAAACCATTCAGGTTTTATCCACCCCTAGACTCCATTTCCTGAAAATTAGCACTGCACAAAACAGTAAATGTTTGATGAAGTGACACCAATACAAAGGAAAAAAACCAGCCCCATCCTCAATCTGTGCTGCTCACGATATATTACAGCATCTGCAGAGAATTCACCTTTGAGACCAACGCCCTCTGCGTGGCGAAGCAGTGTTGGAGATAAAGTGCACTTTGGTTGCAGGCCATGCTGTGCAGAAGCACCTTCAGCACGCCACCGAGGATGCTCTCTTTGGACTCCGTCACAGAAACAGTCTGCAGTCAAAAGTAAACCAAGAATCATATGAGCAAAAGCAAATCTCCTGAGGGGGCAGTGATAACTCTGCTGAAAAACCCTCCAGCATGGAGAAATTACCCACTAAGCTGGGCCTGTGTAACAGTCACATTTTTGAATCAAACCCAGGTGATGAAAACATGACCCATGTGCTGAAGCTTGTGGAATGATGGTGCTTTCTATCCAATGAGGCTCTCTCCCTTTGGGACCTTGGTCTGCTAGAGGGAAAGACTGTAGCTGTCCTCTAGGTGCAAGGGGCAACCTTGGGATTGCACGTGTCCATGCTCAGCAGCAGGTAGTGAGAAAACAGCTAGATTCTGTACCCAAACCAAAAAGCCTGGAAGCTTTCCTGCACTGTGCAAAGTAAGTAAAGGTAAAGAAGACTGACCTGGAACTGAATGACTTGAGGCAGACTTGGGAAGGAACTAGGGATCTGTTAGAACAGGGCAAGACTTGGGAATTTTTACTGTTCATTATAGAGTTTTAGAAACAAACATTTCTTATACTACAAAAAGGTAACAACTTTCAAAAAGACTGAAGGAAGTTACTGTAATTTAAAACCAGATTGTTACGGGCTGAGGATTAGGAGGAGCATTACCATCTTTCCCACTGCAGCAGTGGACTTGAACAGTTCTGACAGCGTTCAGGCAGTTAGAGTGGCAGGAAAGTTTTGTTTAATGAACTGCTGCCTGGCCAGGTGATCCTAATGCTATTACGTCTCCATTTTCTTATCATCCTTACCTGTACAACTATCTCTAGCGTATCCAGAATAATTAGATTTGCTTCCGTTGCAAGATTTCCATCAATAAGTGCTTCATGTTCTATCTCTGCCCGTGATCTATTTAGAGAAAAGAAAGCAATAAAATTACTTTCTGTTTAAGAAGTAGACCTACGTATTCTCCATTTAAAAATATTTTCTCATTAGCATGAACCCCCTGGTTACAATGCATATATTTACTCTGGACAACACTACAAGGATATTTTAATGCATCCACTAACAGGACAGGAAGAAAGACTTGCTTTTTTGCATTTACAAACTTACACATGATTTACGTTCACCATGCTCAGGAGAGATCACACTACTTTCTGACACTTCATTACTCTCCCAGGAATACAACAACAACTTAGAATTGAAGTCTAACTCAAAACTGTTTTAGTAGCATTGTAAGGCATGCAACGGCACAACCAGGAACAGAACATATGGTTTCATGTTATAGGCTATGGACACAAGGTGGTGCTACACGAGCTAGTATTTATGCACTGTTGATCCCAGCAGCTAGACTTTCTGGGTGTAGTGCAGAGTGCATACTGTGAAGAAGGTATGATCTTTGTCCTTTTATGCTGCATTACATTACAGTTTTTGAAGAATACCTTCCTCTCCAAGAACAAAAAAACTACACAATTTCACTGTTAAATGCCAGGCACTCACTTTCCTCAAAAGGCTCACCAAGTTCATACACCTACTCACATCAGAGGTCTCAGGAATTCAGCAGAAACCACCTGATTTCAGTGACAAGAGCAGCATTTGGCAAAGATCCAGCAGTATATTTAAAGAGCCCAACTACAGTTTGCCCTGCACAGGTGCCATCCCTGACAAACTCATGCCAGGCCAAATCACGCTAGGGGTGTGACCCATGAGAACTGACAAAATCCAAGCAGAATACACACCAAAGTGGATGGCAGCAGACTCAGCTGAAAGTGTTCCTGGAACCTGTATTGCAGCAACCCTCCCCTGCCATGCACTGCTTCCTCTGGGAGCTGGGTCATACACTCATTATCTACTCCTCAGTCTCCAGAATACAAAGGCTGGGGCCTGGCCCTACATAAAATAGTACCACCTGCATAAAATGATACCACCTGAAATTAGCTGTGCACAGTTTGTCACTGTGAAACCAGTCTTGCTTGTCAGATTTCAAAGGGTCAGACTCGACCTACGCATGCAGGGCACACTTGCAGTGCCATGGCTACCAGGGGGGAGTTGAATGCGATGGATTTGGCTCACAGCAAGCAAGCATAGGTTAAAAATCAGGTTTGCAGAGCTTTCTGAGCAGATTATTCTGTGGGGTGAGATACCATCCTGTGACCATCATAGCATTCCACAGCTATTTAACATGAGGTCCTTCTGGGGAGAGGAGAGGGGCTCAGACACAGTGCCAGCAGTGAACTGACGAGTTCTGCAGGCCGAATTTCAATCCGGTGTAACTCTGCCCACAGCTCTGGAGTTGTACTACGGTGAAATTTGTACCTATGTCACTTCATTAGAAGGTTGGAACACACTGGTCATTTGGCCTTCCCAAATGCCTCAACCGGTCTGGAGTCTTGGACAAAAAGCCACTACCTGACATAACAAGAGATTATGTTCTTGTGTTGGACAAAGCAATTAGAAGCTGTAAAGATGTACTTTCAAACCCAGGAAGCACCACTCTGTCTTCATGGGTAAAATTTGGCCTGATCTCCACCCAGGCTCTGAGGACCCCATGCCCTAGTTTCTTCAGAGCTTCACTTGGGCTGAGATTGCTTTCTCAGGATTAGGAACAATTCTTTTGCTGGGAGGATGAAGACTGCAGGTTGCAATTTCAGGAAACAGAAAACGTGCACAGCAAAGCTCAAACACAACTCCTGAGCCCTCCGGATTAAACCACACCAGGAAAGGGAAAGGAAATTTAAAGGAAATGGGTGTAATATGCAAAAAGAGCTCATTCCAACCAGTTGCACACACACACTGAAAAATTCTGCCAAGCATCACAAACAAGGCTGTGATGATTGAGTCTGCAGATGTACAAAATGGCAATTTATAAGAACTGCACACCAATGCTACAGTACCTGGCTGGTTTGTGGCTTCTAAAAGCACAGCACATGTGGAAAAACAATCAAAGTGATGGATTAGGATAGGAAAGGAAAGCAAGCTTTGACAACTCCAGAATGCTCTTATGGAATAAAGGAAATATGACATGAGATATATATGCTATCTGTGAATACTGTTCATGGATCTTCTCTCTAAATTACAGCTCACTACAGGATTTTAAGAAGGCAATGGATTGTATCAGTCTTTTTAAATCTCATTTTAAAATACTAAGAAAGCAAGGAACGGTGAAAAATAAAAGAGTTAGGGCAGTGTTGGACTAAAAGCTATTTGCACACTCCCAGCCCTGTTCCAGCTGAGGGCCCAAACCTGCTCACACGAGAGCTAAGTGGACTGCTGCCATTGACCTTCTATGGGGAAAGAGACCCTGCATCCTCACAGGCACCGTGACATTGTTAAAGTAGAAGGATAAGGCAGAGTTACTTGTCAAGCTTTTCTGTGTTCTGCCGCCAGTGAGTCATATCCTTTCTCCATCTCAAATTCTCTTGACTTCCAAATGCGCTCCCAGAAGGACTTCTCTCTGTAGAATAATATTAAAACAACAGCAGTCATCTAATATTAATTTTTTTGCATGAGTAGCAACTGTAGATTGTTCACAAGTGACAGGTGACAGAAAACTATAGCTGCTTAGAGCCCAAGGCTGTGGCACTCACCCAAGATGTTTATATGGCCTCTAATTCTGTCAGTGCTAAATGGCATGAGAGGCAACTTCACTTGCAGTGGTTTTCATCCAAGAGAGCAACACAGACCACTTCATCTGCTGCCACAAGCCAGCTAACTACAGAGCTAACAGAGAGGCAACCGAGATACTCAAATCAGGGAGGCAGCTATCAGGGCTGCTAAGAGAAGCATCTTCCTTGGACCATATAAGGGGCCTACGTGTGGCAGCCCTCAGCAGTCTGACATTGTTGTCCTCAACTTACACACAGTAATGTCTTCAAGATGGTGCTGAGACCTCCCTTTCTTACTTTACAGCTTTTCTATCTTTATTGTCACTGCTGGGAGGGCAGGGAAATTTCACCATGCAATGTCCCAGATAAGTGATAAAGGCAATCAGGCCAGATTTAGAAAAAAAAGTACAAAGGTCCCCATTTCTCTGAAATGATTCACTAATTATGCCACTAAAATATTTATTCAATTTAGCCCATAATGAGTGGCTCATATGTATCAGGAAGCCTGTGGCAGAGTAGGAGACCAAACCCAATTCTGATTCTTTTCCTAATCCCTGGGCCATTCTTTCTTCCAAACAAAATAAGCTGCAAGAATTACCACAGGGTGCCTGTTATGCAAACTACTGACTATTTCAAGCCTCATTAAATTAGCAGAAACATCCAAATGTTTTCAGATGGATCAAAGCAAGATCAGACAGCTTGTCTTCTGCTCTGATCCTTGCACAGGACATACTAGAAGGTGGCCCTGAAAGATGCTGTAATGAAAGAAGTTCAGGCAAGGTCCCATAAATGAGACATGATCACGCATACACCGAAGCAATCAAGTAACAAATAACTGCCTGTAGATCAAACTCTGGAAACATGTACAAATTTTGCAGACCCAGTGAAGGATGCTTAAAACTGCAAATGGCATTTTCTAAGGGCCTCTGTCTGCAGATTTTGATGAGTAGTATCCCACACCATAAATGTGTGCAAGTAACTGCTGGGGATGGGAATAGCAGCTTTAGGAAAAATGGTAGAGCACAGAAGACATCTTTACTTACCTAGCTGTCCTCTGCTTCTTCGGACCATTTCCTGCCTTGCCCCTATGCTTCCCAAAATAGCTTCTTCAAGTTTGGCTCTCATGTCTTTTGACTTCTTGAATGTCAAACTGTTCATTCTTTCAAACACTTTCTTGCCCTGCAAGTTTCAAATGACAATGAGGGAAGAGTCTTTCAATCTGGGTTATTTTCTAAGCATAACAACACAAAATATTTTTCCTGTCTAAAGACATACAGCAAGAAAGGAACACAGGTTTAGTTGCTAGCTAGATAATCTACCAAGACTCCACTATCACTACAGAAAGCTCTCTTCTTGTTGAGAGCAAGCAAAATGGCGAAGAGCTATCCTCCTTCCCTGCAGCAGTTCCCAGATGAATGGCAAGCACCACAGACTGCACAGGAAACGAAAGAAGACAGACACACTTACATGGCTGAAAAGCAAACATGGAAGAAGACTAGAGGTTGCAGAGAGAAATGCTTAGCCTTGGGATTTACATTACAGGAAGTACTTTGGAGAGAGCAGGAAATGCCTTTCTGGAGTTGTGCAAAGGATGGGAGTGTAAAGTTCCTCAGGAAGCCTTAGAAGAAACTTCAGGAAGTTTAAATAGCAGTACCTTGTATTCAAAGCAGGATACGCAAAGGTAAAGCAAATCCAGCAGGCGATTGAGCTGCAACACTGACAGGTCCGTGAACCATTTCTGTAAGACACTTTCATCTGCGTTCTTGAGCACCCACAAGAGACAGATCAGAAGGCTGCGGCTGGACTCTGTTGAGAAGGTGGAGTGCTGCCTGCCACTCTAAAACAGACAGGTCAAGACATTTGCCACACTGGATTTCATGTCCAAACACTTCAGTCATCACTAAAAGGATCTTCACAAGCTAATGCTCTGGCCTAAATAATTACCAGATGGGAACAGAAAGTTGTTTTTTTTATAACAACCAGGATACACACATTTCTCTTCTCCAACCTAACAGCTCAGTGGAGCCCACAGACACCCAAACCTCAAGAGTGAAGCTGCCGCAATACACTTGAAGCAAACTCATCCCGCTACATGAACGATTTTCTGTTCAACCAGCAAAGACCCATTTCCCTCAAGATGCCTTTAATAATGTGCAGCAGGTAAACAGTTAAGCAGAGGGGCTCCACGCATTTTCTCATGTATGCACTTGGGTCTCATCCAGACCAGCATTTCACTTTGAGTGCATGTAATAGCAAAATGGGGTCCTGATGCAGGAGTAAAGAAATGGAAGGATCTGTCTGCTACCAGAATCGGGAAGATTCCCTCCCCTGTGCAGAGAACAAGGGAAATGGCCTATTTATGTCTTCAACTAGGTGGGACTTAGATGTGGTAGGAATTTTTGCTTAGAGCTTATAATGACCATTGTACTTCATGGAGCTTTTATCAGACTGTTTCAGAAAAAGAAAACCTTTATCAGAAGATTCTTCCACTTCCTGAGGTTTGTTGATTTTTATCCCTGCTTGGCATTTAGTTATACCAGCTATGAGACTGGCATGACAACATGCGAACATGATTTGTTCCCACTAGTCTTTCATGCTCTGCCTCCCTTTGTAACACCCAAATCTACAAACTGATACGAGTCTTTACTGCTCACTGATCAGCCCTACAGGGCGTGCATGCAAAAATATTTGCTTGTTGACACAGGCTGAGGGTCAAGGAATAGGCAGGGGTAGCTTTGTACCGATGAGGTGAGTAGAAAACTGCTGGGCCGGGTGAGCTGAGGGACCGATGTTCCTGCGATGGCCATGGCAACTGTCTGGCTTATCATGCTTCCACCCTCGCTTTCATAATCATCAACAGCAACGCAGCTTGGCCTCCCTCGCTGATTGTGACTCTCTGTCGAGAAACACGTGCATCCTAGTTAATCCAAACATTCAAAGTGTCTTTCCCCAGCCTCCCTCCACAGTGCTTGTTTCATTGACCTGTCTGGGAATGCAAACTGAAAAACATCACACTCATAGATAGAGTCCTGCAAGCAAACAGGACTGACTATTATTTGAGGTTATGCAAAGCAAAGAGAATAACAATTTTCAAATGCAACCTCCTCAACATCAGTATCTAGAACCCTTCTGAAAATAGACCTTTTACCCCTTCGAGTACTCCGCTCCAAATCCTTACTTACAGCTTTATTGTGTCATTAGACTCAAAGGACAGCGAAGGCTTCAAATTCCAAACTACTCCAGACCGGACTCCCTTGCCCTGAACTGACACATCCCACCTCTGCTGCTCTGCAGGACGCTGTGCAAAGCACACCTGAAATGAGCTGCTGATAGAGTACATACTAAAAGGAAGAAGAGGAACTCTACTTATCTTTTGTAATTGTTATAACACTCGTACAGTATATGGGATGACTTTCTAAGCAGGTCAGAGCAGGGATGCTGGCTAGGCATATATGGACACCAGCCAGATGGCAACTACAATGCATTGCTAGTTTTTCACTTCATGCAAACAAGTGGGCAAATGCAGCTTTTGAGTGTTCAGTTGCTGAGGATATATTTTGCAAGTGCAGCTTAGGAAATGGATGTGGAAATATGTCAAAGTTGTTATACTTCAGAAACAAAAACAATCTCATGCAACAGTAAAGGGATTTGTTGTTCAGTTTCAGAAAAAGAAACACTCACTCAAATCTTGTGAGCAGCTAAACATATATTCAAAGCACAGAATGTAAAATACCTGTAAAGTCATAAAGCTGAGGCACGGTTTCCATGATCACGCCAATCAGAGGTAGATACAGCATTGCAACCCGGGCCTTTACCTGTGGGTCAGCGTACCGTGGATCTGAGTCGTGACTGGACAGCAAATTGTGTACCATATTGATGACCTTCTTATGCAATCCAAATAAACTGTTAAAAGAGAGTTGGGTCACACAGATTAGTTAATACCTTCAAAGCAAACAATACTTTGTAACTGAGAGGTTTCAAAAAAAATCCTGTTTTTTATTTTTAACTTCACATAAACCACCATTACACATATTCTTTGATCTCCCATGGATTTTACAAATGGTTGGCTTTTGCCTATGCCATATAAAATGTACAAAAATATCTTGCTGAGGTGCACACCCAATACAATGTGAACACTCTCATATTTTCCATACAAAAACAAAGCCCCAGCTTCTGCTATGCTGAAGTATTGAGTCAACTGAAGAATGTTAGGAGAACCTGGGGAATAAAAAAGACAGGGAGAGAAACTTGAGAGGACAGTGGGCTTAGCGAAACTATTTGTAGTTGTTTTTTTTCGGTTTCTATTTAACATTATTTACAAAGAGAAAAGCCCTCCTAAGACAGAACATTGCTTTTATCAAATCATCAGTAAGTTTCTGCCTCAGTTCCCTGAACCCCCATGCAATTATTCAACCAAAACAGTATACTGCAGATCACTAACTGAATAAAAAATGTCAAAGAAATGGAGGGGTAGAAGGAAAAAAAGGTAAGAAGTGGCCTTCCTCATTATTAAGATGCAAATGATGGCAGAGCCCAAGCACCATTCCCTTTTGCAGGACACCTTGCATGAGCCTACTTGGTGCTCATGCCTTATGAACACAAACTCCTCTGAATCTCTCAAGAACTCGCTCTGCTCCTTTCAATCCCCTCAGCCACCACACAGAGGCAAAACTCTCCCAGAGCAAATAGCAAGTATTTCTATAGCTATTTGCTTCTGTAGGCAAACCAGCCCAATAAGACAACTCTACCCCATGCACGAAGCAGCCAAGGAAGCTCATACATTATGCAGTAGCAAAACATAAGCTTCAATGTTCAGACCTGAGGTATTAAAACAAGGGCCGAATTTCAGGCAGTATCCACTTTACCTGAAAAGTAGAGTTGAGTTCTGGTTAAAAAAGACAAGAGATTCTGACTGGATTGTTGGGGTTTTTAGATGATTATAAAGACACCAGTACAGGTTAGGAGGACTTTAGCTAGTTGAAGCTATACTTCTTTCTGCGTTTCTTTAATCAAGCTGAGATAAATCCTACAATTGCTTGTTTGCATTACCAATGAGATCCTAAACAACTAGGAAGGAAATGCTTATTTAACTGACTGGCTCCTTCAAATTAAAGTTAAAGAAAAGTCTTTGTACTATTTTGAAGGAGTGGCATCTAGGCTACGTTTGAACAGTTGAAAGGAAGCTATCCTGCAGGCCATGGAACTGCATACAGGGAAAACACATTCAAACAAAGCAGTGTAATTAAAACCTAGGGCTACATGGATTTCTTTTTCCCTTCTCCTGAACAGAACAGGTACTGTGGTGGATCGATCTGTATCAAGGAGGAAATATGACCTGCTAATCTTTCTGGCTGATAATGCAATGAATTGATCTTGCCGCCCTCCAGTCAGCCCCTCTGACATCTCAGCCGTGGCATGAAGTTGTGTCAACAGTGCACACTTCAGGAAAACTGACTTTTGTCAGTGAATACTGAGAGCCGAATTCTGATTTTCGCACTTCTGTCCTGTAATGTAAGTCAATGTGGGCAATGTAGACACTATGAAATGAGCAATAATTATGATTGAATAAGCAAAGCATCACAGCACCGTTTGCAGACAAAATCAGTTCAAGCTCTAGCTGCCTGGACTCAATCCCTGTTTTCCACTTCTGCTACTGTCAAATTCAGCTGGCTTGTTTCATCCACATGTTCTCCCATCTTTTAGACTGCAGGTGCTCTGGAGGACTGTAATATGTTGTATTATTGTACAGCACCTAGCACAGAGGGATCTAACTAAAGCAGCACCTTTAGGCAACAGGACAGTTGCAGTCTTTTCTGTCCAATGGAATCCAAGGAGCTCATATAAAATGGGTGAGCTAAAATGTAACATATTTTGCTAATGGAGCAAAAAAGAGCAAGCAGAGAATAAATGTAAGGCTCTGCACCATCTATCAAGATCTAAGGCAAAGCTCTAATGCAATAAGCAACTAGATGGGCATCCCTCTCCAATCCTGCTGCAGGATAATGCAACTGGGAACAACTGCGAGATTTTTCCAAGGGTGGCCAAAACATTTTAAAGGCAAGCATGTCTAAGCCCTCTACTAATAATTTGCTAATGATCCTATCTGACCATTAAAACTCTTTGCAGGCATGGGAAGAGCGGACCGTAACAGACTGACATCCTTCACATGGTGCATCTATCAGGGCAAAGGCAGAATATTTAACCACAAGAACAAGCTAACAAGCTGCAAACTACAAGTCACTCTGCAAAATTGTAACAAATAAATGCATTACTGATACACATCTTCACCAAAATTCAGGAGCTTTGATCAAAATGGATATCCAGAGCTGAACTGATAGCAGTGGGCTTTTTCTGTCTACCCAGGGTTTGAGACAGGAGCTGTCTCCCCAGTGGACATAAGCAAGATCATACTGATAACTCCTTCGTGCAGCTGGACAGAGATTACCATCCAAGCTTAAGGGCTGAATACCAACGTGACAGAGCTCAAGAAGCAGGTATGTGAGAACAGAAAGTCTGTGAAGAACGAGCAAATATGAACAGAGACAGGACCTGATTTCTAACCAGGGAGCAGGGTGTCCCTATGCCACAAAAAGGATTTCTGCAGACAGTGTCTATGGGTAAAGATTTGCTGCTTTTTCCCTTTCAGACCAAACAAATGGGACTATAGTGTTATGTATGTATACAAGAAAATATTCTCAGTTATGGTATCACTTTCTTCTCCAACAGGAAACAGAATTAATGTTTAACTCCTGACACTGCTTTGTAAAGGGGCAGAATTACCCATGAATCATCAGTATTTGTCGACTCTGCTGATATTTCTGGGTCCACCTCGAGAAAATGCCTGCAAGAGAACTTAGGATTGCAGAAGCAATCAATAAGTTCCCTTGAAACCCATTGTAAAGGGGTAAGCAGAATACAGCCCTAAATAACACAAATAACAGACTGGATGTCAGAACTACAGGCTACACTCCTACTTCAGAAAATTATCTGCTGCACAAGCCAGGCAAGTCACTGACAAACTCTGCATGCTCGACTCTGTTCATTTATTTATGTAACCCACAGGGGTCTTACTGATGCATAATTTATATTTATACAGAGCTGGGAGGACCGCAGGCAAAATGCATTATAACATTTAAAACCTCCAGTAACAGAGACTTACTAAATGATGAGAAATACTTTTTTTGTTACAATTGAGAAAAGCTGTTTTTCTCTTAGAGCACCAGAGATGCCCCTGTGGCCAGCTGGGGGCTCCAGTAGGAATCTCTTTCCCTCCTTCTCAGCTGGAAAAACATGATTGGAATCATGTTTACAGAGTCAGTGCTACGGAAGTAAGAAATACAAGGGGCAGGGAGAAAGAAGATGATTCTCAGAGTTACAGAATAGGTTTCTTACCTTCTCAGCTCACAAATATAAATCAATTCTGGCCAGGCCAGAACTTACTTGTTATCCACCATCTATTTGGAATTACAGAAAACTCTTGGGGAAAAAAATTGTAAAGATTTACCCTTCTGCATCAGGATCTAAAATGACAGCCAGTTCTGTTAACACAAGCCCAGCCAAGTAATGCTGTTGGCGGAAAGGCACAGACAATTCAAACATATTTGCAATCTTCTGGTCTTGGACATTTGTGGAGAACCCAGAACTCTGTGAAAAAATCAAGTTTCAGAAGTTGCGTAGTAAGACCTCTTGGAACACAGAGAGTTAAAGTCTATGAAACACATCAGAAGTAGTTTTCAGAATTAAAGACAACCTCACATAAACTACCTTTTCACTTTTTTGTTTGGATCTAGGCACATCTTACTTACATGACGTCCAAGCTCACTACTCTTAATTCTGTTTGTCACTACTGCCTTCTCACCTACAGGGCAGGTCTTATGGATGTTAAGCCAAATAACCTTTAAAAGTGGATTAGTTAAACTTTTAACTCAGGTATGGATGCTTTTATTCAGGCTTAAGAAAGCTTTAATTTGATTTAGTTTACTTAATTTTTCAACTAATTAATCCACTTGAATGACACACTTGTTAATTCAGATCACTTTTTCTGAGCAGCCGAGGACTATGCTACAGTGCATAGAAAGCCCCTTGTTTTCTAACAAGAGGGTAACATTGCACAAAGTTTTTTTAATGGCTCATTTACATTCATGCGTAACATGGAAGGGGACTAGGTGCCTAGGAACAGAAGGATGTGTGGACACTATGGGGATTGGGATATGGGCTTTCTTTTTCAGTAATATATGACCAAAAGAAGTCAAAAACTATGTGGCAGGAAAAACTGTTACACTTGCCTCCAATAATCAAAGTTTGGATGTCAGAGACACTTCCAGTTTTTATTGCTGAAACCCATATATGGGTTCAAGATGTTGCAGGAAGAGGTAAAATCAAGACTACTGTATCCAAAGCCACATCACCCAAACGGCCTGCAACTCTTGCATGGTTCCCAGAGCCTGTACCATGCATAGCCCACATCCGTCCACCACAACCTTCCCCAGCATGTCCTTGGCAATGGGGCCTTTCAAGTGAGAGCTGTGTTTGTGCGCCTCTTAGCTGTTCGCCTGTTCTTTCTTGAATGAGGTTAATTTCTGCATAAACATTTCCAACAAATACTAGCAAGCAGAGACTGAAAATGCAGGTGATATGTCTGCCTCATACAATTTAAGCCTCAGAACAGAGCTCGATTTGCATTTCCACAAAGGATCCTTGTCACAGGGTACCTGAGAAGTTGCTGAAGATACAGATGGTGATGGAGATGCAGGTGGTGTGAGCAAGCTGCAGGGTAAATTCAAGGTGACGTAGTGTTCATGGCTGCAAATGATGCGAAGGAAGTCCAGCCTCAAAGATACCAGGTTACTTGGGTTTGTTGAGGAATAGAGCTTTGAAGACACCTGGCAAGTTTAACCCATAAGATTGCAGTTAGCATCAGAACAGTATAAACGCAGTGCCAGCTCCCCTGTCCCACCACTGCTCCCAAAAAACACTTCCAAAGCAAGAACTAAAGAACTTGATATCATTAAATGATCACATCCACATCACTTCTTTCTGCTACAGATTAAAATTCTGATGTAAAGGAGCCATACACCTCCCAGCCAACAGCACATATATCAATACAAGATGTATATAACAGCCATATTTATACAAGCAAATTGAAAACTATGTACTTCACATACGATATCCACACCCTATTGATTTCAGTAAGGAGTTGTGAGCAGCAGGACTGCACATTGTGATGCATTAAGAGGTCAAAGATGCAGGATGTCTAACATACAGTAGGCAACAAAGCACAAATGCTATTGCTGTTCTTGCCTCTTATATAAAATATTTCAGACTTTACAGCAAAAATGAGTCTAAGCCTAAGTTCCTGATATCTCTCCATCTCCCTTGTTCACAGTGTCAACATGGATGTTTGCAGTCAAACAAAACTTTGTGGTTCAAGGTGGTTTCCCTGCCATGACAATGCAAAGAAGCCTCCTTATGCATAATGTATAAACACCCCTTATGGTGGAGAAGTTGGCTGCTCAGAAGGATGGAAGGGGCTTGGTGATCAACATCATCATACAGCGTCAATGAGTCCTTGAGAGACCCACTGAAAATAACATGGTAGCCTCAGCTCCCTCATAAAACCTTCTATTAATTTTTGGTTCAGTTACTCTGAATGTGATGAGCAGAGGGAGTAATTCCTCCTTCTGCTGCATGTTCATTCACTCAAGGGAGTTACTCTTAATTCACATGTAAGAGTGTAATCAGGCGGGTGTAAACCACTGGGAATGCCTGCTTACTCTAAAGAGATCTGAATAGCAGAATTCTGTGTCCATACTTCACTATCTGTCCAAGGAAAGTTAGAGTAACAGGCTATGCTACTGTTCACAGCTAAGTCATAATATCTATCTGCATTCACCTGTTTGTAGCAGGTCTTAATAAGAACAAAAACAAATCCTCTGTCCATGATAGACAAGAGATCATTGAGGAAAAACGCAAGACTGGTGTTGAGCCTTTCAACCATTTCTGTATCCTAGACAGAAGGAAGAGAAAAATGGGAAAGAAAATGACAAAGAGCACACTGAGCAGTAACATGGTAATACAATATGTTCAAACGACAATTCCTGGTCTAGGCACCAGCAAACAACATGCAGGAGGTCTGGTGCCTGAGCTCTGACCTGGGCTCACTTTAATTGTTTGCCATTACCTTCTGAAACCGAGAGACTATATCACCAGCAATTGTGCTGACCAAAGCAGTTACATCATCCATGAAACGCTCAGGAAAACGATTCTTTCTTGGAGCATCCAGTTTGTCAGCAAAATACAAATGATGCACCATGCTCTTCACCTATAGGAATATAAATTACAACAGAGTCACTTGCGAAAATGAAGTGGGAGGGAGGCTCAGTTGTTGCTGTTTGTGTTTTAAACTACGAATTTTAAGACAATAAGCAATGTGATTCCAGTTTGCTCACCATCAGCTCGAAGAAGAACCAGGCCTGCTGCAGGGCTGCCTCCCGCACACTCCCACTGCACACGACCCACTGTAAGGCCAGCTCTTCATGAAAAAGCTACACAGATGCAAATCCAGAGTTAGTCCAAGCCTCATGATTAGCTCACAAAACAGTCCGCATGAGAAATGGTAGCACGGTCCGTGGAAAGTATGGCAAACAATGAGGTTAAGCAAAATAATAACTGGGAACATGACAGCAGTGGTGGCATCCCTTAAAGAAATCCCCAACTAACAATGAAGGATGATGTCACGATATGTGATGTGAGAAACGTTTCACAGCATCTTGCTCCGAAATTGAATTTCAAGTGTCAAAAGAATTTTCCACCCACCCAAAAAAAAAGTTTGGTGCTCAAATTAGTTTATTTTAAAAGTCTACCTTTCTGCCTGGTCTGATTTTTGCAGGAAAAAGGAGTAAAAAGTGGACATATAAAGCGATTTGTACAAAGACGTATATTTACTGTGAGAAAGGACTTAAAACAGTAAGAAAGAAACATGGGGCTAAGAATCAGCTTTTTGATTTCTTTTCTTGGGAGAACCAATCCACAGACTGGACATTGTCAGTGCTCACATTTTCATTACACAAAAAGTCAGGCATTTTGTCTTTCTGACGTTGTTTAGTAGGATCTCATCTCCTTTAAGGGAGTGTACTTCCGAAGTAACTCCCCTTCACTTTCTGGAGTCACTTTGGATTAACACCTATATAACTGAATTCAGAACACATCTGTAATGCTAACCATCTAACACACTGTAATTTTGCACAAAAGGATGTATCATTTACATGTCCAGACAGTGCTATTCATATTTTTTGAAAGCCAGAAGTACTTTGGCTCCAAACAGTATGGACATTAAATCAGACAAACTACTCCTGATCATTTTATTCTTCCCAATTCAACTCTGTCAGAATTCTTCATATTCAATACAGCCTGGATATTCAGAGGTGCTAAGCAACAGCAGTTCCTAATGACCTCAGAAAGAATCAGGCTATAAATAAAAGAATAGATTGCATCATGTTTTCAGAATGACTTGACCTCCCTGCCCCACAATATCAATTGTCTTCACTGAAATCTACCTTTTTAGTTGGTAATCGTCCTGTTAATGTTTGTAAGAAACTTGACGTCTCAGTGTGCGAAGACATACGATTACAACTTCGATCCGTAGCCTACGGAGTGGAGATGAATGAATGATGACAGGACATTAAAGTTTGCTGTGGATGGGTTTTGCAGCTCAAGGACAATGTACGTTTACAAAAATACTGTTCCAACTGTAGGCTTTTACTGTCTTTACATCTTTTTATGCATTCTCAAACTCTTACTCATTTACAGATCTGGTTTAAACAAAATGACAGTACTTTTTATTGTTTTAAGACATATAGGCTATTTAAATAACTGCATGTTCTTATGCACAAAGACACTTAATGCTGCAAAGCATGAAACTTTTTCATCATTTTATTTTATCAACATGCATATGTCGAGGAAGTAATACTTGTAATTTCAGTGCCATACCTCTCAATCTACCAGAGACCAAGCATGTGGGGATGCACTCCCCACAGCGATGCTGCTACTGGCACAGAGAATGAGAAAATCACTGAAGTTCTTTCTATTTCTGGTGGAAATAATTTGCCATGAGTGCAAGTGAATTCAGACTAAATATTTCTGGAAGACCGGTAAACTTGAAAGGAAGTACAGTTGAGAGGTATGTTCAAGGCAATCATGCAGTGGAAAGCAGCAGGCAATGGGGGCTATGTAAGGTAAGTCTTTCTGATTGGGGCTGCTATAAAGTTTTCATACTTTGCAACACCAAACAGATACAATTGGACCTAGCAAGTCACTGGTTCCAGCACTTAAATTTACATGTTTCAAGAGAGAATTTTACATGTGTATCAATTTTGGTTTAACAATATTCCACTCAAACCAGTCATGATTACTTGACTATGAATACTAAATGCTTGATGAAAATGGCAAAATGGTTCACAACATTAAAAGAAATGGCAAACATGGACAAAACTATGAAGCTGTGATTGATGTTCCCATTTAGAAATGTGCTCCATCTGAAGCTGAAACTAGTGTTTAACAGAAAGAGAAAGAGTAAAAAGAAAAGAGAAGCAGTCACAGCATTTACATTTCACAGACCAGCAACCACTGAAATGAAAGAAGGGACACGTTCACGCATTTTGAGGTTTTTCATGCAGTGTAGTGAGGTGGTGGGGGAGAAGATGCTAATTTATAAAACAAAACTCACAAAGTTTTCAAGGAATAAAAAAAAAAAAAGGCAAATCACCAGAAACAGAGTATACACTGAAAAGAAGATATTCTACAGGGAAACATTAGGGAAAACAAAGCCAGAAAAACCTCTACCGAAGACACCACCTGTGTTGACTCTGCACTTGGGCTAGGGTTGGATCCCCATGGGGCTGCTTTTGGACCACCAGTGTTTACCCAGGAATTGGAGCGGTCTAAACCCTGGGCATGTAATAGAAAGCAGTTGGGAAAGGAAAGAAATATTACATGTTGCATGCCATACAGTAGTCAAATTTTAGTCCTTAAAAGCGATCAAACTGAGTACACTGCAAACACATCACCAACTAGAACTGTTAAAGTTGTTTGAATTCTCAGGCATTTGTTGAGCTGTTTTAGTCCAGAGGATTATTTTTATATCTCATCACACACATGCACCACATTAATGCTGCCGACAGCTCTGGTCCAACCTGTCCTATCTGTAACGCTTGACATTCAAAAACTATCCTCTTCCTGAAAAACCCCACTCTCACTTCCTTCAGTTGAAATCCGGTAGATGGAGCCAGCCCAGATCCACTATGTGACGGAGGAAAATTGGTGCACAGATGTGAAAACCACAAAGGATGCTCTCAGATTTCTCACATTTTACTCAGATCCTTTTTTAAGGTCTACTTCCTAGTCCACAGACTATAAACTCTACAAAGCCTATGGAAATGCTATGAAACTTTGAAGAGACTGTCAGCTCTCACAGGGTTTCCTATTCATGGAATAAAAATCCTGCACCATTGGTAGAGTAACCCTGTGAACAAGATTTCACATGGACATTTGGACATTTTCTCTGGGCACTGGGGCAAACAGAGGAAAGAGGACATACCTTTTCTGGAAGCAACCTGCTTCACCAAACAAAATATTTGAAAAATCATCTTGTTTTTTAAAAGCTTGATCTAGTTTGTACTCCAAATTCTACTCCTGCAATAGATCATATGTGCAAAATTACCATAGCTCCCTCCTCTTTCTCTGCTCCCTCTTCTCTCAAGACACTCAGAAAGAAGAAAAATAAAAAATTAAATTTGTGTTTGTCACCCAGGCTGCTCCCAAGCCAAGAACGTTCAGTGGGATGCAGTGGATATTCCTGGGTCTCAGGATCCAGCTCTAATGATGGCAGTTGTGCAATGCTATAGTCATTCCTTATAAATTCCACACATCGGTTTCAACCCTCACCTGAGAGGGCTTTTATTCTAGTTTCTGTGCCAGCCTAGCACTTTTTCCCAGTATGTGAAGCAAAGATGCAGCCCATTTCATCACAGAGATTACCAGCTGCAAAGTCCATCATGCCTAACTTGTCTGTTTTTCTCACAAAGACAAATCTACCCAAAGATTGAGCCTGGGATTCAAATCATTAATACACCGAGCTACTGACTACACGAAGTACAGCAATGCTGTAATTTTGCTTAAGATGCCCAATAAAAATATACTGAACACAAAGAAGGAGAGTCTTTTAATCTCAATTACTTACTGGAAGAAATAAATCAAACCTCTCTGTCCTGCTCAGACCCATAAACATGCTTTATTTTGCTCACAGTGACTTAAAGTAAAAAAATTTTGCAGAATGCTGAACTAAGCTCATGTTTTGTAAAACCAGGTCTGATTCTGCTATATGCCTCTGTCACACTCACATTTCCGTTCACAAGTGTTCTAATCACACCATTGAGTTGGTTCTGAGAACAGACATATACAACGTTTGCAGAAGAAGATTTTGCAAAAATCTGAAGAAGAGATGCCCCACTTTCTTCCCTCTCTGGAAAATAAGAGTGCAAGAGCTTCTTTTTGCTTGGCAAAGTCACTTTAAAGCACACAAAACTCCTGTTAAATTCTGTTCCATTTCTGGGGTTCAACCTGCAGCTAGATCTGTGGAGGTACATAACGCACACTCGTGAAAATCCGCCATCAGAGCAACGAAACTCCACAATATTTTCTGATTCTTCCCAGCACATCCCCAACATTTCAGGAACACTTTAAGCATAAAATCTCATCATAGCTCTTTTTATACACTTAATAAATTCACTTTAGTAGGGAACAAAATTTACATGGCTTCAATTCACAAATGAAGGCAAAATAAGTGACAAGATCTAAACCCTCCTCTATTATGCAAATACACAGCAATCTTCTAAATCCTGTAAAGGTGATGACTATTTGAATTTTCAGAATTAAGCATAAGGCTGATGTGAGCGAGGTTTACAGCAAATTTACCAAAACTATCTAATACCTTATATTACAATAAAAAACAACACAAGACTGGACTCCAAAGACTTCCATCAAACAACATTATTTGTCCTTTTTAAAAGCAGAACGACTCCCAGCTAGATTCAAATTGAAGTGCAAGTTCCATATTTGGGTATATGTGCTTAAATCATTGATTGGAAGAACAGAACAGGAATTTTTCTACCCTTACACTCATTTCAGCATCTCAGGAAGTATCTCATGTTTCTATTGACATTAACAAACAGAAATAATTACATTTAAACAGAATTCTGTATAGGCAGACCGAGCTTAATCTCTGATACTATCAGCCTATCCTGAAGAAAACTTTCCCATTACCAGTGACGCACGCATTAGTATTTTTAAAGCTTGAAGTACCTCTAGAAGAAAATCTCTCTTCATTTAGTATTGTGACATTATTCACTAAGTCAGCACTTGTTAAGTTTCTGATATCCTGTGTAAATTGTACCCATGGCATTTCACAAAAGGTCACAGTTGTTTAATTAGCAAGATACTGACGTGGTCTTTAAAACATTTTAAGACTTTCAAGTCCAAACTTTGATGTAAAAAATAATGATTTGCCAGCTACACTTCTTCAGCCTCCTATTTGGTCAGGAAACTATATCTTTGTTCATTCAAAATTAGTAACTCAAACTATGTTTATCTTGCTCTTATAAAATCCAGGACTGGTGTTAAGCCTGCCTGGTCAGGCTGGTGGCTTTATTAACAAACCTTCTTCACTGATTTTGCAAAAGGATCAAATGTAATAGCTCTCTGAAAGGGCTCAGGAATTCATCTATGCTGGAAAGAGTCAGGGAACACAGGTGAGAAAAGTGTGTCATCTTGGTGTCAGCTGATACAGTTCAGAGATTAAAAAAAGAACCCTGAATGTACTAAGGCACTCCTCTCGGGTAAGCGATTTACCAACACAAGAGGTTTGGCCTGGCTCATACCACCTATTTTAGGTGCAAAGCTGAAGTGCTCAAATTGGGACAGTAGCAGCCCTACATACCCAGAAGTCACCAGAGGGGGACAGGCACTTCTGCACGTGATTCATATCTTGTGTGACATAAATTATCTGTTGAGGAGCTTTTTTCTCTCTACTGATTACATAGGAAGCCGTGACAACCATGCTCCCAAAACAGACAACATGCCTGATGTTAACCAGCATGAATCTAGGCCCAAACATGCCATAAACATGTGTATGTATACCCTGAGCACCTAAGAGCGGGAGTAAGACCACACCAGATGCTTTGCACTAATTTGCGCACACTCACTGGAAAGCAAGTACTCACTTGTAGCAAGTACTAAAGGTGTAGGGAGTCCTTGCGGGTGCTGAGTTAGCACACCATAAATCCACACTGCAGCTCAGCTATGAGACTATGGCTCAGTTACTAACCATCTGAAATCTCTCCGGCCATGGAATATTCCTGCTGTGTGCAAGGTACTTGCTCTGGACACAGGTAGCAGAGAAAGCATTTGGGCAGCCGTTAGTGCTGAATACAGAGGAGAAGAGATAGTTTTGGTTTGGGAGGCAAGAGTGGGATCAAAGGGTGGCAAAGTAGGGGGTGCAAGGTCTGGGGAGACATAACAGAGCTGGTCAGAGGATACAGCTGCTGACCATGTGAAAAGTGAGGTAGTAAAACCATTCTAGTCTTACTAGTCTTGGAGAGGCAAGTCCAGAAGGACTCTTGCCCCGACCACCATGCTTGCGGAAGTAACACTGGCAGGACGGTCTCTCATAAACCACAGAGATCAGCAACAATTTTCAGGGAGCGGAGTGTCAGGTATGTTACCAGCAACCACCAGAAAAAGCCTGAGAAGGGGTCATTTTTCCTCTTCATTGGAAAAAACACAAAAACTTCCCTGTTATTTCTTTAGGTACTAAATAAAAGATGCTGAAGTCCCCTTAAGACCCTCAGCAGTGCATTCGTACCTTACTGCCAATGATCGAGCGAACTTCATCATCAGGCGAGGTGGGGGTCCCAGATATATCTGGGTTGCTGTTGCTGAGGCTCCGTGAGCGGTTCAGGTTTAGGCTTGCCGGTCGCACAGCAGATCGAGCCATGGTGGCATAATGCACTGATCCCCCTAAGCCACCAGGACCTACAGTGTTGTACGAAAGAACATCCTGTTACACCATCAGTCAAAGCCTTGATCCCATGCTGCTTTACACAAGCCTGATGCAACAAAACCTTTGTATAACCAGTAGGTCTGGCCCATGAGGAAATCTTCCTTGTGATTCCACTGCCTGGTGCTCCAAGGTAACGAGCAGTGAGATGGGATTAAAATGCTATTTTATTCACTGATCTGTGGGAAGCAGGAAGACCCCTGTGGCTTTAGGCAGTCAGTGTAAGGTGTGTCTTTAGCGAGACCTCAGACTGGAAAACCACTGAAGAATGGAGCACAGTTTTAAGCACATAGCTTTTCCAAACCCCCTCAGAGGTCTTCCACTCTATGCAAGAAGCAAGTGCTGTGAAAAATAATCCTTCCAAACCCTAGTTTTCTGTGCCTTTCATTCACACCGTCTCTCCACCCATGCAGATACCTCCTTTGTTCTCAGAAGAGGTGGAATTAATTTGTTTCCCTTCTGCACCCAGACACCTGTTTTCAAGTATTTCAGACTCCTCTGCCAGTGTATCAACTTTTCCTGGAACTGGATAAAAGTCAAAAAGTACTAATGAAGGAGACTGGGAAGCAAGACAGGCCAGAGCCTACCACATCCACCTACTTGCCACAGAAAATCAAACTAAAAAAAGAGTATTTTGCCATAATTTTGCCTTGTGCTCCTTCAGCAGTGACACTTTAAGACCATCAGATAGTTAAATCTCTGACACGGCTAACCGTAATTAAACTCATCTTCTAAATGGTGACACTGCATCACAGAGAAAGTTAATAACAAGGTTTGGCAGGGAACCAGCCATGCAATTGGAGCTTAGAGCACCTGCCAGCAAGCAATTTCTGCTTGCTTTTAACAAACTGTGACTAGAAATAAAATGAAAAAAGAGCTACCTGGTGATGGCGAGTTGGGATAGGTATTTGGTAGGCGAAAAACGTAATAAATATAGGAAGCAAGAAGGCTGTTTCTGCCGTGCTGGTCCTGGTTTCCATCCAAGTTCTTGTGAAGTCTGTTTATGATTGATGCCATTGCTTCAAAAGATGCTTGGCCCAGGTTAACTGAAAGTAGTAAGACAGAACTTTGTTTTAGATCTCAGCAATACCCACAATCAAATCCTGAATATGCATTTCATCCTTCTAAAGGATAAATGGTGAAGCTTGTTAGAGTATAGCAAACATCTCTCAAGAAAAACTGAAGCTGGTATTTGAAGTAGGTCTAATAAACAGCTTGACAAGAAGACCGGTGTTGCAGTGATAATTTTCCACTTATTTTAATAACATTTGATGAATTTAGGTCTGGTTTCTGGAATCATGCCAACTTTGGCCACCAACTGCAATGGTAACAAGATCCTTGTTTAATTGATAAATAATACCCTTTCGGTATTTATCATATTCTTCTCAGTTAACTATTTATTTTCTTCAGTTCAGCCTCAGACAAAAAGAGCAATTCCATTCTGTTCTCAAAAAAAAATTCCATTCTAAAAATGAGCATAGAAATCCACACATGGACTTGGTTTCATGGTTTTTACCAGGACAGTGTTAATCCTCTTCGTAGAGGCTCACACAATGCTGTGTTCTGGATTTTTGATGAAAATAGTGGTGAT
>VXAL01014975.1:235509-297505 GCA_013399475.1 Chauna torquata | reverse complement strand
CTTCTACTTTTTTTTTTTTCTTCAGATTCTCTCCCTCCATCCCACTGGGCAGGGAGGGTGTGAGCAAACCGCTGTGTGGTGCTTAGCTGCCTGCTGGGTTAAACCACAACACCTGGCTAGATATTTTAAACAAATTAGGGATGAAGCAGACTGCAGCTGGAGACTGTAAATCTTTGTTTTTTAAAAGCTGGAGCTGTCCTCAATCCTCCATATAGATAAACTAAGCCAAAACAGAACACATAAAAAGTGAGTTTTAAAATAACAAGTAAAATTTTAAGCAAAATTCTTCCCCCAAAAGATAACCGTTATAAAATAAATTATTACTATTTTCATAGCAGTCTCAGCTACCTATACTCCATCATGTCTAAACTCCAGTTTCCTATTAAAAATCCCAACTACTATTTTAAATACTAAGGATCTAACTTTGACTTCCACTGGAGATTTTCTGTACTGCCAGAGAAGCATAACAGATTCTAAACATAATTGGGAATTAGATCGTAGGGTTAAAACTTCTTTTTTTTTTTTTTCGTCCCCAACATTTTCTAAACAACAATCCACAGTTGAGCTGGCCTGAACTGCCATATATATACATATGTGGGATTATACCAAGCGTGCTCACTAGTTCCTTAAGAGCAGAGCTGAAGCTAATGTTTGTTCTAAGGAAGGCAAACTTGGAAGCTGCAGACCTTTTAGGTGACAGAAATTTCAAAATCAGCACCACTGCAAACATACTGCTGAGGTCCCATTACACAATATTTAAGTCTATTTCCCTGGTAGTCCCCTTGCAGTCACATTCTCCAAGGTGTGCTAATGCACAGCACTGCTAAGATGATGAGGTGCACAAATCCTGTTGAATTTCAAAGGCTGATGTCAGTATACTCCAAACTATACACTCATCACAGGACCTCCAGAAATCTAACGTAACTTAGTTCACAAAGTCCACCACACCAGTACAGCTTGCTTTCCTCTCTGGGATCAGCACCTCCCTGTGTACTGGTGTGTTCAGAAAATACACCACTTATTTCCTCACCAGTGTTTGAACTGTAGGCTTCCTTCCTGGTATGTTTCATTAAATGCTCAGTAATGCCATTCAGGCATAGCCCATAACAGGGAGCAAAAGGAGGGATTGTTCATGCTGACAGTATCAGATCCGCAACAGCTACAAGAACATACAGCATCTATATCTTCTTAACTTACCTACTTCAAGGTTTTCCAAGGTGACTAGTGAGGTTGAAAGACTTAGTTTCTGAATGCCAGTACGGAGACACCTTAACAGGCTCCAATGCTAAGAAAGCACTGGGCATCCAACTTACGAATGTCAGGCTCCTTTCTGGTGTCTCAACTTGGACACCAAAGTACTAGTCATTCTTGAAAACCTTTGCATTAAATACTGCTCCTGTGTATGTCACCACTGATCTGGATGCCAGCATGTTTTATTTTGAAGATGCATGGTATATTAGTGGCACTAAAATAAAGCATAAAAATGGGCTTCTTTATTTCTACATAAATAAGATAAAATTGGAAGTGTCAAACTCTCAGCTATGTAATTCTCCATAAAACTTAAATAAAATACCTATTTGGCCTGCAATGACAGGAGGTCTTACTACCAGAAGAATCAGTTTGTCAAGCAGGAGATGAAGAAATCGCACTACCGGCTCCAGTTGAGAGGAATTTAAAGCTGAAATGCTGCTCTTCAGTTCATTTTCCAAGTTGTTTTCCATAATTCTCATGTCTCCTATTCGCACGGGGAACATGTGCTCATCCAGAGCATGGACAAGTGCAAAGAACTTGTCAAGATAAGGGTCCTACACATAAGCAAAGAACAATAATCAGCAAGAAGCTCCCAAAGAAACACTACTTTCTGTGGACTTGTGCCCCATGGATGAGATCTCTCTCTCACTTTCCCTTTCTTCTATCTGACCATTTAATCCCACAAAATTAGCAGAAACTCAACATGTCTAACTCAACTGAAATCAGCCAATGTTCAGAAATTGTCAGGGCAAAACTAGAGGACCCACAGACTGCGTATTCTTAGCAAAACAGACAAAAATGCACTAAAGTTACGGTACTAATTACAGCACAAATAAAATACACAAAAACCATCAATATGACAAACAAGGAATTAATAAACTGAAACTTGAAATGATTAGTCAAAATGATTGCCATCTTTCATTTTGGATCAAAGAAAGACAAAAAATACATGGAGAAACAAAAGAGGCAGAGGGGAAAAGGAAAAACAACAAAACATCATATGCCTGGACCATATGTTAGATCTGTTGTATTAAAAACAACAGTCTGAGGTCTGAAAACAGTGTTGGCCATTCAACCCCTGTGAATAAAGGCCAAACTACTTATGTTTTTCAGCAGAACTTCTCAAATATACTCACAGTAGAATGTGGAATAACAGGTTTGCTGGCTCAGAACTGAAAATGAGATTGTAATTTCACTACAATTATTGTACTCTTCACAGTATTAACATTGACAGTGTTTCAACTGTCAAAAGATTATCAAGCTCTTCTTATTACAATGACTAATTACAGCACAGATTTACCTGAGTATGGAGGGATGATACAGCAACAACTTCTACGTTGAAAACGCCTTTGTGATTATCCACCCACTTCATTCCAGGAAGCGGAACCTGCAGGTTAGCAGAAAGATGAATGTGGATGTGACAGAAAGCAAAACTACAGTACTTCTTATTACTGTTGCCATTTCTTTTCATTTTGCTGTCAGATCATACATATGTACCCACACACAAAAACACACACCTGTCTAATTAGCATTTAAGAAATGAGAGTTAAAAATACACATGCATGCACACACAAACGCATACGTACACATATATTCTGTCACTTTTTTGACAGAAACATTCTCCTGCTAATTTTCAATGTGAAGAACAACTCACCTCTGGAGACAGCACTGAATAAGCCTGTGGTGGTTTTTCCAATGAAACGGGTAGGCAGAATTGACCAGTCTTTAACCGTCCATTCTGAAGCATTGGTATCCACTTTAAGGAGAAGAAATTAAAAAACAAGAAAAAACAAAACGACAGACTTCTTAAGGCTTTCTTGAACTTTGCAGGTTTGACTCGCTCAAACTCTACAATGGCGTATACATTGACAGTGATGCTAAACAAATTGCAAATAAATGCACTATGAACGTAACCTGTGCTGAAAAATAGATTGAAAGACACTCACGGTGTATCCAACTGGAGTCTCCAGGGGAGTGTTTTGTTTTTGTTGGCAGCTGACGTGGTAGAAAGTAAAAAGCAGATGGTGGTGATCGGTTAAAGTAGCTGGAAGCTTAATCTTGATTTCCTCATGAAAATCAGGCGACCTGTGCAGAGACCAGACTCTCAAATGAGTCATCAATATAAGCAGTGCAGTTTACTATCTTATGCTTGAGGTCTTTTAAGTAGCTGGAGGGAAGAAGTTATATGGACTATCTTAAGGAATTAAAAGCTTCACTTTCTAATCACCATGGACTGGAAAAACTTCCAGTGTGCATTTCCAGTCCACAAAAAATGCAAGCAGCAGCCTGGTGGTTGCAGCACTGCAGCCCCCTCTTCACACAGGCAGTCTGAATTGCACTGCTCCCCATGAGCAATGAACTCTTGTCTCACAGTGGAGATTGCCACAATACCCAACCTGAAGGACAGGATTCTCTCCCTGGTACAGCCACAAAGACAGGCAGCAAGTTAAGGCCAGATTCAGCACTCCTTACCTGAGCTGCTGTGACATTATTTTCAAGACCAAGCATTTCTAATTTGTAACTACAGTCTAAAAGTCTCTAAGTACCTAATTACTCAACATAGTAACAAAGCACATGCTAACAAGAGTTTGTAACATAAATCTTCATCCCTAACTTGAAGCTTGTACTTAAAGCATCTGCTGAGTTGGGCTAAGTGCTCAGGATCACAGCCTTTGACAGGGTGCTCTTGATTTGTACCAGAGCCAACAAAGACTCAAGTTCCTAGTCATTGTAAAACTCTAACTACATCAACGGACACTGCAGGTGTTGTAGGTGCTATGCAGACAGTCCCAGCTAAATAAATAACAATGAGACAGACTGACTGGTGAGTTACTCCACTTTCACACTGGTAAAACTTCTTTTGGATAGAATCATACTATCCATAGGAAGCCATGTCCACTTACAAACTGCTGTGTGTTTTACCTGTTGTGATATACTACAGCTGTGTATGCTTCTTTGGAAAATTCAGGACAGCTAGATTTGCCAAAGATGACCTGCAGAAAAGAAAAAATCAACAGAAATCCCCTATAAAACTGTGCCAAGAATCTGTTCCACAATCCCATTTACAGCTCTATTCACAAATCTGTGCAGCTGTGCACAGTTACATCTACTTGTTACATGTCCCTTCACTTCTATGCAACATTTTGCCCAGTCACTAAAGAATTTACAGTTTTAATAATCCCATATACACATGCACACAGATACAGCTGCAGAACTGATGCATGTAACCATCCACAGGCAGAACCAACAATGAGAGACTTTCCCTGCTAGTCTGTGACTGCAGAAGGGTAAAAATCAGGAAGATAATGAATTCAGGGGAAATCAGAAGTGAGGGGAAGGGAGGGAGAGAGAGCGAGAGAGCATGCATCAGGAGAATCAGGCCAACAGAACTCAGATGAGGCAAACTAAGGAGAACAGTGAAAATTAATAAGTAAGAACAACAAATTTCTCTGCAGGGATTTTCATCACAAAGACTCAAACCACACTACAAGAAAGGGCAGTTTCACAAGAGCTGTACAAGTACAGCCTAGGGTCAAGGTACCTCACACCTAAACCTTTGCCAAGTGCCGATCACTTCTGGCACTGAACACAAGTATAACTGTCGCCTTTCATTTCCTTGGCATGGAAGCAAACACAGTACTCCAAACACAGGGTGTCCACTGCAAACATCTCGGGTTAAAATACCAACTACTACATTGTTACTCCATACAAACACCCTCTTGGTTCTGAGATATTATGATTTCATGCTTCCTGGAACTTGTTGTTTTGAAATGTATTTCAGTGAGGTTTCTTTAACGCAGGGATTTTATGGCTGCAATGTGTATCCTGCCTTGTCGGCATGCAGCATTCACATTGAGCACAAAGTTCTTCCCTCACCGGCATAGCATTGCTTGGGTCCTCTCCATACATGAACTGGACCTTTACAGTGATATTCCTGGCAGATCCTTGGCGGTTGGCGAAGTTAAGGCTCTGAGGATAGACATAAAGAAGATTCCTGCAAGAGACAAAGGCATCTCTGTGTGAGAACGACAGGGTTCACACTGTTATTAATGCTATCACTTAAACCCCTAATGAAACACTCAGAGAGTCAAAGTGAAGGGTTTGATATCTTCCATTAGTCAGGTGGTCTTCTCTTGAATGTAAGTGCACACCCACACAAGTGACTTGATAATGACCACTCCTTTTAGACATCAAAAACCACTATTTTCTTAACTGCCATGATATTTTGGAATAGTTCCTGTTTATAAAGATGCTTGAAAAATGTATCTAAAAATTGCCCAGTGATTATACTATCTAGCAAGTTCAAATGGAAAGAAAACATCTCAGTAGATGTTTTCCCCATCTGGGAAAGACAGGGATCAACAAAAACTGACAGCTGAGAAGCAAGAATATTCAGGAGCTCTGGAAGCAGCCTGGATGACCAGATTGAATCAGGAGTGTTTCGGTTAGAGGGGAATGGCTGGGGCCATGGGTAATGACAACACTCTCAGGTAGTTCATCACATCCACAAGGGAATATGACCAGAGGTTGAAACTGCAGCACAGGCGATTTAGGTTAGACATGAGGAAAATCTCTCTGACTGTAAGGCTAGTTGAGCAGTAGAACAGATTGCCTGGGGAGGGCATGAAATCTCCATGTTCTGGTAGCTTTTGAGGACAGTGATGAAAACACCCGTCCAGAACGGTTTATGGACAACCTCATCCTTCAGCAGGGAGAGCCACATTTTAGAGGGCCCTTCCAGCTCCACTTTGCCATGTCTATGATTACTTTAAACACACAAGTTACCAGAGGCAAAATTCTGCAGTATTTCCATCCTCTCAGCCCTACTGAGTCCCTGCAAAGTGTAAGTCGAACTCACACATTGTTAGCAAAACTGTCCGCTATGAGTCCCCAGGCTGCCCTATAAGCAAGTAATTTACACCTGCAGAAAGTCCCCTGCATGCTCCTGCAAGGACACAATAGGCCAATCGTTAGGGGAGAGGTTCATGTTGCTGCCTTGCATCTGTTTGGGAAAACAGACTGACGTCTTAACGTTTTGCCCAAACACCAAAGCAACCAACTCAGTACCAAGCCCTGCCTTGTAAGGCAAGAGGTAGAAGACGTTCCCTTCCCTTCTGGGCACTATTCAGTGAATCTGGACACAATTTGTAAGTAGTTTCCAGTTGTTTCTTGTCCCAGAGAGACAAGAGAAGGGCACAGAAAACTGCAGCACAGAGCACAACAGGACAACTTTTTAAGTGTAATAAAGAGCAATGGCAACAGTAGACTGAAAACAAAAAGACCCTTTTTTCGACCACCACGAGGACAATGAAGGCATCTGGTGCCACTTTAGATGCCATAGGTATCTAAAACACCTGTGTTGGGCTAGCAGATTCTCCTGGAGGACCAGCTGGAGACAAGGTGAGCTGCCCTAAGCTGTCGGAAATTGCAACAGATGTCAATGTTTCAGCAAATGAATCCCATCCAAGGACTTTACTCTGACGTTCTGAACTCCATTTGCTCCCTGATACCGCTAGGTATTCCCATCTATACCGACAGCAGCTAACGCTGGTCCTAAGGAATGCTCTAAGAGCCTCAGAAGGTACCTCCTTGAGGTCAGCGTCTGTATAGAGCGGTCCGGATGTACAGCTCCAGAAGGCTATGCAGGGCTGCATTATGAAGCCAGATGTTTTCACCCCTCCAGGCAGAGGAATACGCTTAGCTGGCACATGGGAAATTTCCTCCCTTTCAAGTCCTTCATGCTGAATTAAGTTTTTGAATCCCATCCCCATTGGTCGCTTTGCCTAATCAACGCTCTCTTACTATTTCAGAGGGGGCCTGTGCCATTTTTGTGACTCTACTAAATTACTTTGTTCTGGCATGAATATATTTGCTCCTTGATGTTCTTTTTCAAATGAAAATGGATATGAAAATTTACTCTAAAATGTACATTGCTCATAAAACTTTTATTAAGTATTATTAGTGCTTAAAAGAATGATTTAATGTATTTGGGAAGCCTGGCTACAGGATCCCTATATTAAAGGCAGTCTTATGCTTGGGATTGATTTATGCTGAATAGCGGAGATGAACCTAAACCAAGCTCTATAACCTCTTCTGCTAGGGCCTGGGAGAAAAGGAGACATTTCAACATGATGCCACCCTAGAAAGAGAGCGATAGAGAGCTACAAGCAGACATTAGAGCTGACATTACATTTGAGCCAGGGCTTCAGATGCACTCATAACAACGAACACTGGAGGAGATGCATAGGCCGTTCCACGCTCCACTGCCTTGCAAGGCCCTGAAAGGCTCAGAGGACAATTATCATGCACGGTATTAGGAAGAAGCGCATGTTGCTCAGGGGAATTCAGATGCACAGATTCCACTGTAAGAAAGGGGGAGAGGTGCGTGCTTGCTCTTGTTCAGGTAGCTTCTCCCCAGAGAGGTTCCCATTAGACGTATCACACTTTTGTTGAGCATTTACATACACAGAGGGGGAAAAATTCCCCAGCTAGCAAATCAGCATGTGACTCCAAATGAAAAAATCCTGTTTTACCTTACCCTACATGAGCCGTGGAAAGAGACTGACAGCTGAAAACTCATAGAAATGTTACAAACCTCTTGAAGGAACCAATCCCCCTTGCTAGCAGACACCCTGAGATGCTGACTTCTCAGTTTCACCTTTGTTACCCTCCTTCCTTTGAGTCATGACATTGTAAATTCTCATCTTACATTTGTATGCACAAATATCAAAGCTCAGTAGACTTTGTAGGACACCAGAGGTGTATCCACCATCCTCTGAAAATAGTGAGGGGAAGGGACCTACCATAAAAATAACACTGCAGCACCAACAAACATGCTAGGCATACACTGATAAAGTGAAGGGACCACTAATCCTTATGCTTCCAAGTAACAGCTGCCTCCTGATGCTTTATTCACAGATTTCTATCAATAAAAGTTTCAGCCAGAAGCTTTAAACCCAAGGACTTGTGTCTGGAGCTTTTATTACAATGCCATACAAAATGTATGCAAAGCTTATATTATTACCTCAAACAGATCTCAAAAGTACTTTTACCTCTGTAAAACGAATGGCTAAAGTGCAAAGGCTTCCCAAGCCTTGGAAATAATGGCACAAGGCACTCTCCTAAATATTTATATAACGTGATTGCAGTCATTTTCCAAAATTCTTCATAAATGTATTAAAACGTTAAGAGCTGATCCTAACTCTTAAAGGGAGTGTCTAACCATTACTGAAATTCTCCTTTTCAGTAAATCCCAGAGACCTTTTTCTTTGCTTTATTCCTACAATAAAAATCATTTAAAGCCTACTTAAAGAGGGTCACCCAGGTACATGAAAGATTTTAGGACCATGTTTATTAAATACATCTTTTCTTGACTGGGCTAACAGCTCTCAGACAGGATTCCCTCTTATGGTTTCTACAGCTCCTGAATCTTATGGTTTCATCATACCAGAGGGTCTTCTTTCCCCTGTCTTCCTGTGTCCTGCTTTGCTTATTGTGACTGTCATGACATCCAAGAACTGGAGGGTGGCATTTTGAAGTTCACTTACTGCTGCTAGACTTTATTGGCACTGGCATTAATAGGGAAACGTCTACAGCTGCATGTGCTTAGCAGCCAGTCATGATTTTTTAACTTTTGACATCAGAGCATTTTGACTGCCTTTCCCATTCGTAAAGCAGACCTTTCCACAGGGTAGCGTCACATCTGAGCAGTGCTCAGGCACAAGCAAGCTCGCGTTTCGTGCTGAGCTACTGTGGGTGAGCTGAGCTGCGGCATGGTTGGTGCGCAGGGACACACAGGAGCTTCTTCAGCTGTAAAAACCTGATAAAATGTTTGATTTCCAATTGTTTGTTTATTGCTATTTCTTGAGTAATTTCCTATATTTTTCCAAAGACGAAGCTAAGAACAAAGATTTAGGGGGTTATGGGGACAATACAAAACTATTTAAAGCAGATCTGAGAAAAACTTCTTGTTACATTAAGAAATAGCTAAAACAACAGAAAATAATTCCTTTGAAACTCTGTAAAACCAAAGCCACCCCAAGTATTTTGAAGTGGATTGTAGAAAGTTGGTGGGTTTTTGTTGTTGTTTTTTGTTTTTTTGTTTTTTTTTTCTAAATTTTGCAACCAGTTCTTCAAGTTTTGCAGCCCAAAATCTCTGTGTCAGATGCCAGAGGCTGGACTTTGTTCCCTATTACAGGGCAGTGTCAGGCCTAGATAAAACTTTACCTATACTTCATCTACACAAGTGGCAGTCTGATGACTTGCCCTACAGAAAATACCACTACATTGAAAGCATGTTTTATCTTACTTTTTAAATACTGGCAATGTTTAAGTAGGGTTATCCGGTAAAATGTATCTCAGTTTACCGTTCAAAGCAAAACTATCGAACATTTCAGAACTAAAATGTAAAGATCCCCAAGAACTTCCCACACAGGCACAATATAAGAGCAAACCAGATCCTGCATGTGTGTATTTTTTTTTTTAAACTGATTTCAACGGCTCTTCATATATTTCCATTGATATTGCCAAATGAGGAAATACTGCAGGAATGATGATTCAATGCAAACCTTTCAGGCTGATCACCAAGCAATGAATAATTGTTCTAACAATTTTTCTAACAGATTTGCATTAGGACTGGGTAAATACTGATTTGATGAGTTTCTTTAATGATAGCCCATAATCAAATTCCATGTTGCCTACAGCCTTCCAGTCTCAAATGAGCAATTGAGCAAGTACCTACCTGTTCTATACCCTGTGTTATATCTGCCAACAGTAAGCAGATGCAGCCCAGTCCCACCCAGCTGGGCTCAGCTCTTGCTTTGCAAGGGTCATCAACAGAGAACCAGATGGGTATTTAGTTGGTAAGAACCACTCTGTCTGCACCTTACAAGTGCACATTTCCAGCCTGACCTAATGCAAGCTGTATGGAATTGAACAGAACTAGGAAAGCCATGAGGTATCTCTGCATTGGCCTGCACCTAACTCCGGCCTCTCTCCAGGTCTTCAGTCTGTCCTGAAAGGCAAAAGGATTGTCTGGCTGAAATATCTGAAGAGCCGGTTAACGACACACTGCAATTCAAATGAAGCAAAGGCTGCTCAGATCCTTGGCAGCACTACACATCAGAGCGCAGGGCTGTCCTTGCCCTCCTGTTCCCCAACTCTTTGCACAGTGCAGCCAGAGGCTAAGACCTCAGGCCAAAATCCTCAAAACTCTCAGTGTTTAGGAATTTTTAAATCATTACTTCACTTCTTTGCTCAAGCACTTTAAAATTCTGCTTGAGAGAGAATTCCTGATTGGTCACAGCCCTTTAACATGCTGTGAATTCACAGAAGTCTGAAATAGAGCAGAAAAAGGAAAATCTTACTTATCCCTTTGCCTTCACATGTTTGTTTCCTACAAGACAATTCTCGATAGCTGGTTTCTGCAGTGTGCAAGGATAAAGACCTTCAAGATGGTCTGCTGCAGTGGGACACCTTCCAGGACCAGAAATCACTGGGTTGTTTTTCACAGGACAGCACTGCACCTTTGGGTTGTGAAAACACAGTGCTGCTTCCCAGTATAAAATAGCAATTATTGATTGCATTTAAGGAGAATTCCTACATATGCTTCCAATCAATGCACAAAGACTCTCTTTGAATAAATCCCCATTCTCCCCAGTGCCAGGCCTGCTGTTTTTGTATACTTTGTGCAGATACTCCAGTAAGCCTGATCCAAATCAAACAGCACAAAATATTCACCAATTGATCAGAGATCTAAAATACTTTCATCTTATTTAATTATTAGGGGGCAGGGGTAGGTTACCTGTACATCATCTACCCTCATCACACAGGAAGTTCAATGTATGAGGTAGCTTCATTTTAAAAACTTTTTCTATTGATGCTTCATATTGTACACGCATATATGTACATGAACAACAACAAGAAGTCCAGAGGAGGAATTACTAGACAGACAAGAGTCTAGCAAAAACCTGAAAACCCGTCAAAATACAGGCTGTATTATGCATGGACTGATTTCTTGGATTGCTACGAGAGATTCCAGAAAGAGAAATACCTTTCATTCATACTGCAATACTCCTTGAAAAACACACATGCTTCCACGCAGAGACCCAGTGTGGAACTGGACATTTATTTCAGAGTACCTGTAGACTTGTTTTATGCAGTGCAAATCTTGAACAGCAAGGGGAATTGTAAGGTGAGAAATGTAAGCAGGGTATTATTTATCTCACCCACCTCTGGAAAGCAGCTGCTAAAAAATAAGCTTTATATGGTGTAAATTACTGCACAAACCTTAAGACAGTAGAATCACATCCAGGCAATCTCTGGACCTCATTCCCACTTTCTCACTTAATCTGAACTAGCTGACAAGCAAATCCACTGCTGCACCATGACTTACATCAGAAAATGGTACATGATGAGAATCTGATTGTGTGAATCACCTGGGAATATTTTGCCCTTCCACAGCTTATCAAAGAGCTGCATAACCTGAAATGCAGCATCCAGTGCTCTTAAGTAGGGTAAAGACTTTTATACTCCCCAGGGAATAAAAGGGATCACACAACACAAACAAGAAGCAATTTAGGCCTTATCAAGATTATGACCCACGATTAATCCATTAGAAGTGTTGTGTCAAAAACGCATCATATGTCATCATTAACATTTTATAACAGAATGTCTGGCAGATGGAAAAGTTCAGAGTCAGTTTAATCAGCAACACGCCCGTCTCTCAGGTTTCCCAGGTACCAACCTAGACTCAAGAGGGGTTACATTCGTTCAAACACACACAGTTTAATGATCAACTTGTTGGTCTGCCTCTTCTAAAATGAAGAGGAGTATATATATAGATTAAATTCTTCAACATAGAAGAGTCACATAGCAAAACCTATTAGGAAAAGTCTCTGCAGCCTGAACAACCAAAGTGTATCAGGAGCAGAAAACATGAAAATCATTCTGGTCTTTCTATTACTTGCTCTTTCTGCTAGAGCTGAGAAGGACTTTTCCCTTGATTCTGCTGCATCTCCTGAGACAAAATCAAGATTTGCCATGTTAGATGATGTACGAATCTTAGCCAATGGACTCCTCCAGCTTGGCCATGGTCTTAAAGACTTTGTCCATAAGACAAAGGGGCAAATGAATGACATCTTTCAAAAACTTTACATTTTTGATAGGTCCTTTTATGAGCTCTCACTGCAAACCAGCGAAATCAAAGAAGAAGAAGAACAACTCAGACAAACTACTGCCAGACTGCAAATCAACAATGAAGAGATAAAGAATCTCTCACAGGAGATGAATTTGAAGATTGAGGACCTCATACAAAACAAAAACCAGCTGCAAGAGAAAGTATGGGGACTGGAGGACAAAGTCACTAAGTTGGCCGTTATCCAGCCTACGGCGCAAGAGACAAATGAAATTTCTTCACTCAAAGTAAGTAGAGTTGTGAAAACCCCTGACACACAAAGCCAAAGTAAATTGTAATGCTATTATTGGTAATTATACAGTAGAAGCTCATGTTTTCCCTGCATCTTCAGTGTAGTACTACTGTGTATTTTGAGAAATAAATCACTGCAACAAAAAGAATCAATGTTGTAATTTGACATGCAGTTTATTTTACAGTAAAATTCCCCAGTGAAATCAGTGAGAAAATGGTGAAATGATAAATCTCTATATCTTTTCCAGTTTTTGCAAATCAGTTCTAAGAAATTCTGTAAAAATAATGAGAAAAAAAATTTAGATCAGAAAAGTGATTTGATTACCAAGCCCATAGCTTCATATGTCATCAGCTCATTACAAATCAATGCCCTCGGAACTGTCTGCTCAGTATAAAAGCAGGAAGTTTAAACCATTAAAGAGGGATATATATGTACCTGTATAACACCCAGGACCAAAGCATTTTGCATGTATTAATAGTCTTAATGTCAATAAATGCAAATATGTAGGTAGGTATAAGGTTTCCTATGAAAAAGGAAGTATTAACTGTATTCTGCAAAAGCATAAAACTTGTGTGAGAAAACACTGGATATTCGTGTCAGAACAGAAAGCTGAATCCAGACCTTCCAAATCCCAAACTAATACCCTAAACACTGGGCATCGTTCCCCTTTTTTTTTTTTTTTTGTCAGTGCCATATATTTAGTTTGAATCAAAGACCAACTTCACAGAATGTGATTGTTCTGCACACGGAAATGGAAGGAAAATAACAATAAAAGTCTATGAAGCTGCCAGCAGTTTGCCTCAAAAAAAGGATAAAAAAACCTCAGCGTTCATTTCAGAGGCAAAGAAACTTGCACCTTCAGAGGAAAAGCAGACAATCCTACGGAGAAGGCAATGTTAAACGGTTTGTGCCTTTCAGAACTGACCCTGTGATGAGTTACGGAGTAAGTGATTCTGCGAACGCCTTTTGCTGTCTCTAACCACAACCCCCCTCCCTCCCTTCCTCTCCTCAGGCTTTCGTGGAGCAGCAGGACAGCCACATCAAGCAACTTCTCAAAATCGTGGAGGACCAGCACGCGCAACTCGACAAACAGCACAATCAAATCATGGAGCTGGAGGACAAGGTACAGAAACCATCGCATTTCTCTTTTCAGAATTTGTCGTCTCTCATAACACGGATGGAGTTAATGACCCAACCATTCGTTTGGGTCAGCCATCCCTCTTTTTCATATTTTGAGAGTGCAGAGGAAGCCATAAACAATTTTGACCACAAACAGGTACCTTTTCAGGTGAGAGACTGCTGTGCTGCCAGGCTGGGGGCTGTAGCCAGAGCACGCAATGACCAACAACGCAGCTTCGAACTACTGTTGATCGCTACCAGGCTGCTCTATTTCCTGACTGCTAATTTTCTTTTTTTTTCCTCTTATTATCTATCCTATTCTTCTTCTTCCCATGGTCTTCTAAGCATCATTACTTTCTATCTCTTTCTTCTTTTCCAATATTCACTCCAATAGGGAGCCATTTTCTGCAGCTCAACATGTGTAACCAAAATGCTGGGTATAACTGACATGCCCATATTTAATTTATTCCTAAGAGGAGGCTATAAAAGGAAAATGCCTTTTATAAAAAGAACCATGGGTTCTGCACTCTTTGGATGTTGGTATTATTTGTCTAAGTGATGTCTAAGTGATGTCAGCTGAGGAAATAAGTTAAATCTGTTTGATCATTAAGGTGTACCTCATGAGAACTGGTCATTTACTCATCTCATGAATCCTGTGTTGCTGGAGCAGTGAAATAGCTGACATACATGCACCTGAAATCCACCAGTGTGGTTCTATAGGTATTTTTATCTTATAAGTTGGCTATTTTAAAGGGTTATGTTCATGTGAAAAATTACTCTCTGCATCACATTGTTCAGTTTGATACATGAATCTCATAATTTCAGAGCCTTGGGAAATTAACAGTCTGTAATTACGGTTCTTCGCAGCTAAACCACATAGAGCTCCAGGAACTCACAGAGAACTCCTTCACTGGGGAGCAAACAGAACCAGAGGCCACCCCCTTCCCTGTGCGCAACTCCACAGCTGTAACATACAAATTTGAAGGTGAGACCACATGCCTTAGTTGCGACTACACAATACGTCATTTCTGGTTTTTAGTAGTCAAAGACCAAAAGCAAAAGACTTTTGTGTCATACACAGTGCTGCTGGAAGGAGCTGGATTTCCCACTTTGGAAAATGCCGTAATCTAAATTTAGCCACACTATATGTATATTTTTCTCTGGGATGACACACAGAAACAACATCCAATAACGCCATAATCCTGTCCTCAGTCTTCAGCCTCCATTCACCCCACGTAAACACGTCCTGTACCAATCCTTTTAATGCTACTTGCTGATGCCTGTCTTAGAGGGTATGAACAGAGAACTAAATTACTTCAGCTCATTACAGGATTTGGAAGAGCTTTCTTTAAAGTTGACATGCATTTCTGAACTGCAGCAATGGGAACAGTATTTACTGGGAAATTTTTGATGGGAGGGAAAGTCCTTTTGCCAGAGTCCAGTCTTAAGCCTTACAAATTTTCCAAAATTACCTAAATCGAAACCTTGCCAAACTTAAGAAACACAGGTGGTGCAATCTATGTAGAACTTGGCAGCTGTACCATCACACCCAAAGCGGCTTGTCCGTTTCATGACATTTATTGTAATAATGAGCAAAAAGATTCTTCTAGTTTTTGTATTGGCTCTATCCTATAGAAAAATTCAAGTTACAAAGCTGAGTTAAAACTTACCACATCCAAAATAGGATTTGTAATTATCTGGTGCTTGCTTTCCTAGGGACCGCTCCTGACTGCACTGCTCTCTATAACAGCGGCATATGGTCCAGCGGTATTTACACTATTAAGCCCAACGGCTCAGAAGCTTTCGATGTCTACTGTGAAACGAAATTTGGTAAGACAACTGTGCTAGCAACAGTCCAATTTGCACATAAGTAGTTTTCTATAAGCCAAAAAACTGTCTCATCCCAAAGTACACAAACACGTCGCGTGTATCCTCTTCTCTTACTGTTCTGCATGCACTCTTTCCTATCTCCTGAAGTCCCCACAACACTGCCTTCTTTCTTAAGTTACCTGTTATTTATACTGTGGAAAGGACTTTCAGCCATGTGACATTTATTAAGTATATTAATACTATTAATATACTTATTAATACTTTTACAATTAAATTAAGCATATTAATATTAAAAAAGCCAAGCCCCTTTAGTTATAAAGAATGAAAATGGCAATTACAAATGCCACTACATTGCAACCGTGAAGCAACTTTTCCAAATTAATGCAAATAGTAAACACCTTAGTAAAATTTTGCTTTAATAGCATGGATTGGTGCTTGAGACTTAGATATACCAAACTAACCCAAAGAGGTGAGTCCTGGAGACAGGATTCCTGCATCACATTTGGGTGAGTCTGTAGCTACGTATCATATGTGCCCAGAATTGTCACAGACCAAATACACAGCACCTATCCAAGCTCTCCCTTTGTAAGAAACCCATTTGTCTGTTTCCTTTGCCACTGCCCAGAGATCACACATAGTTTCCCCAGCTGACTGTTCCCCAGTTTTTGCATCCTGCAGCGCTGCTCTGTGCGTGTCCTCTCCAGCTTCCCCGCAGAGCCCTTGTCACAGCTAGCCGGAGACCCTGGGAGCATGCTGGCGCAAACATGACAGGGCAATGATGTGTTTGGATGTGTAAACAGAGTGGCATGGGGTTGCCCTGTGCAAAAACCTCCTTTGGTTACATTTGTTGAAATTTGTTAAACAAGGTTGTCATGACCTGGTCAGGAGAAAGATCTCACAGCAGTCCTAGCCAGCCGCTGCCTCCGCACTTCAAACCTCGGCTGCAGTCATGTCCCCAGCAGCCAAGCACCAACAGTTAAAGGCAGGAAGCATAAGGGCAGCCACAGCAGCGCAGTCTGTACGTCAGCGGCTGATGGACTCAGTTATGCTCCATCTTCTCTCCAATGTTTTAAATACTTAAGCCAAGTTTGTGACTTATTTCCCCTTCACATTTGCAGGCAGTTCCTGGACTGTAATCCAGAACAGAGTGGATGGCTCACTAGATTTCAACCAAACCTGGGAAGCCTATGCAAAGGGTTTTGGTGATCTCAATGGTAAAAATGCTTCTTTCGCTTCTTTGCTTTGTAGTTGATTTGAGAAGCTGAATCTTCTCAATGAAAGGTGTTCACATGAGAGCAGACAAAACCTGCAATCAAATCTAAGCAGCTTGCCTAATTACTGGAACACCAGAAAGTGCTTGCCAGAAAGTGTAATTTAGTAAAATTCTCAAAGACACATCTTCAAATGTGTCTAGAAACTTCTGCTGAATCAAGGCTGAATCAGAATGCTCTGAATGCTATTTTAATTACTGAGATTTTATTATTTATAAAAGCACCCCCCACAATCCTTTGAGGTATACACATAAACACAATATCTCACCAAGGTGCTATCGCTACTTTCTCAAACCTTCTACAACCACATTTCCTTTAGAACTAGCACACTGATTTTTCCAGCCTCGAGCGCCTGCAGCTGCATGCTCCCTTACACAACCACCTCTGACTCCTTGCGTGATGGCCAGTGCCCTCACCTGGCTGGACAGGCCGAGGAAACACCCATGTTCACCTGTTAATCATCAACTCCAAAGAATTTTTAGCACCAAGAATTGCCTACCAGCCTCCCCATCCAGAATATTTTCCCTGTTTTTCTCTTACAATGAAATGAGTCTAATTTCGTTTAGAAAATATTTTGACTTTCTAGGCACAGCACAGATTAAAACTTCACCTGTCTGGGCAGCACAATTGTCTTACTTCCACCTCTTTTACCATAAGGAGGTGGAATCCTTGTATCTCAACCTTACCCCATTTTGGGACACAGCTGAGGTAGACTTTTACCCATGTAGTTTGTCTGATCGTATTGAATGCTACAGTTGCCCCTGTATTGGTCTCCAATTCCCATACATTAAACCAACATGAGGCCACATCTTTTCAGTGTCACAAAGATTTTGCAGGGGATCCATTATTCTCAGCTACGTACTGGTCAGTGCTGTGCTGCATGTTCTAAGGTGATAAAATATAACAGGCTACTGCTCCACACCCGTAAATTGTGGGGGTGTTTTCCTCAACCATCTTGTCTTCTATTGCTTTAAATGCCACCTGCATGTACGGCATTCAGATTCAGCTACACTTTTTCTACATGTGGCAATTGCCTATCATGCACTGACACCAGTGGCACTGATAATAAGCTACTTAATGAATGTAATTTATGAAACAATCAAGAATTATAGCAACAGAAAAATGTTCGATTTAAATTCATTTTGTATACAAAGGTATCAAAACCTCAGTTTAGTTTTGCAGTTCTTTCCCTAAAAAACACAACAATTGCAATTAGGTTTTATGTATGTCATTTGCTTCATTTGTCACACAGTTCCAACCATGCGTGTTCTAAATGCCTTGAGCTCCCACTCAGAGTTTCACAAGAGGTATGAAATTTAAGAGAGAAGCTCCAGTTCATTTATATCTCTAGCTTTTATTGATCACTGGTGTGCAATCAGGAAGACGTAAACAAAAAGAATGTAGCAGGAGACCTCTGAAAAGATCAACAGTTCCCAAAGCTCATATTATTGATTTAATTAAAGCAATGAATAAATCCTTTTAAATACTATATTTTCACATATACCAACCACAGGTTATCTGTAAAAACAAATTCAATAGCAGTGGGAATGATACGAGCTTTTAGGGAAAGTTTAGCACATGATCCCTTCCCCCACTAACTCTCCCCCCATTAACTCTCTGCCTGGTAACCTCTGTCCCCAAATCCTCACCTCTGACATCTCTTGATTCTGACATTGCGCTGCTTACTTAAACGTATTTTCAAATAATGATATTTTAAAGGTGAATGAGTTACCTGAGGTATGGGTTAGACATCTGAGAAACATGGTAAATGTGTTCAGACTTGGCTCCATATTCACAGCATCTGTTTACTATGACTTTGCAGAGGAATTCTGGCTAGGCTTGAATAAGACCTATTTCATTACTAAACAAGGGGACTACATCTTACGGATTGAGCTGCAGGACTGGAAAGATAACAAACGTTACATCGAGTATGCATTCAACCTGGGAGGCCCCGAAACAGACTACACGCTCCAGCTGTCACGGATATCTGGGAGCATCCCCAATGCACTGCCGGAGCAGACAGAACTGCGGTTCTCAACTGCAGACCGTGACATGGCCATAATAAACAACTTCAACTGTCCAGAAAACTACCTAGGTATCAGTATGCTGGGTACACTAACATGGCTGTTTCCTTGTTACATGAAGGACAGCAGTATGCTTTAGTGGGTGGTTACTGGTATTTGCCGGCTTTAGAAACAGAAAAGAGAGGGTAGTAGCATCTTTCTCCTTGCAGGAGAGAACAGATGTTTTTTGTTGGGTCCTACAACAATGAGGCATCATCTTTCCGCTTTATAGAGGGTAAAACTAAAGCATAGTGAGGCTGTGTAAGTGACCAGCATTAGAAACAGAACCAGCAGTGTCGGCTGAAATAAAACCTCTGGCAGAGATTCTGAGCTATAAAGTAAAGGGCAGCTCCTCCTCTGAGGCCTGCTCCGGTATGGCAGCCTAGGTAGGATTGTTTAATCCCTTCTTGCAAAAAAAGAGAAGACAAACTGACTCTTGGCTCCATTTTGACTACAAATCAAAAGTTAAGAATGATGGTGAGTTTCCATTCAAAGGCAGATTTCAGCTGCTTATCAACAGAATATGCTATAATCACTCTCAAAAGAGGAAGAGAGATGTGAGGCTGAAGACACACTTCTCCTTAAAGATAATGTGGTTAAATGTTCCCTATATTCTCTGATTTTGGGGGGCTTTTATGTTTGGCATTTTATGGCAAAAAGCAAACAATGCAAAAAGTAATTAATCATTAAACCACAAGATACAGAATTGCCCACCAGGCACCCACTTGGCGGAGCAAACATTTTGTACGTGTCATTCTCAGCTTGAAAACTGATGTCTGAAACAATGCTGAGCGTGTTACGCAGCTCTAGTGACCATAAAGCAGATGGGCAATGACTTCCAAAGTGCTATACTTTCGTATTTAGCACAAGAGTCACGGCCAGTCCTTTGCTGGCAGAACTTGGCTTACAATTCAAGCTCATGGTTAAGGAGACTGGCCAATAAAAAACGTAATTTGTTTACCAAAGGCTCTTCAGCCTCCTGTAGATGCAGAGGTTTACCTGTTTCTGCTTGAGAAAAATATTAGTAAATCAGGAAATCTGTTGTAGAGAGTCACAGGAAACATGAAAGTGTGGAGTTAACTTCCCAAGTGTCCCAACTCAGTGGCAGCATTTGTGTGTGCAGTTTTCTGTGCACCACTACTTCTACGTGAAGCAGACAGTACAAGGTAGCACAACATTTGTGTAGTGAACTTCAAGTGGCAAGTGTAAGTGGGTTTATGTACAAGCAAAATTTCATTTGGGTATACTGGGTAATTGTCACTTTTGCTGGAACTGCCTTAAAAAAGATTTCTGTTGCAAATGGAAACTGTGTACTCAGAAACTGAGCACAATAGGTTAGGGTACAACTGACAGTAAGTGACATTACAATCTTTTTCCTTAGGAGGCTGGTGGCACAGTGAATGTGAGGAAACCAATCTTAATGGGCAGTATGTCGCACCAAGGTCAAAAGGAAGACTAGACAGAAGAAAAGGATTATACTGGAAGCCTAAGAAAGGAAGATACTACTTGCTCAAGTCAACTAAAATAATGATACACCCAACAGATTTAAAAAGTTTTGACTGAATGCTCAACCTGATGCATTTGAATTCAGAACACATACACTGAACATTGCTACATCAAAAAAATCCACGTTTAGTAACAGATGCATATCCAATTCCATACACTTTAAGGTGTATTCTCCAGTGACATAAACCCTGAGGCATATGCGATGGTCTTACCATGTTTGGTGAGTATTCTCATTCACCCTAGCCCAAAAGTCAATCTGCTGTAAGTTAAGCAGGGCTTTTACCTCCCCAGGATCAAACCCTAATGCCTAGGAATTGGCTGCCTATTCCTGTACTAGATAATATTGCTTGGGGGAAAGGGTTTTCAGGCTGTTGCTTTCATTTCTGAGTTGTGCAGGAGGGAATAGGAGGAGTGTTTCAACAAACATAACAGGATAGCAAAATGCTACAGAAGACATTTAGGTATTAATCTGTAGGAAAAATAAGAAATTTTGTTTTGTAAAGTAACTAATTTGATGTTTGGTTCATGTTATTGTTGCGGAACGTTTCCACAAGCAAATGAAAGATGAGTAACTCCCCATTTTAGGGTTCTGTGTATTTCCAGACAAACTCTAAGCAGTGTAGGTCAGGCCAATCTTTGCTGAAGCACTGCACTCACGCAGCTGTAGATGTGTACACACACATCAAGTAAGCTGGAGCACAGACCTAATCTTTTAGATATCACACTTCAAAGAATATCTTAAGAACTATGCTTACAAACCAAAACTTAAGGGCTAAGCTTCAAAGCTTACTGAAATGAGTAAGAGATCTTCTCATTTGAAACGGATTCAGACCCATCCCTTTGCAACCTTTTAGTACACCTCATTGAGAAATTCAATGAAAGACCAAGTGAGCACATGACAAAACACCTTTCAAATAGAGAACAGCTGAGCAACCTGTGCCTGTGGGACAACTCCAGTGGAGTCAATGGTGCCACCCAATGAACCCTGTAGGCAAAACCTATTTGACAGTGTTGGTCTTGCTCCTGAGAACACATTCACATTTGTTTAACTTCAGCTGCAGAAGGCAGCCTCTGAGGCAGCAGGACTGCTGCCATGCTTGTGGATGGCTTGCTGTGGAAGTGTTTATTGACAAAGACGCCAATTCTGCAGTTATATTGAGTCATATTGACTTGTATACTTTATCTAACCCTTGTACAGTACGGATTTTTTTATCTCAACATTTGCAACCATACAAAAAATGGTTTTAACTTGTAATTTGTCAGAGTGAAAACAACTGTGAATAGAATGTGCTAATCACAGAGAAACTGCAAAAATACTTCTACTTCTTACGGATTTATCACAAAGAAGAGAACACAGTGCTGCTTATATGAGACGTGGAACTTGAATAAACTCTTTCTTGTAAGCTTTGTTTTCTAAAAGCCTGGTCTGTATTTATCCAGTTTTTACAACAAGAAGTAACTGATTTTGCGAGTGAGTTGGTGAAATTACTCAACTGAAGACAAAGGCAGTATGTTACTCTGAAGTTTATTGTCCTCAGTGATACTGTAAAAAGCTTTAGAGGAAAAAAAAATTAAAAGAAATCTGCTCCCTGCCTAGGCTTAGTTATAGAAAGCTTATTGTTTTCTGAAATGCTTAAAAACCAATTTTTCCAGATCTTCGTAAGATTTTTCTAAAGCACTGCAAACAAAGAAATTGCTTTTAAATCAAAATGGAAATATGAATGAAGGGATTATTCATTTTCTTAATTTTTTATCCCCCACTGTAAAGACAAAAATAAGCCACTGAAGGTGCCAGAAAGCAGTAAAACCAGTAAGAGAATATTGACTTTAGCACACAGACAAAATTAAAAGCCTACATAAATCTGAAAAGAATTCAGCTAAATTTCACTTTGAATTTTGGGAAACGGAGAAACCTCTCTCTCATGTTCCTGTTCACAGCCAAGTTTTACACAACTATGTTCATTCCTACACATCTGTATTTTCTGCTGTGTCAGCCTAGACCCTTTCTGTGTCTCTGGCACAGCAGATCTACTGATGCAGCAAGTTTTGCAACAAACCAGATGATAAGGTAGGAATTTCTGGACCAGCCAGTCTCAGGCCCTGAAATGTGAGATGTATTTCAAAACTAACCTGTATGTGGTATTTGGAACGTAGACATCCCTGGCAGGAAACTCCAGGATTTCTCTTGTAGGTCTTACTCTGCTGTCTGGGTAAAGTTTGACTTGCAGCAACTCTGGAGTTAGACAGTAATGGGGATTCTCTGGAGCTGGAGATATGTCTATCTTTAATTGAGCTGTAAGAAGAAAATGGTTTAATTATAATAAATAGAATTTAAATATATATCAAAAAGCTTGTTCACGCTTTCTTTCTTTATATATCCTATATATTAATTTCATACATAAAAAAGTGATAAATTACAGCTCGTGTGGATTTTTTTATAAACAAGTAACAGTGAATGAAACTGATATCTAGGACAATCAGAGTACCTGATGATAAGAACCAACAGAAAACAGGCATCTTAACAAATCCCAAATGCTGTTCTCATAGGCGAGTTAGGGAAATACAGTCTAGATAATTCTACTATGAAGCCCAACTAGCACTAAAAACAATATTCAAAGTCTTATCAGGAATCTTGCCTATCAAACTGAAAGGAAATATTAGAACTTGCTGAAAGCTAATCTGCAACAAGATTGTTGAGTATTTTCCTTAGGAAGTTAGCTGACAGTACTGATGGCACACATTATTGGTGGATGTCACTGAGGTCGGAATGATTGTGCAAATTTGGAGGACACAAGAGACAGAGAAATGGCATCAAATGACAAAGGTGAAACTCAATAAAGAGTGAAGGGCTTGCATTAAGAAGGAGAAACAAAACATCCGGATACATAAAAAAAAATAATTGGTATGGATCGGTTTTGTAGAAAAGTGCAGGGTGACAAGACTGACAATAAACCAATATCCAGAAGAAAGCTACAACCATTATAGAATCACAGAATCCTAGAATATCCTGAGTTGGAAGGGACCAACAAAGATAACTGAGTACAGCTCCTAGGATATATTAGTGCAGTTTCATGTGTAAGACACTGGACACAAATTCCTCTGCTGTGCTTGGCACAGATGAGGCCTCAGAAGGAGGAGCGTACCCTGTTTAGAGTACCATGCTCGAAGAAGAGCATGGATAGATTAAAGAAACTCTAGTAGAGAGTAACAAAACCACAAGCAATTTCAAAATCACAGCCTTTGAGAAAGGGCTGAAAAAAAATCTGACTAGTTAGTCTACTACAAAATGGAGGTAAGAGTGAACTAATAACAGTACTCAGGTACTTGAAAAGTTGTGATAACTGCCCTGAGGGCATGACAGACCATAATCAGATTACTTTTCAGAAACATAATTTTGGAAAGTTTTCTTAACACCTAATCTCACTATTATATAGAGAGAAGAGTGCTGGGAGAGATGATCTAAGAAGTGGCAGAATTGCTGTCACTGGAGGTTTTATAAGACCAGGTTACGTAAATATTGTCAGGAATAGCACAGTTCAGGGACTGGTGATGTTTCAATGCTGGTGTGCTAGTGTTTCTATTTTTCTTTCTCAAATAGAGGTGGACTGTTCCTACTAACCAAGTGGTAGCCAGGAGAGAGACCTCCTCTCAGCTGAAGAGTGGTGTTTTACTCAGGAAAACAGAGGCTCCTCAGCCCCTGCTGGGTTTAGGGCTGTGGGGTTCGCATCCTCTTTTCAGTGTGGCAAAAGCTGCATATGCACATCAGTGAACAAACCACCAAAATGCCACCTTTAGTGCTGGTGGTCTACCAAGGACTGTCGTCAACACCTCCCCAGGGTTTCCTTCATCTACTTGCTTATAAGAATTAGGTGGGAATTTGGAAGGACCAACCAACACCCTCAACATGCACAAGCCAGAAAGATCTTGTTCAATACCTGTGATAGGTCTCAATCTCCGTAATACTGATGATGGCCGTCTCATATCAGCAAGAAACTTGTATAAATCTTCATCGCTCAGGCGATCACCCTCCTGTTGGGTGTTGGGAGGAAAATGATTATCTACACAACCCTTGAGGACTGCTAGAGCATGAATAAACCATCTAATACTGCAGTCTCTTTCCTCTGACATCAAAATGCACCTTCCCAGAACAAGGTGTTAACATTAACACGCTAAATTACAGTTAATTTCTCCATCCCTTTTCCTTTCTTTTTATCTTATTAATCATCATGACAGCTGCAGGAATTTTTCATTGAAAACCTTTTGTCTCCCCATCAATATTATCTTTTTTAAAACTGAGAATGGTTGTTAAAAGATTTCCCCAAAATATCCATTTTTTAGCAAGTATAATGGTTTGAAGAAATATCCGTCATTCAGATGGTGATCGTCCTTCCTTTTCCTCTGCCTTTTCTTTGGTATGAGTCTAAAAGAGTTTTACTTGTCAAGATGAGTGTCAAGAAACAGTGGGAACTGGAAGGAGTTTGTTGTCAATCTTCCTTGTGCCACAGTCTAGTAGTTCAAAATTTTGTTATAACATTACAGAAAATGTTACTTTGCCACCATCTAACTATCCAAAAGTAGAAGATATCTGATAATAAAGGTAAAAAAACACAATATGAAAGAAAAAGCAAATGGAAGGATAAAAATGCTCCGTAGCAGTCAGTTAATTGTACTCGAAGGGAGTAAAGGAAGGGAAGATAAAAATTAACAGGTAAAGAAGAATTAGAAACTTAAAATCTTAAATCAATATTTAGCAATTTTAAAAAGTTAATAAAATAAACTGTTTCAAAGTTGTCAAGGGAGAAGCACCTCAACAAAGTAAATACATACATGCTTCTGTAGGTCATTACTAATTTAATGACCAGGTTTGAACTGGTGTATACTACAAAAAGGGCTGCAGAACAAGGCCAACGAATGGCATAGCTGCATTGGCAATACTGTAATACATTTTTTTCTTACTTTCAAAGTTTTGGGTAACGAGACAGAACTAGATTTTAACATGCCAACTAAAAGGTACTTCCTGCGCTGCTCCATATCACTGAAACCCCAAAGATACCATTTGCAGAGCCCAGTTTCAGTTATAATAAGTTTCATGACAGCACTGAGCAAAAGAGGCATGAGTCGCCGTCCATTTACATGGTTTCCACCAGTATAACGTCAAGCACTGGATGACATTTCGCCTTCTTCACACCACTGAATTTAAGAGCAGACTTTGGATGGCTACCCACAGTGAAACTGGCACACAACCAAAACAATCAGAAAAAAAGAGAGCTTAATCAACTTCCAGTATATAGAACCCACATCTTTGTATTCCCAATGATCAAGGAATCAGTCCAAAAATATCTGGTTGTACACTATTAAATCCATTTTATACACAAAGGTGACATTCAAATAATAATTTTCCTTAACCAGATGTGGCATTAAGCAAACCTTAGAAAAAATTAATGAACTGCAACCATTTTCTAAGCTTATCTACAAATTTTATTCTGTTTAATCATGTTTTCCACTGCTTCTCAGGGAAATTCCAAGCTCTGGCTAAGAAGAGTTGCCACTCAGCAAAGAAGTATGAGAAATGCTTTGCTTTCCCGGGCATCACCGCATGTGTCAAGGGAATTGATGCCAAGCACAAATGACATTGATGAACCTGTTTCTGAGCCCGCTGATGTTTCAACAGGATTCTCTATCACCCAGTGAAACCAAAGGAGTCAAGTGAACATCATGATAGAGGCTATGCAATTCCTAGACTAGGACAAATATCTGGAATACTTTTTGGAACATACTAACCCAGCTTTTGTGCACTTGCTTCTACGAACATTTTGCTCAGTATGTTTACCAAAAGGTCAAACAGTGATTTTTCCAGTGCATGTTAGAAAAATCTGGAGTAAAATAAACAGACATCCTTCTGGGGAGACCCATTTCTATTAGTTAGAGTGGTTAAGTCACTATGCCATAATGACGCTTTGCCACTGAAGTCAAAAACAGCTAATAATTTCAAGTTCTGCAATGTAATTATTCACAGTAAACTTCTTGAAAGAATACACCAATCAACTGTGGACCTGCTGGAGGCAGGATAAGCACACAGTGTAAAAAACCCACTGCATGTTGTTCAAAGATATCCTGTGATGAGGGAACAGACATTACATGCTCTGAAAGCATCACAAATTATTCATTCAGGTCTAAACCGACTTCACATGATTAAATCACTCTGTCCAGGAAGCAGCTTCCTAATTAGGTAGTTTCATACAATACCTGTTTAAAGAAGTTTGTCACTGTCAGAGTAGCTGGTCTAAAACTGGTCAAATTGCAAGCCTCGTCGCCACTTGTGGTTCTCTCTAATGAACGTCGACCAACAATACTGGAATTCCGTCTCTCCGACCACGATCCTTTGCGTTCTTCAAAAAATAAAAAATAAAAAGGGAGAGGAATTAAAAAAAAAAAAAGAAAAAGAACAACAATTGTCTAAGAACCTACCTTTGTTCCAAGCAGGATTTTCTACACAAGAAGATAGCTGCTGCCTTTGGAAATTATGCAATAACCATGATAGAAGAGGTGGTTATGCTAAGACAATCACACTCCTGAGGCATCAGGAGGCTATGAAGCACAGCTGACTACTTCTGCTCCTCTCACAGCAACCTCACCCCAGTGCCTTACTGATATTATAAAAGTCTTTATCGTGTGGAGATTTATGTATTTCTCTTGCTCTGAAAGATGATGAAGTTGGCAGTTTTGGGGATGCTGAAGAGCAGTTTCAGATGAGCCGTGTGGTTCACAAAGATTAATCCACTCCTTTGGAAAATGTTCATCAGCCTGTAACACTCTCTCAGTTAGAAGCCTGGTTTTAAATAATATAACAGATGGTTTGCTTGTAAAATCCTTGAAAGATAAATCCATTTGTTATCATGGACTTTTCTGTTTTATTTCAACCATGACCCAAGACTATCAGAAGGCCTAGGGCAGGGGTGGGGGAGTGATAAAAGGAGCAATGGCAGATATAGGTCATGAATCAAGACTTCAGTATACTGGGGATTTGTCCACACTCCCTTATGCAGATGCTGTATACTGTACCTCCTGTGCCAACTTCTACTTCTGTGGAATCTCTTTCCAAACTTCCAGCACTGCTCACAATGTTCATTAAATGAATGGCTGTCCAGGCAAAAGGCATTCGATATTTGCCTAGTCTTTGGCAAAACTGTTCTGCCTGGCATTTCAGTTTTTCCAACTTTTCTTTATTCTGTAAAGAAAAGATTAAACTCAAAATATTAGAAAGAGAGGAATAAACAAAGGTTCATTTAGCAAAATCACTACGTAACAATGGAATCTTTTCTAACTTGCAATGATTTTGTGCTTCAATCACACCTTCTAGAGGAAGATCACTAAGTATTACGCAAACAGACTTCTGCTTCACAAAACTGCCACCAGGCCAACAGTACCAGGTGCAGGACAGCCTGACAGTCAGAGCAGCTGACTTTACGTTCCTCAGCTTCCTGAATAGCCTGTCAAATCCCAGTGAGCTCATGTGGCCCACTGCCCTTTCAAGAAAAACTGAATTCACTCTATGAAGTCTGAAATGGCCTCTCTTAATGTGATTTTATGCATCAGGTGCTCAGATCATCTGGAGTTACACGGGAAGCAGAAAACATTCCTCAAATAAGCAGTACCATATTCATGTCATTGAGAAAAAGGGGACATGAAAGGACTTTGCCATAATTCTGCATTTTAAACAGCAATTTTTTGCTTCAGAAAGGCTGCTACCTACAGTTCTTTAAAAAGTCCATAGACAGGAAGCTGGATAACAGAGAGCTCTGCTACTTGCATTCTTCTTGCATGTTCAGCACATGCTTATGCACCTTGCTGTGAAGGAGACCTTGGAAAATCACCTTTTCACCTACATTCCCAAGCATCCTGCAAATCCAATTCCAAAGTTTCACATAGGCACATTCCAACTTGTCAATCACAAGAACTGTAGGTTTTTTTACTTCTGTTATCTAAATACCTCAGGTGAAAGATAGCCGTTTTTCACATTGTGGTGCAGTGATATAGTCAGAGATAGACAAAAAATGCTAGCTTCTTCAGCTCAAAATGTATTAGAACTTTAGGAAGACAAAACTTTGTCAGCATTTTGGGGCAGGCCCATGCCATCCACTGCATTTTAGAGTACAATGTCCAAATCGCTGAAGACAAGACTTAAAGGAGCATTGTTAATGGAAAAAAAAACCACTAAAACATGATTTTTTTCATCTACTATTACTATGTATAATAAGAACAGTTTTATCCTGCTGTTGAGTATGGTCTTGCTTTACAATATTAGCAAAAAGAAAAATCAGGAGAGAACAATGGAAAATAAGAACCAGAAATGCATTGCAATTCAAAACCAGACCTGATGGGGAATGTTCTGTTAACGTATTTCATCACTTTATAACCCTTCTAGAGCAAGGGAGAGGTATTATGATGGAGTTAAGCTGCAGATGCAATGGACATGTTGAAATTTTACTGAAAATTCACATCAAAGGCTGCCTCCACTTGACCCAGCTGAAAGCGCACATCTCATCATTTGGGGCAGGGAATTACAGATGACTGAGCTTGATGGCAACCACATATCTCCCCTGTCAGCTACAAAAACCGATGACCTTTACTACTCTCCCCCCATAAGGTATCGAGATTCAAGGGTCTTTGACTCTTCTTTGGCCTTTAGAATTTGACTAGCTTCTTAATTAAAAACAGATCCTTTTAACAACAGAAATGAAATCAATGACTGTTGAGTCCAAGGTGAAAGAAAATAATCTGACAGTGTTTAATTTGTTCATAACAAAATGCCTTAAAACGCTTATAGCCAAATTTAACCAAAACATCAAAAACTCTTACCTTTGCTGCATCAGATTCTTTAAAAATCATGTAAGGCTCTGCACATTCCCCAATATCTCCCTGCTGTAATACCTTTTCAAGCTGAGAAGGGAAAATGAACCATTATAAGGACATGTATCCAGCAAGGATTGTCAAATTAAACAAACACTAGGAAGCAAAAACATTCTTTCAAAATAGCTGAAGCTTGATTTCCCTTTGTGAGTCAGGAACAACCACTGCACTCAATTTGTGAGAGCCACTGAGTTCCCAGACCTCCAGCTATAATTGAATCACAAGTGTAAAATATAGGTTCACAGGGAATATATACCAATTCACTTTGGTTGTATGTTCTAGAGCCACATTCAGCTCATTTTTAAGGTCTTAAAGACAGCTTACATTGTCTTCAGCATCATCATTTTCAGAAGTCTGTTCTTATTTCTGGTCTCCTTACTAAGGAACTATTGCAGCAGCACAAGAAGTGTTCAGCCAAAACAAGCACTATTTTAAATCAGTGTGTTTTCAAATCAAATAATGGATAATAATTTTTAAAATACATAATAGCAAAGAGTAGATATTTGCTTCTGAAGGCTCTGTATAAGTCAATGTCTGCTTAGCAGGAAACTGTTTAACATGCATCTTTTGATAGAAATACCTTCCCTATCACAAGCACGAAGACCGTTTCTTTTAGAAGCATCCTGTCCCTCCATCCCACGCCTGCTACCATGCACATGCTGTCGTTAGACTAGAATATCTGTAATCTTCTCCCATGCTTATAAAGTGCCATTCATTCTCGTCAATTAGTACAGCTACAAAAAGATACAGAATATAATGAACAAGGCTACTTCCCATCAAATCTTGCACTCCCTGACGAGTTTGCGCTAGCAACAGCAGCTGTCTGAAAAGTGGTTTCACAGTGAATAACAACAGTAAGTCCCATGCGAAAATTCACCTCGTAAGGCATGCTATGCATCTGTCTTCTTTATCCCTGACTTTACCCTTTTCATGATCAAATCAAAAAATCACCTAAGTAAATCACTACCAGCTCCTCTTGGATCACTGGTTTTACAAGCACTAATGTGCAGTCACAAGCTCTTTCGGCCAGATCCCCATCTCAGAAAGGTGGGGTTATCTCATCCTCGTATCTTGTGAAAATCAGAAGAGCGAATATGTGTACACAGGCAGAACATTACTTTTAGAAGGAATTCAGAGACTTGCACCAAAAATGGAGAGCAGATTATGCCCAAAACTTTGAAAGGCTTTTTCTCACCTGGGACTATTCTGTCCTGCCAGAAACTCTTAATTCAGTTTCAAAAGCTTACTCCTCACGTAAGATGCAGTTCATGAAGAACTTGCACAAACTGCAGACTCAGCAAGTTCTCAAAAAACTTTGCTAGGAGGCAATGTAACCACTGCCTGTGAACTGGAAGTATACATTAAAATCCCCTTTTTACAGTAGGATAGTATTTATGCAGAGACTCGCCAAAAAAACTGATTCAAATGCCAGTCTAAACTAGTAACATTTGTGCTTTCTTTGAATCAAATGAAAGTAGAGAAAACTTCTGTCTTTGTATACTTTATTCCAGGAGTGACCAATGTGGCATTTAATTTCAGTTATGGATCTCACTCTCTTAGCAATTTAAATTTGTAAAGACACTTGAAAATCTGGCTTAAGGGCATATATCATTTTTGAAATGAGATTTAGATCAAGATATATTTTTAAATCATTCACTTATCCATCATTTTAAGAAGTCAGCACGTTGTTTCACCAGAACACCAAGGTCAAACCCCACAAAGCCACTCTATATCAAGCAAACCTTGGTGCTTTTTTCAGTTTTTCAATAATAACAACGTATACCTCCACTGAACTGTTCCTGTTACAAAGTAACTTAATGTACCAAATGAGAATATTTGAAACAAAATAAAATTTTGTCATTCCAGTGTTTACACTTTTGAGAATAGAATACTGCTCTCCAAGTGTAAATAAGAAGTTGGGTAGTCAGCCACACTTGGTTTTATTTTATTTTAAATAGAAGAGACAATTGCTCCAGCATTTCTTACCTTTATTACCAGAAAGACATCTTGGGAGGGATAAGTGATAGAAAATATGGCAGATCTGGCCAGCGTGGATATAGCAGCAGGGGGTACATGTGGACGAAGCATTCCCTTCATTTGTTCAGAGTTCAAATCAAAGTAGAAATTTTCTGAAATCTAAGGAAGAAGTTGGGTAACTTCAAGCATTAGTTATACTTTCTATTTTACGCGAAATTTGCACAAACATAACAGACGATTTCAAAACACAAGTAAAAAAACACCAACAGTGATTCCTTTCAAATCAATGCATAAAAAGAAAAAAAAAATGGCCTTTTCATTATGAAATAAAAGCAGGACAGTAGGAAAAGAGAAAAGAAGTGAAAGAGAAAATAACAGACACTGCCTATAAAGTTTCGTCTACCTCCTGTAAGATACTCAGTTCCAATCATAGGACTAGGAAATACAATTGCTATCTGAATTGAAAATATCAAGTATTGAAAAGTATTGAAGTAGTAAATGATCTCTAAGAACCTTCACAGAAAAAAAAAAAAAAAAAAACCTGAAGGATATAGTGAGCTTTTTGCACTGAAACACGAAATCCTCTACTGTACCAAGGCTTCAAAGCCAAAATGAACGTGAGCTGCTTATCAACACCAGAGGTCACTAAAGAACTGACTACATGAGAGAAAAAAATGTAGTAATGAGAAGATAAAATTGGCTTATGAAATGTGATTTAAATATTAAACAAAGTTCACATAATATTCCACATACTCTCATCTACATAACTTAAAACTCAATGCATTAAATTCAAGTCTTAAAAAGATAAATGTCAAAATGCATATTAGCAATAGTGGAGAGAAAAACGTTAAAAATATCTTGAATTAGGAAACTAAGCGACTCTTCAAATATTAAATACAGAACATAAATAGGGGAATAAATGAATTTTGCATTTGCTATAACTTAGACATTGAAGAGACTGCTGAGTTTTGTTTTGATTTTAGCAGGTATTAAAATGTTACTTGGTCATACACCATGCTGAAACACAAAGAGAAGAAGAAAGTCTTAAACAGAAGAAAAACTTGATCTAAATAAAAGGTTTCAGTTATTTAAGTTCTCTCTGGGGAAAAGACTTTTGTAAGCCAAAACTGGAAAACATATATATTCTGATTTCAGGCACTCACATATTAAATAATATTTTTAGAAAAGTAGTTATACTTCAGCTGTGTTACGAAGCAGAAGAAGAACACATAAGAAGGTTCATGAAATGCCTTCATCATTCTTCCAACCACTAGTATGTCACTGTCTTCATAAAGAGTTTGTTTTCAGAATTAATCCTCCATTTTTTTTAAACACGGGTTTGTAATGTTTCCATTGAAATGTAAGGTAATAATAAACCCACCTTTTTCTTTTCTTTAACATCATACAAAGCCAAACTTGCAAAAATGGGCTCAATTTCTATCTCGAATCTTGAAAGAAAGAAACACATAAGATCACTTGACTTGCATTTTGTAAGAGAGAATAATAACCAAACCACTCCCCAAACCCTTCCTGGGTAAGGTGATGGCTGACCGCTGTTAGCTGAGATGGCAGGAATAGCTAAGCCAACCTAAAGGCTTCCTCCTGCTGAAAAGGGAGGTCTCACTCCCCACTTTTCCTCCCACTCCTCACCTGTTCTGGTTCCTCTGCATTGCCTCTGCTCCCTTCCACCAGGGCACACTGGTGCTTCCTGGTCCTTTCTAAAATTCCTAAAATTTCACCTCACTGACCCAACAGAAAGGTTGAGATTAGATTCACAGGACATAAAATACACTTCCATAAATTCTTTTATCTTCTTCTAGTGTTGCTTGAAAGCTAAACAGAGCAAGCTAAGAGTTTCCTTAAAAGGAGGGGAATTATTAATTGGGACAGCTGGAGCACTTGCCTTCTCTGATTACCTTACGAAGCTGTCCTGTGTGCTAACATACTATGGCCGACACGCTGATACGGCTCAATAGCCAACTGCTCCTCTCGGCATTACCGACAAGAAAGCTCCTTCCTCTGGAGTGCTGGGGACAGTTATTCTGGCACTTTTCTGCATTTCACTTTTGTCAGAAAATACTAGTATCTCAAAAACTTTACCAGGAAGATGTCAGGTTTTCAGAGTAACTTTTATCAGAGAAGTTTTTCACATAAGCCAGTGCACAGTGCAATGGATATGGCATCCATCCCAGACAGACTATAAAACTACACCTTTTAGTCAGCGTCACTGTACCTCTGGCCTAATGGCATTTGAGTATTTGTGCTAACTGAAACAGTTTCAGAAAACACACTAACATACCAAATTGTGCTAAACTCATTGTAAACTCACCTGGGATGCTAAAGAAAGAAAAAAATATTCGAAATCTGTCCCCACACCAAATTGAGCAGGGACTGAAACGTCATTCTCCTGCCTGCACAGCCTCCCTATGCAACTAATGCCTGATCCATGGTGGCATCTCCCAGCACCTGGTATTCAGGTCTGAGATTTTCAGCCTGGAACCCCTTCTGCCACAAGGCAGAACAACATACAGGACCACATCATCAAACAGGTATTTTCTGTAATTCTGCAACAAAGGTGAAATTAACCTGAAAATGACTCTGCTTAGGTCATCTTAGGAAGGTTACCTTTCTGTTTATTCTACCCACATTTCTCCTTAGACTGAAAAATTCCCAGGGGAAGAGACTACATCCTTCTTTTTGTGCCATTAAGATAGCACAATCCTGGATGCTAGCTATTAAAATGATAAAAAAAAGTTTCAGCAATTATTGTGGTACACAAACAAACACGTACTTTGGCAGATTTGATATAAACTTACAGTCAGCAAGAGATGCTCAAATAGTAGAAATTATTAATTTCCAGAATTTAACTTACTTATGCTAAAGACACCATTCTTTGGAGACAAAGCTCCACTGCTACTGCATATTATGTTGTTCCAGTTCATAAAAGGCTGCAAAATCAGTTCATATCTATGGCTATATTAGGTCCTGGAGTACTCTACGAGCAGGAGATATGTCCCACACATATATCTCAGTTATGAGCTGCTATGTAGTCTAACTGGAGCTCTCTAATAAGAAGGGTTGACCTAACTGAGGACACAGAAGATGAATACAGCAGTGTGGAAAATCAGTTTTGTACTTTATTTCTCCAAGGGAATAACAGTAAAATTTTACCTTGTGTTATTAGAGAAGAGTTATAGGCAATGAACCAGCTGCAGGTAACCCTATATTCAGGAGCTCCACTTCATTAAACTTGTTTAACAGGTTTCTATTCCTCCAGTTAATGCTTGCTAAGTATATAAAGTCTTCACTCTTAAAGGGACACAGTCAAGGTTGTTGAGCCTAAACTTTGGCAAATCTTTGGTTTTCTTACACTATAAAGTGTTAGTCTTATATTTTAAGGCTCAAGCATTTTTAGTCTTTTTTTTTTATTTTGGCCCACTTAAATATCCTTGTTACAGAGCTGAGCACCAATGGCTGGTCAATTGTGGAGCCCTGTACAGGCACAGTGAAGCCTGTGTGCTAGTAATATGGGACAGGTATAGCTACAGACTGGCTGAAAAAGAACACAAAGAAAAGCCAAGAAAGGTGAATACTTTCTATGTCACACCAATACAAAGCAAGTCTTGAAGATAAAACTGTCTGATGCACATTACTGTGTAAGGTATCATTTACATAATTAACCTTTAAGCCTATGACCAAATTAAACAAAGTTACATCACTTTAAGTGTAATAACCATCATGGCAGAGTTACACCAGATGCATGTGGATACAACAGCAGGTTAAATTCACCATTTCCGTAATGCACCTGTCTATTGGAGTGATACTTACTTAAGGGACAAACACTTCACTAGGAGTCTTTGGCCAAAGTGTTCTTTGGGTACTTCAGGGACACTAAGTCGTTCTATAGGCTCCTCCTGAAATTTGTCACAGGAACAGCAATTTAGACACAACACTTGTACAAACCACTAAATACCATTATGAAGCAAGTACACGTATCACCTTTTTCTTCTAAGACACTAGCACCAATCTGATCTAAGGTTTACCAATGTGTTGCATTCACCAGCAGCTTTAAATATGCTAAATTAAATCCTTCTAATGTTTCTACATTATAGGGGATTGGATAACCGTAAAGGAAAACAAATCTTCAGAAAGCAGTATGTATGGCAAGACAACATGCTGAAAAACATGCGACTCCAGCAAAATAGCTAAGGTTCTCATGGAAATTAAACAGAGATGATCTTAACTCCTTTAAGTCAGTGGCAGACTGACAGATTTCACATTCCCTATATCCTCCACTTTTTTAATCTGACCCACATACATATAAAAATACCTCATCTGGTGCTGGGTGTAGAGCAAAAAGCTCCTTATGCCTATTGGACTTCCTCTGATCTTCATTGTGGTGGTCAATCTCTTCATTTGGGGTTCGGTCCAGTAGGTTTGGGAGAAGGGCATCTGGAAGGGAGTTCTTCAGATCAAAAATACTGCATGCCCAGCTGCCCCGGGGAGTATCATCAATCGACATTGAACGTCGTTTAAGGTCATCCTAAGATTCAACAAATTAAAAGCAACTTATAATGGGAAATGGACTGCACTTTTAAAATGCAACTATAAATTAGGTTTTATGTAGCAAGGTTTTAAAGGTACATTACTTGTTCATCCTGGTAACTGTTGCCATCTGGAGCTTCATCAGACTCAAAGACCTGTTTGGGGAGCCCCTTTTGCCTCTCCTTCTGTTTGTCTAAAGTGTTGGGATTAAATCCAGTTCCCAATTTGTGATACCTGAAAACAAAGTATTTCAAGCGCATTTTTAGCATTCTTTTTGATCCCAAACCCAGAAGCAGAATTACAGAACAAACCCAGTATTATAAGTGTGGGTCATCTCAAAGCATAAATTGCTCTCTGCAAACAGTATTTCCAGTCACTGTCCACTGTAGCTGTGTAGTAATCCAACAACCAGTATTCCTGTACTACAACGTGACTCTGTTCAACTATACAGCAATCCTGGGTGATGTCCAAGGAAGTATTATCAATGCCCAATTAAGGTCATCATAAAATATGCAATTGTGATGCCAAGCTTAAAACAGGACAATAACATGGGGATGGAAGGCCAGTGGTTCTGCTGGAGCAAGAACTGGCTAGGAGGAGATAATATTAACATCCTGAAAACCAAAGCGTCAACTTCAGGTAGGACTGTATGAAGCACTGAGGTCCTGGGCATGCTGAAAAACATACGAGTTTCCAACCCCAACTAAAATGAGCATCTTCCCAAAGCATCTTTATAAACAGAATTGGGTCCTTCAGAGCGTTCCAGAGCTTAAGAGCACTTGCTAGTAAACAGTCTGTCTACTTTGCTGACAAGATCAGATCTTTTTGACTAACAAATTTTTGGTTACCAAATGGCACTATGTCTATATTTACACACACATATGGCCAGAGCCACAGCCTCCTTACAATACAAACTCTTAAGTCAGTTCCCGAAGTAGTGCTGGGGTCACATCTAGAATTAACTGTTCATATCCTGCCCTGTTACTAAAATTACCATAGAAGGATAAACAGACATGGCAAACGCATGGACGTGCTAGCAGTGAATAAGGAAAGGGAGGTGAAAAAGGAGGAAAGCATTTCCCTCACTAGGTTATGCTTCCTCAGAGCTGAACAATACGATCTGTACAATCTTCACCCAAATGTCTGCATTTCAATCACAGCTCCACTATCAAACAAATTCATTCGAAACCAGAAATGGCTTCAGAGGTGCTTGTGATCGCTGCTGCCATCAGTCTAGCATACAGAAACTGATGTCATAAGGTTAAAATAATACTCTATCATTTTTTTCAAGCCAGCGAAGAAAACTTATTTACCTTTTCCAATACCATGAAACTATTCACTTAATACATGGATTTCTCTGCCCCCCAAAATATTTTGGGTTACAAAGAGCTGTAGACAAAGACTGAAATAAAGATTATTTCCCCTGGGGTGGGGGAGAAAGAAGGATGGCACATCAGAAGTCATGTTCTTCTAAAGCTAGAGGAGCTGGATTTTCTGACCCTAGAGCTAGCCAGAGCACTTCTAAACATCCGATAGGACAGATCAAGAAAAACCTGTTACCATCATCAAATAACAGATCCCCGATTTGCTAGACAGCAAGACCTTACTTGAAAAAACAATTCAACTCTTTCCAGCCAGGCTTTTGGGCTTCTCCTCTGCTCCAGCAGCAACCCTTTCGTTTCTACCCAGAGTACTGACAAGATTTTATCACAGTAAAAACTGCTATGAATGTTTATGGAAGTGCCTCTCCTCTTCTGAAGGGGCAAGAGTTTGACTGCAGCTCAGCAATCACTCAGCACACCCTCAACCCACGCAGGCAACTTTGATGTCTTTAGCTGCATGCCTTCCTTGACACAGAGCACAACCTGCAGCTGATCTGCACAGGACAGAAAGCTTTACTGCTTCCAACTAAGCCTCCTCAGTGCAGGAATCACAGCCAGGTATTGCAGATACCAGTGAAAGTTGCTGAGAAACTGGGGTATTGCTGAGTGGGTCACCCTGTCCAAGCCTACTGCACGCTCCGGACTCTGCCCACAATGGCTGGGAGTTAATAAAACATCTCTCTCTCTCAGATTTCTTCTTTTTTTTTTTTTGTATGAGATTACAAACCACATTTTTATTAGGTCATCTTAGCACTGCAGAGCATATCTTCAGCATCCCCTGGAGTGGTGCTCTGGACAACATTAAACCAGTGAATTGTAGCAACTGCCACAAGGGCAGAGCTGTAGCTGTAGTCAAGTCACTCTTAGGTGATGCACATCACATGGATCACTTACTCCTCAACAACAGCTCTTGAAGTCATCAGACTTTCAATCATCCAAGAGAGTGTATGTTCAAAGTAAAGCTACTCAGAAACTTTCCAGCTAATTTGCATAAATTAGTCAATGCATGCATACTCTCTAAACAGTTAACTCATTAGGTAAACATTGTGATAGTTTAAATATTAACAATTGGTTTTTTAAATGATGTACTTTCTCAAAGTCTCTCTGGGAACAAATGAATGCCGCAGAATGTTGCACCTTAAGGTGCTTGTTCCTGCATATGAACCTTACATCTTTACAAAATTATTGCAACTTTTTTCTAGAAAGAGCTAAAAACATAAGAAAGAAAGCAAGAAACAAATGCTGACAGTAATTTTACTTCCCTAAAGTAATTTTACATTCCCTAGTTTCTCTGTATTCTAAAAGAGCTGCAGTAGATGAAAATAGCCTAGATTTTCAACACTGCCCTAAGGGGTTTTGATGTCTATGAGATCTAATTTTCAAAACACAAAGCATCGTTTCAGCTAAACACAAAGCATCAGTTCAGCTGAGCTGGGCAACTAAGAGCCAAGGCACATGAAATTGGTAGCCAAGACAACCATTTTTGAGCCTCCTCATACCAGCTAGCCATGCTGAAAAAATTTGAAATATGAAATCAAGCTGACAAATGCCACAGGGAACTCACTTTCTGTTCACAATCGCCCAGTCTTCTGTGTAACTTCTTACACAGTCCCTCACGTGAGGGTCCATCTCACTGTTAAAAGAATAAAAACAAACATCTTTAAAATCACAGATATGATACTGTCTTTTTGAACATGCCAAGTTTCACTTAGGTTTGTATTTACTCTTTCAGGCATTTATGGACAAAAATTCCAGGCTTCAGCCTTGCAGATAATCAAACACAGAACAACTAATTCCCCTGGGTGAGGTGTTACCCGGTCACATCCTACCTCTCTTCGGGAACAGCCGACACAAGCGTTCGACATTCTCGGGGGGTGTACACAACCTCAATGTCATCAGGAGGAAACTCAAGCAAGTCTCTCAAGGGGCCAGACTCGACTGCAATCGGGTGTGTGATAAGGTAGTCTTCCAATTCGACTGGGTCCACTGCTTCTGTAAGTGGCACCTGGGAAAAGACAAGCAACGGAAGGTCTTAAAACAAGGAGAAAGAAAAAAATCCACATGCATGTATACTACTTTGTTTTCTAAACCAGCTCTTCTGCCTTGTTGTGGAAACTTGATCTAACATCAGACTATAATTAACCCTAGTGGTTACCTATGGTAACCTAGTGGTATTAGTCTTAGCAAACACATATCATAAAGCTATTTTTCATGCCTTATCTTTTATCTGTTATTTCTCTGGATATTTCTACTGCGCATACCATCATCACCTCAAAAAAAAAAAAAAAAACACCACAATGGGTTTCCCTTTACATTTTCAAGAGATGCACCAGTTTGCTTCAAAAGCAAATATTACACTTTATTTCCCATGTGTGTGACTTTGGATTTTTTCTTACCATGCTGCTGCTCTGACCACAAAAGGAACCTTCATCCTAATTCAAGATGCAAAAAAAACCCTTTCACCCTCAGGCACAGCCCACAGACAGGAATTTAAAGCATGGGCTGACTTACCAGGAACTCATGAAGTCACAGAACCCTAAAGACTAACACTATTTCAAATTAAGTGACTGCTCTGGGGAACACAAAATGCTATGTTTGTCCACCACTGGTGCAAGTTTGACCACCTTTTCTCCCTGACATTAGGACCTCTTGTGCCAAAATGGCTGAGCCCACATGAAGAAGGGACACTGCTCTAAATAAAACAAGTGCTTAAAAAGCATCTTTACTGGGCACAAAGCTTGTACACAAAGCACAAGGAATGACTGAGCAACCACATGTGCAGGGAAGCAGTAGGTTTCACTGGAAGTACTGACCTCACCATATTGCAAAAAAGTGAGCTTTTTTATACACTTAAAAAAAAACGCATAAACTGGATACGCATTGCATAACTGTATTTTTACATATGTATATTAAATAAAAGAATATATATATTCTGATATGAGAACATTATACTATGAGGCTGCACATAAACATAGACGTTAAGAAAATCAAGCATTAAAAACAAGTTATGAGGAACCTGTTTCTACAGCAACTGACAGGTTTCCTAGAATTCCCTGGCACATCCCAGCAATGCTGACTGGTTTCATATGAGTCAGAAAACACATCAAAATTCAGCAGTTTGTCTCTACTACTTCCTCTTTCCTGTCATCCTGATGATTTCTGTGGGACAGGGAACTATCCCATGTCTTGTCTTTATCGGAGATGACTTTAATAAGAACACTTAGTACTTAAGTTTTAAACATACTTTCTCAAAAATTTGCTTTTCCAACCTAAAAAGTCTACTTTTTAAATTTCTATTGCCAAAAAGTTCTGAAATAAATGAGCTTTTTATTCAGGGAAAAAGACTTGGCTAGCACAGTGGGTATTGAAAGAATCTCTCCTCCTGCCACAGCCAGCCTCAATGAATACTGTAATTTTCTTAAAATACAGAAGGCCAAACCTTCAGCAGGGAGATGGCATGACTCCAATAAAGTCAGGTGAGTTAGACCAGATGACCTCATGCCAGATAAGAATCCAGTCCACACAAAATCAGAGTAAAGCATGTCTAGAAACTCATTATTAAGTTCTGCAATTTAGGTGAAAGGCACAAATCAATTTCTGTGTAAAGAGATGCGATGTAATCATCATGTATTTAACTCCGACCCCACAATCTTTTTTCCCCTTCTAATCTTTAACTTTGGAAACAACATGGCAGTACGTGATTTGCAGAACTTTTGAGAAAAACAAACCAGATACTTTTAACTGGTTTTGTAACTGCAAAACTCACAGCAAGCAGAACTTGCCATTGCTCTTTCCCACATTGCAGTCAGCATGTCATCACCTCACACTACTTGTTTTTTTATACGTAGATAGACCAGCTCCACTCGGCACTAGATAACTGACAAAACGTACAGCAGTGAAGCGTGACAGTTTATTATTGAGGAATTGCTGGAAGTGCATGTTTTTTCAGAAGAGCTGCTACGTACTACTACCGCTACTTTGCACGCACATAATCCTTTCCACCACTGAATCTCAAAACAAAAGAAGAGTAAGAATTTAGAAAGGGAGGCTTCTTGTAAATGAAGACAAAAATAACAAAATCACTGGACAAAGGCCACAGAGCTACCCAGTGGCAGTGTGGAAAGACCCCCCCTCAGGTCCTCCCGCTACCAGTCCAGAGCCGCATCCCAGCGCTCGCTGGCGGCAGGCCGGGGGCTAAGGTAGCCCCGCAGGGTGACTTAAAGCTGCTTAGCTCACCCTGTACTTGCACCCTAACATTTTAAGATTTACTTTTACTCTTCCTGCTGACCACCTTCCACACTTCCAGCTTCAAAGCCCTTGCACCATGTTACTGCATTTGCTCAGCAAAACTGAACTGACCGTGCAAATGTTCAGTTTAAATCAGCACATACTAATTTACCTACACATTTACCCAGCCTAATAAAGAGGCACCTTTCCTTATTCCCTCCAACCTTACTAATCCCCTCCTCCTGATAAGCCGCAGAAAATTACAGAAGACAAGGAAAAAACCCTCTCTGTATGAATGCAGATGTGGGGGGCCATGCAGGACTGAGCAGACACAGGGCAGGGACTGCCACAGCCGCACCACATTTCCCGATTCCTGGCATTTTACAACTCAAATTTTGCTTGTTCAACAACAGCATCGTGATGTATTTGACAAAAGAAGAACAACTGGCTCTCTAGCAAAATGGCTAACCCCGCAAGGCGGGCAGAGGCAACCCAGCGCCAGCCTCCGGGGATTTCCAAGCCCTTCGTACACCTCAGTTTTAGGCCCAAGGTTACACTTCACAATTTTCCAGTTTGTCTCTTCAGATAACTATTGTACCATGAAGATGTAAACAAACATAAAAGTCAAGCCCAGAAGCCTGTATTAGACTCACCATCTGTGCAGCCAGAAATACTGTCTAGCACCTGAGTAAACAGGCCAAACATAAATTCATGGTTATGAAGAGGAACTACTTTGTGTCAGACTATTGGCAGATAAAAGGCAAGCACATTATTTTAAGCTTTAGATACTTGTGGGGGAAGAAGTGATGAAAGAGGAGGAGGAAACAAGGATGAACAATCGCACCAAACGGAAAATGAACCCAAATGGCGTCCCAGCGTTTGAACTGAACCACTGCAGCTCCTCAACAGCGCTCACTGCTGACTTAGCTTCTCCCACGCTGCTTTACGTTCCTGCATCCCTCTGAAGTTGTGGATGAGACCAAGAACAAAAACTGTATACAAGGGGTTATTTTTGTGTTATCTGCAACCTGGCCAAAGCATCAGCCAGCTAAAATTGTTAAACAAATCCATCAGATCCAGCATGCACACTGAAGAAGTCGGACAAGTTCAGATAAAGACCAGGTTATCCAAGCTAACCATCCTAGCGTCACTGCTGGCTTAGGAGCAGAACCTGTTTTATCTCATCTCTGAGTCTCCAGACCTAGCCTACCACCACATGGCATCTGGAAAAACAATGAGGCGCTCAATGGCCGACTCCCATGGCCTACGAGGACTGCGATACTTTCTTTGGTTACGGGTGTTTCGACCTTATCCTTGTGCATCATTCTGAGGCACACCTGATCTCCAGATTATCACAAGAATAGCAAGTCCCGCTTTCAGTTGCATATGAGAAGGTTTTGAAACCTGCTGCTGCAGAAATGCGGGGAACATCGGAGGAGATACAAAGCTGTCTTCTTCCACACCACTGTTTGCTGACAGGCTGGAGGCAGAGATGCATCTCGCTAGAGACACGCAATCTTGCCCCTGCTGCCACGAAACGCCTTTTCAACTCGCCCTGACAGCTCCTAGGAAGCAGCAGAGGTGCTCCCTCCACGTGTGCAGATGGTTTTTCTTCATCAGACTTCCAAGGACACAGGGACAATTTCAGTCAAGTACCTGCAAATGTGCAGTCCACCTACCAACTGGCTAATAAAACCTAGCAGGGGAAAACCGGCGCGTTACTGTTAAGCAATTGCTGAGAGGATGTCTGCTTCTACCAACAAGAGCTCAGGAGGGCCCTCCAGAAACTGAAGCTGTGCAGCAGCTCCGACCATCTTCTCAGCTAGGACTACAGAATGGTTTAAATTAACAGTAAACATATGCTAAAAATATGCAAAGAAAAGCCTTCTCTCAGCATCGTGATTACTGCTCTTTTTAAAAGTACTCCTTGATTTTGTACAAACTGTAACTGAAGATCAATTTTTGGACAGGCTTTCAGATAATTCCTTAACACGGTTTTCGCTCAGTCCTGATCCCTAGGGCCAGACACTGCCACCTCACTCACAGCAAGAACTCTTCTGGGGCTACAGAAATTAACAGGACTACGCAGGGGGAAAGGGGACACTCGGTGTGAGCGAGAGGGGCACAGCATGCTTCCTCACCAACGTAACCACCAAATATGACCTACCGATAAACTGCTAGTACGGCAGAAATGAAACAATCCCTTTTGCACATTTACACATCCCAATCACCCCAAATCAAACATCGCTTGCAAGTCATGATTCCACATATGTCCTTAATCTGACCACGGACACACGCTCTGTCAGCTTAACTAAGACACCAGCCTCATTGATTTGGCTTATATAAACTATTTGTGCACGTATTCCGTAGGTGCATCTGTGCTGCTGCAGTTATGGCTCTCAGAAGTTGCATTACAAAACCCTATTTCAAAGGTTTATAACTCTCCTGAAACAGGGACAGTCAAGCTTTCTTCTTTAAGGCTGTGTTATTCTTCACTGTTATATCCCCTTAAAAGCTTGAAAATAAAATTTCGTTTCCTATTGACTTTGTCCTTCTCTAGACAGTAAACATAGTATTTTGCTGTAGTTTTAGTGCACCACTAGCCAAAATGTGTCTCCCTCCTATTTATTTCCTTTTCTGAGCACTCGCATCATCATCATTAGTTACAGAAGCATCCGCACAAACCCGGTGACAGGGGCAGGAACCTCTGCTAGAGGACACGGTATAACCCCATGGACAATAACACGATCTCCCATTAACTTCTGCCATGCATCTCGCCCACGAGCTGCAGGGGGAAAGGGCTAACGCAGAAGGAACGCTGCATCTGGGGCACCACGCTGCAAAGCTCATGGCCTATTCCACCCCCCCAAGGAAGCAAAAATAGAAAGCGAAGGGCAGAGACATCCTGTGGTGTTGGCCTTGTACAACTGGCAGGGACGGGGGTAGCAGCCGCAGCCGAGTACAGAGGGAGCGGAGCAATCAGAAGTGTGCAGACAAGGCAATTCAAAAGGCAGCAGGGATGCCTCACTAACACCGCGATGGGCACTGAACAGGCAGGGGGGACGCTTTCCATAGATGCACTTTTCCATCATGCTCAAGGAATGACCAAAGAACTATTTAATTAGCACACCATTTCATTAGCCATCATTATGTGCCCTAGCCTGAACAACTTTCCCCTCCAGTTTGCTTCCTTAATGAAGCAATTATATCTATGCTAGTAACTAAAAAACAAAGGTCTGTTGTCCTGGGCACTGCACAGAAGCCCAGTAAGGATCATAGTAGCAACTAGGGCAGAAAAAGGGACAATTATCATCTCCATCTCACAGATACTGACTGAAGCACGGAAAACATCCGGTGTAGATCACTGCTGTGTATCCCCGATGTCCATAGGCACTCAGATTTTTGCCTAAGGGACTTTAACCTAACCTCTCCCTAAACAAACAGCTGGGCAGAGGGGATATTTCTAGATCCTGTTCCAGAAGCTCGTTGCCTAACCCACACGTATGGTACGGAGCACCACAAGTGGCCTTGTGGCACATGCGCTCTAAGCAACACACTCGGATCCCAGCTATGATTTTGCAGACTTCCTGCTAGCGTATGTCAGCACAGCCATGAAAATCACAATTTCCTTCTCATTTCCTCCTCCCTCCCCTACCTCCGCCCTCCCAAGATGCTTATTCCCATGAGGGGCCATTTTAAATGGTTATGGATGATGGCTTGGCAGGATGCATCCAGCAAAACAGAGATTTGAGCCCAGTTTCCCCATGTCCCAGTCCAAGACCAATTTTCCTTTTATCTAAAATGAGATGGCTAATTCCCAAGGGCAAAGATCCATTTTTTGCATTTGCTTTTGAGGATCACAGTACAACTCATGTAAAAATGACAATAGCAAAGACCAGAGGGTTGTATCCCCCGTCTCCTGCGTGGGAGTAAAATTCCCCATGCAGACACGATAAGGGACCTTGAAAAATGAACCTTGCAGAGCTCCTCATCACAGGGAGGATCCTGACCACTATTTTTGCGCAGTGGCAGTGGCTAGGCACTTTTTCAAAATCAGGATGATATTTCTTGTCGATTTTGAAAGTAGGACGAAGTTCCATCTTAACTTCAATACCGCCTTAAATATTAAACAATTTATAATGTGCTAAAACTGTAACAGATTGCGCCAAAGCTTCAAATTCTAAATTAATACCAGCTTCCCACCCACTGCCTCCTTGGGCAAAATCTTGGAAGGACAGAAGAAACAGATTAGCATTTCAAAGCTGAGCCCCAGCCTTCCCTCAGCTATCGCTAGGTCTCCAGGGCAAACAGTCACTTCCCTTGTTGAGCAGTCAGGAATGCAGATGGCCTGTTCTTGTTATGGCAGAGTCACCCTTAAGGGGATACTGGTATCTCAGAGAACTGCGAGAGGAGCCAACAAATCCGATGAACCACAGAAAGGATCCAGTGTAAATCTGACAGTACAGGAAATGTAACACTAAAAAAAAATAAAAATTGCAGGCAAGTTAGGGAAGGTAAGGGTTTAAATATATTTGCTAAACAGAGGTATCTGGTTTATTTTTAATTGCAAACTACAGGCCATAGTTACTCTAAGAGTTTTTGAAACATGAGCAATGCAGTATTTAATATTAAAAAACATCTTTTATTTGTGTAAACTACATTTTATTTCACCTTAACACTTGCTCCAAAAATGGTCATCACTGGATCCAAATTCTAAGAATCACATATTCTAAGAATCGTCTTCTGTCGTTACTGCATTTCAAGAAAATCCATACATTTAATTCCCTGTTCCTAATGACTGGTGAGCAGTCATTTATTATTAAATTCCTGGCTGCATTTATAATACATGGAAGTATTCAAATGAACTAAGGAGATTCCTAGACAATCTCTGCTTTTCGTCAACCACAGCCAGCTACCAACCCTCAACCGGGATGACACCTCCTCAGCCATAAAATGCCGTCACTACCTCCATATACATGCATGCTGCCTCTGGAATGTAGTTTCCTACCTCCTGCTCTGCTCTAGCTCTCAGTACTTTTGCATGGTGTTTTGAAATATGCAGATACTACAGAGAATAGATAATAAAAGTGCTTCATTTCAGACTGTAAACATACTGCTCCTGGTGAAGCTAAGATCCATTTGGTACAACAGACAAAGTATCTTCAATAAAGGGCACCTTCATCTCTCTCAAGACACTGGCCCAGGATGGATAGAAACTCTCTAGAAAAAAAATACATTTTATTTGATCATGTGTTTGAGACAATACCTTTGTGTAAAATAATATAAAAGTTATCTTCCTTAAGGAAATTATCAGTGATATTTCAGGTACATTGCTGTAAAACACGAATCAATTGTCCTCTTTGTGCAAAGGAAAAAAATATCTATTAAACTCCCTCAAAAGTTTCTGTAAGCATTCTGTAAGCAAAATAAACATTCATGAGTAAGTTTTGGATTATTTTTACAGACAAAACCAATGATCCATAATATGTGTCAAATTCGTATAATATCACAGATCTTGAAACTGGGAAAGCCTCTAATGGAAGAAAATCTTTGTGAATACACCTAATACCTATCTAAAGAGGATCCTAAATATAACAACTAACACCCAGTCACAAAGCCAGTGAGATGTTTTATGTACAAATACCACTAGGTTATTTGATATTATAATGGTTGTTAATGTAAGGAGCCATTTGGGTATAGAAATATTAATCAGAGATTAATTAGTTATCTGGGAATACTAAAGCAATTTTTTACCAAATGTAGAAAGACAGGAGTTATACTTCCAAGGATGGGTAAGAAGAAAGAAAGTATCTTCTTTGATGACTAAGATTCATGTAATTTCACCACGAGAGTATTTCAAGAACAGAAAGACTTTGATATAGAAAACGCAGGTGCTGAGACAGATCTGAAAGAGATCGCTACCCTCTGATAAACCGCGCTGGAACTGAGAGCCCCGAAACCGAGACAAAGAAAACATCAAAGCTCTACTGTTAGAGATGAAAAAATCAAAAAGTTTGACCAAAGACTGCAGAAAAATCACAGACTTCCCACTTCTGGCAGAAACAATACATCACAGCAGCAGGCATAGATCCCTCCGGACCCTCGGGGTCCACACAGGCAAACCATGGTGGCTGCGAACTGTGCAAACTGAGCCATGGCAGCCACAAGCGTGCGTGCGCTTCTGAGTGGTAAACACTTGGCACAGTCACTTCTCAATTATCAGCGGGCAATTCATCCAGGGTATGGATTAACCACAAGACACACGAAGACGCATGCCAGAGCCGGCGTCACGTGGAGCTGCCTACACGATTAGCTAGAGGAGCACAGCTGAAGTACTTTATGTACACGTCCAGGTGAAGAAATTGCTGCTTCTGCCACACTTGTGGGGAGCAAAGCTTCAGCTAACAAACCACGCTTTGGGTACGGACAGTCGCAGCATCTCTGCACTGCACCTGAGCAGCCTGCAGAAGCCAGCAGTAAGCACCAGCACCCGGCCAAACCCTGCAGAGCCACTGCAGAGTGAGGCTTAACCCTGCTAATCAAAGCTCTGGGGACCACGGTGGACCTCCAGCCTCGAGAGTCTCCTGTTCCGCTGTTCAGAGCTGGCTCTGCAGAGCCACCTGGGTGCCCCTGCAGTGACAGCATTAGTCAGGCCGGTGCAGAACCTGGGCACATCCACCCAACCCTGCTAGCCCCGATAATGGAGACGTGGGTCCAATTCAAACGAGCTTAGTGCTAAAAAGGACAGCAATTAACTCGAGCTGCCTCGTGACTGCAAAAGACTGCGGGTGCACAGACACAAAGCGCTGGTGCAGCAGTGTGTCTACGCCTTACACACTCACGTGTCCTCGGACACACGCCTGCTCCTGTACGCACCCTCAGTCAGCACCAAAGCACGCTCCACCTGCTCTCCTGAGCCTTCACAAGCACGTGGCAGCGAGACAGCCTAGGAGGAGGAATCAGCTGTAATTTAGCACCATGAAGGACCGGCCTTCCAATCCTCTGCTGCTCACTGGGACCATGGCAGCATCGGCGTGAAAGATTCTGCAAGCAGACCAGTAGGGAACTAGGCAGAAAATTTTTCCATTGTAATTTGAACCCAATATTAAGAGTTTTTTGCAATTTAGGGTATTACCTGCATTTCGAAAGAATGTCTGTTTACACGTTTTATTTCTGAAGATGTGTCACAACTATCTTGAATGAACAAAAAGTAAGATTTAATTGCATTTTTAGATTCTGAGTATTTATTTGCAGGCCTGTCATGAATGCTTCCTTTAAGTAAGTGAATTCACTTGGTATAATAGCATTTAGTTAAGATTAGTTATCTCTGCTAATGTATAAACTGTTCAAATTACTGCAGACAAATGAGTCTCAGCAACCTCTCAATGAATACCAGACTCATCAACTTAATATATAAAAACCTCGACCGCTGCAGCAGGACTCACTACTCATTTTATAACTAGTATGTAACAGTCCGAGTTCCCTAAAGAAAGCGCCTGCACCAGAGCAGAGCTAACTGTGAGTAATCCCCTACGGAGGAGGCAGGGAAGAGGATGTGGATGCCTCTCCCATCCTCCCCTGCCTGATGAGGATAGACCATTCAGCCAGGCAGGGCACAACCTCCAGGAAATACATATAATGGGAGTCACTATTAAGCCTTAATCAGCTTTGAGAGAACATTAAGACTTGGCTCATTTTCCTTTTCATTTTAGTAATTTTGGTGATAAAATTACTTGGCTCCGAACATTTCGAAACGCCCTTTTCTATCCCACATAGAATATTGTCAGGTTTTCCCTTGCAGTGCTTTCCATTCATTTGCATAAATTATCTTTTCTTCTTCTTTTAAATGATGCTAAAATAAACAATGGAAATATACAAAGGAACCTATATTCTCGTATTTAATAATTAGATATTATCTTTGAATACACAGAACCAAAGTCTGACATCCAATAAATCCAAGACAAAGCTTCAATTAGCCCTAACAATGCCCATCGACCTGGCCGTGCTTTACAAAGATAGGTGAATGTCAGCACCTTTATTTTACATGAAGAAAATGGAGCACTGAAAGCAGACATGGTCAGATCGCATCGTGTCCAGGAACCCAGACCCCTTTATTCCCAGACTAATTAGCATCTCTCATAACAGTGTCCCTCCTCATAACAGTGTTCAGCTATGCAATAACATACACCAACAGATAGGAAATATTACCCCTAATCCTTTGGAAACAGCTGTCATTTTTCTGTAAAACAATCGATTAGACATACACTCTGCTTATTTGCAAGTTCTGTGAAACACTGATCTTCTAATTAAAATATACCTCTAGAGATCTTTCCTTTTTTTTTTTTTTTCTTTTTATGAAAAATTTCTTTCCTGGGAAAAAAGTCAAGCTTTGGATAACCACCAAAAACATTTCAACTGCTATCTTTGGCACTCAAAAGTGAAGTATTCAGAAATCCAACATTTTACAAGTCATTATCTAACTTGAAAGATATTAGTATCATTAAGCAACAAAAGTTGCAGAATACAGAACAAGACAGAGAAACAGCTCAACTACAAACCAGGAAATTAAGAGAAGCCCTGATACTCAGTGGTTATTTTCTGTCCTTTGATAACATCGTCCACTCTTGCAAAAGGCCAGCAAACATAGGGGAAAAAATGGGAGTACAGGTCCATTTCCAGCTATAATCCTAAACTCTGCTCTTAAGCCAAAGCAGCACAACTGGCAGCCACCAAACAGCAAACCGAGGCACGCGCATCAGGATTCAGAGAAAGCTCTGAGTCACTTCAACAGCAGCTACTGGCGATCTCTGACCACTGCCCACCAATCCAGCTTCACCCGGGCAAAACTACTGCAGAACTGCAGAGCGCGCACCCACACCCACAAACACTCCGCCACACCACAGCATTCAGCAGAAATGACAGGTGCAGGACAGGGTCCGCAGACAGAGTTAACAAGCACCATAGCACAAGGAGTTGCTCAACAGAAAAAACAAACTAGAATTGAAAAGAAAGTGGTTAGTCACAAGGGATTATAATAGCCCATAGTAAACAGTCCAGTTCATCAAATAAACAAATACCCCATCCTGCAAGATGCTGGGGAATTCTTTGAAAGGAAGTGACAGCTCTCTGTTTTCAGTGAATTCAATCCCATAAGTTGCTCTTAAGCAGCTGCTCAGTCGGAGCTGGAGAAGCCCAGGCTCCCATGAGGGAACGCCAAACCTGCCGACGCATGGAAGAGAGCGCAGCCCGTGGCTTACAACTCTGAACCCAAATAGCAAGGGGCAAACACACACTCTATATACCAGTGGATTTAGAGAGACTTGCAAAAGTAACTTCAGAAAATAAAAGTTCCTTCATCTTTCTAAGACCTTACCAGCTCCTCTTTCTCAGTAACAAACTGTCAGTGCCTTCTGTTCTGGATTTCAAAAATAAAAGCTCCATGCTGCAAAGACTGCATCCCGTGAGGAGAACCATTCAGCATGTTAGGGTACACAGGAAAGGCCTCTGAAGGCTTTGGACCTGTATTTGTGGTGTGAGGGATGTACAATTAAAATCAGCTGCTCTTAAAGTGGCAGAAGGGCGGAGGTTGACAATAATAAACTGCAAGCTCCTGTACACTCAGTCGAAAGCAGTGTCTTCGTTCCTGCTCCACCAGATACAAAATTAGAAACAGTTCTGGCAGCATTTTGGCTGTTGCTTGTGAAGCAAAAGGAAAGAGACTTGCTAAAATTCAGCTGACAGTTTTTTGCATTTATCCTGGGTTCAACCACATGCAAGTCTGTTGAGTGTGAAAGTTCCTGCACTGGCTTCGGTCAACAAGAAACAAAAGGCCCAACCACACACAGCACTGAGGCCTTTCATTCGCAAAAGCATACACTTCTGCATAACGATGTCCACATCAGACTGGGTATCATGAGACTCACAGATGAGTTACCAGAAGCAGCTGCTGCTGGCAACTGCCAACAGAGAATCAGCGCTGTGACCTCATCTGGATCGTAGCGACCTGTGTAAGTACTCAGTATGACGAGCAAGACGGACAGGGTAGGAGAGACCACATCTGCTTTATCTTTAAAGGTCCTCCAGGTCCATGCCGCATACTCAACAGTTCAACTTGCTGCCCTTGTGGACATATTCATATGAAACTCCATCACAGCATTATTAAAATATTTAAACCCACACCATGAATCCTGCTCTAGGCTCCCAAACCAGCACAGCTACACAGAACTGCCATGCAGATTCAGGGCCTTCCATTCCTTCACCGTAACAGTATTATGACACACAAACCTCTGAACTTCACAGCAAATAGCTATTTTAGCGTAACGGCAGTAATACATTCGCTCTGCAAAATGTTTGTTATCAAACAGAACAGGCAGGAAAAACAGCTTCTAAAAACAGCTTCTGATGGGTGCTTAAGGGAGAGAAATTAACCCAGAATTCCTTACAAGAGAACCTCTGCCATATTATACAGCCTCAGGACAGAGATTCATGACTTGCCTAAATACATTTTTCCTACTGACTATTTCCTACAAACTATCGCTCCATGTTAATCATACTTCTGAAAGTATCTCTGCTCAGCATAGAATTTAATATGACAAACTAGCAGCTAATCACATCAAACATCACGCAATGCAGTTTGATAGGAAAGGCTCAGAGCCTGCTTCCAGTTAGCATGACCTTTTCCAGGATTTTTAGAGATTCTTGCATAGATATACGAGAAAATACAACAGCAACAGGATAATGAGAGACACAAGAAGTGAAAACAGGGCTGACAATATCATGACCAACAAATCTGATCCTGCATTAAGAATCACATGTGCAGATCGACAGGACTGAAGCTTTGAGCACGCACACTTCGATGATGGCAGAATGGAAAAACCTTTTAAGTAGAAAGAAGAGAGAGGGAGAGAGGAGGGAGAGACGATTCAGATGGAAAACAGGTGACACAACCAATGAAAAACAGTTAACAAAAATATATGTCTGGCTGAACAACAGCTTGGAGAGGTACCCAGAAGAGATCTTGTTTTATGAAAGCAATGGGCAGTAGAAAGGCAATTCACCCAACCTGTTCCTGAATGAAACCATGTGTGAGACAAGTGAGGCACAGAAGCTTGTGGGACGGATATCCAACAGGTTCTTCAAAAGTAGACGTCTATTCCTCAGCTATCCATCGCTGCAGGGAAGTGGGTGCATGACCCTGAGTGCTCCATCCAGTCCTATGCCGCTAATAGCAGGGGTGCCTCCCCTCTAGCCAATTACTGGATTATGCAGAAGATAGTACAGAACCACCAAGCTCTGCATTACCGCTCCGCACCCCTACGGAGATTGCTATGATAAACCATTCGCCCTGGACACACCGCTCTCATTAACCCCTCCTCCTTTGTGCTCACTCAGCATTAAGGCTGAGCACACAGCTGACAAAGCCAGCCTTCTGGTCTTCTTGTACTCACACAGCTGATGCGCAGGGAAAAACACAAATTCTAGCACCCTCCAATTCCCAGCAATTCTGGCACAGCTCTATCTCCTTAAAGATGAACTTTCAGCCTGCAGCAAAGTCATTCTTCTAAACTAGGGGTCAGCTTAGTCCTTAAGATCCCTTTTGAGATGATAACAGCTCTAAGGATGTATTTGCGCTCTGTATGAGAAAGCTTTAACGCATTACATGGGACACAGAGCAGCATTATGAACTGATGAAACTCTACAGGACACTACTCCAAAACTTACAAGAACTCTTGCAGCCTCAGAACGCTTATACAGATTATCAAACTCAGGGCACATTTCCAGCACTGCCCCATCTAATCAACCCTCTCTGAAGAAAGCAAGATGCTATGGTATTTGTCTTCTAAGTTGACTGCTGCAAAAGAAACTGCTATGACCTGAAGCAACAACCCAAATCAAAGGAGCACTTCCAAAAATACAGTCCCAGCCTGAAAAAGGTTGCTGAACTCTTTACATTTATACCATCATGCTGAATAAATTTTGAACGTTACTAGGAGGCTGTGCAAGAAAATCTGATTTCAGAGAGCGTGATTCTGACAACATGGCCTACATTTCAGCCAGTCTTGGAAGCGGACTGTAAACACATAAATAGATATACATTCCTGAGCAATAACCACATTTAAACTTTCGCCATAACATTTAAAATACCTCTGAAGACCAGAAGAGCTTTGTAACCATGGTCCCACTCTTGAGAATGACAAGAAAGACAAGAACACAGCTACCTAAGAGCACGAGCTGGAAAGGAGCTCTTCGTGGGGAGATCCAGACACGCACATGGAATTTAATGCCCAATCTGAGCTGCTCTGGGATAAAGCAACTAAGATCTGGTCAAGGGAGCCGAGCCCCGGTGTCGTACAAAGCTTCTGCAGGAACATAAACTCCCAGCCATGCCAACTGATTTGCAAGAGAGAGACCTCCAAAATTAGAATTTTTTGCACAGAATTATTTACCCTAGTGTTATCAGGCCGCTTAGGTCAACAACCTGTCACTATGTGAACAGGCACTGCAATTTCTTTCCAAACAATAATCAAAATCACTATGCACACCTCCTTCAATCTTCCATGTTCCAAGCATTACTTACAGTTGTATGATGAGAGACGCTGCCTCCAATATTGAGGTTTTTGAGAAGCTGCGGAGACCCTCCATACTGCCCTGAGATCTGCTTCCTGACTTCAGCAGCTACAGTTCTGAAACGAGACGGGGACAACATTATCTCTGTAAAAGAACTACAGCAAAGACAACAGATCAAATGTGCTTTACTCTGCTGTTGGCATAAAATCAAACACTTAGTGCGCTGGTTGGAATAAGAGTGTTACCGGCTGGTGAGAACAGACCATGTATATTAAACTCCTGGAGAATCACAAAACTCTCGCAAGGGTGCAAATACATGTTCTTAACAGCAAGCACGTTTTTTTTTCCTTTTGTGAACTGCTCTTTTGTGCACATATGTGGCAATAAAATACATGACACTGAGCACAAATAAACTTGTTCCCAGCAGGCTCTTTCCAGTTCCTACCAAGGAAAGATCCCCTTCAGTGCACTCCACACCCCTCAGCAGTTCCAAGCCTGGTCACGCATCTGCTCCTGTGCTCTGCTCTCTCTTTTTCATCCCTCGCCTATTTTTGGTTTTTGCAGTCACAGAGATGAGGACTGGCAGCCACTTACCATCCAGCAGCCAACCCCTTCAACACCCAGCTGCAAGGCAGAAAAGGTGTCCCACGCAGGTTGGGCTGAAATGCCACAGGAAGAACACAGGGGAAACAACTAGCCGGGTCCCAACAAAAACCTCTTTCCCCTTTCACAAAGAAAAGGCAGCGATGGGCCTGCGGTGGCTAGCAGAGGGGACACGCAACTAGCAGGGCACAATGCCTTATGCTCTCCACCAGACAGAAATCCCACCACTAGGCAACTTTTCTCACCAGCAAGGAAAAACACTCAACAGTCCTTCCAAGTCTGGAGTGTAAAATACATACAGGGCCTCCCTCGGGTTTTTCACTTTCCCCGATAAGCGACAGTGTCACTGGTAAGCCTGAAAACACAACCATTAGGCAAACCCACCAAGGGAACACCTCAGCCAGAGGCAGCACATCGGAGAGGGAAATGCCAGTAGTCGAAGCCCATCTTACTGAACAACCGTGGCGCAAACCCATACGCAAGCATCCACAGAGCTCCGCCTGGTAACCCACCGCTACGCCGCAGCTCGCCTTGGCAGAAATGGTTTTGTTTCAAAGCAAAGCCAAAGCCCGGATTCTCCGCAGAGAAAACCATCTTGCTGTAAAGCTGCTGACTGGTCCCTGCGTACACGACCTCACCAGGAGGGCGCTCCTCCAGAAGTCAGTGCCCCATCTGTCGGCAACAAGCCCGCTCCCAGCTGCCGTTCAGTGTGCTGCAGCACTCCCCGATGCACAACGGTCCCAGCTCCAAAGAGGCGACAAGCAGCACATAAGACAAAGAGGCTGCGAGGGCACCGTAATGGTCAGGGGGATTTTTTTCTGCCAAATCAGTGATCTTTGTGGGAACACAGTCATTGCTCAGGGGAACGTGCTGTGTATCACCATGGTGCAAGGGCTGCTAAAGCCGTGCAACACAGAGATGGTTAAACCTCTCCTGAGCACAACCTGGTCATCGGGCTGCACTCCTAGCTCAGGGACTGCTGTGGCAGCGAACGCTGGTGGGCAGGGATGGGGGCAGGTGGAGGCGACTGTTGCCAATGGAGGAGAAGGAAACTAAAAGGGAACTAGCTGGGACATCAAGCCTACCAGGGAGAGCAGATGTTTCCTCAGGCCAGACGATGGGATTAAGATTAGCTAGAGGAAGCACTATTTTGTCTTTTAAAAAAGTGGACTGCAGAAGTAATAAAAAAAGTTTTATTTGTTCTGGCTGCAAGAAGTCATTTGCTATATGTTTGCCTTTATCCGCAGGAGACTATGTTTTCACTTCTCGATGGTGGCTTCTGAAAGCAGACCAAACAGCTCCTGCTGGGTACGGACAACATTCAGGGTGTCTGATCACCCTCAGAAGAACCATATCCCCTGCTCCCACCATGCGCACGCATACATACACAAACATGCACACATGAGAACAAACCACGCATGCTGCTGGCACCTAGGACAATTTGGAATGTATTAAAATGGCTGCTTTGCATGGAAAACACGACACATCTGCAGCTGATGAGATTTAAAAGCTTCCTTGGGTTGTAGATGATCTCTGTTTTAAACCTGATCTCTTACTCAGTGCATTCTCTGTGCAGTTCCTGGCAATTCGCAGAAGAGCGCAGAAGAGAGGATCAGAACCTACATTTAGCCATGCAGCGCAACGCTGGAAAAACTAAGAATCTTTCCTCGCTTCAAAAGACATGCACTGTTTCCAGACGGAAAGTATAGCCAGAAGAGGAAATCCACTCTCAGCTGTGCAGCCACAGCCGACGGATGCCCAGGCACGTTACTCAGCGCAGCTCCTCCTGCACAAGGCAGCTCTTTATGAACCTGACGTGCAACTGGCATCCCATGCTCTGCAATCCCCTCCAGAGAGGTTCTCAGTCCTTTCTTCTGTGCGCTGCCCTCAGCTGGCTGGCTCTGTAGCAGCTGGGACCTGTGCTGTATTTGGAGCACCCTGTCAATACATCCTCCACTTCAGCTATGGTTGCGTTCCACCCCAACCTGAAGCAGAAGCAAGTTCGGTTACAACGACAGCATTGCTTAGGAGCACTATGATTTTGCATGGATGCTATTACACTGCCAGACATCCCCTCTGCTGGAAAGGTCATTTGATGCAAAAGGGGAAGAAACCTTGTAAAACAAAGGGGTGGCACTGAACCCCCGGCTTCTTACCACCTGCTGTATGCCAATGGCTGCTCCGTGTTGGTGCCCCATTAAAGACCTCAATGAATACAAAAAATTTCCCTGGAGGACTATCACAAGGACTGATCAAAGCAAGTCAAAACTGTTTGACCAAACATCCAGTCTGACCACAACTGTCATTGTTACCTTCAAGTCCTAATGCTCAAAACGGAGCTTAACAATGGGCTTCCACTCGTATTTCTATATGAGTTAGTACAACTCAATACTAATTTAGCATCAAGCTACTAAACATGATGCAATGGCAGCTGTCATTTTTCACTTCTCTGTAAAACTACTCAGTTTTTCTTGTATGCATTTAATAGGAGACATCTTACTTTTTCCAAACAGTTTGAGGAAGTCTCTCTTTTCCATAGCCCACCCCATCTCGAGATAGTAATGCAAAACGTTTGCTTCTCCCCATCACGCTAATTATGAAACTGTTACTCCTGTCTGTTCTTTGCCTTGTGTGCCACATGCAGTGACTCTGCATTCAGCAAGCACTTGCCTCTTGAGAAAGACAGCCTGGTACAGCGAAGCATCTGCGCCACTCCACAGCAAGGCTGCTTGTTCTCGCTCAGCAGCAGAGAAAACTCTATTTACATAGTTTACTTTTTAAAGAGAAAGCATCCTTCTCTGTTCAGCCAGCTCACTTGCGTACAACTCTGCACGTCGTTGGAGGCATCCATCCCACTTCAGTCGCTACGCTTGAGTTTGAATTCCCAAAGCCGAATGGCACTGGCCAGTTGCTTCTGTCTTACTGCTGCAGTTGAGACACCTTGTCCCTCTGTCCCTACGTGCCCCGCCTGCTGAACAGACGGCTCCATCCAGGCTTGCACCATGCTGTGAGTCAACAGGTACGCGGTGTGGCAGAGGAGGGAACCTGCTCGAGGGAGAGCTCTGGCCCTGAGCTCCCCTGCCAGTGCAGCCGTGACCTGCATGCAGCCTTCCTCCAAAACCCAAGGTCCTGCTTCCTCCGGAGTGAATTCCTTTCCTTTTGAGTGAAATCAGTTTGATTTACAGCCCGAAGCAGAGGAAATACCCAGCCTGATCCTGACTGCTGCGGGATAAGTGTGGGTTCTTAATTAACACACAAGATGAGCAACAACATGTTCTCTTACCATTGATTAAAACAGCAGTCATCATACAACGCTACCTGTGGTGCTCTTCTGACAACATCTGAGTATTAAGGCAGAAAGGGTCACCCCTAGGCTGAGCTCCCAAGATACCTGACTGAAAATCACCACAGGACTGGATCCTTCAGGAGAACAAAGTCACGTCTCACATTAAAGACAAACAAGGAAGCCTAGGACAAAGAAGGAGCGTTAGCTGAGCCTTAGAGACGAACTCTTCTCTCTGCCTTCTTGCTTGCACTGAGCAGTCAGGGATTTCCACAAGCTTCCCAGAGCACTGCTGACTCCAGCACGAGACATCCACAACGGCTGAATGGGACACGCAACACTACTTTGGGAGAAGAGGAAAAAGCTGCACTGAAGCTTCTGTTAAAAACACTTTCAATTATCTGTGAAAGCACTTGACAATGCAAATGGCATCTGGACATGGGAAGAGAAAAAACTGCTTGAATACCGTGCTGCTACTACACTTCTGGTGCTTGTGGAAGCCAGTGACAGCTTTGCTGTCAGCTTCAGTGGGCGCAGGCTTCACACCATCCCTGTTTACCCTGAGGCAGGGCAAAGGCGGCTGTCAGTCTCCCTGACACATCGTTCAGGCAATGCAAAAGGGCTCTAAATGAACACAAATGTAAATTTACTCTTCCCAAGGCTTCTCTTGCAGTACCCCAGCAATGTAAAGGAGCTTCAGTAGAAACAAGATGCTAGCTCCGAATGCAGTGAACACAAGTGTTTTCCCCTCAAAGCAAGAGCATGAAGACAACTAGCCGAGATTACTCCAGAAACCCGTCTGCAGGCAACATAAGAGCTCCGGGCAGTGGGAAATTTCTGGATTGCTGAAGGTCTGAGAGCAGGGCCAGCCCCTTCTAGCCAGGGCTCTGCTGAGGACCCCAGGCCCCAGACAGCAGTGCCGCGTGGCCCCAGGAGGTTCCAGTTCATGCAGAAGCACCGGGGGGAAGCGGCTGGACCCGTGAGGGTGAAAACTTTTCTCCAGACTCCACTAAGAGCCGGGGACAGGAAAAGTGAAAATCCTCAGCAAGAGAATAAAAACCACCGGTAAAAATCACACTCTGAGTTTTGCACGAGGACGAAATCAATAGCAAAACTGAGGGTAAGGCAGGTGCATTATTCCAGGTCAGAAGGATCCTGTTCAACGGCTAGAGCAGTAAAGGAAGAATGGAACCCTTCCACGGACAGACACCTTCAAAATGGTGACGGTCCGACCAAAGCAGCAGTTCTGGCTTCCCTATATAGCCCAGTCTCAGGATGGCTCAAGAGCAATGAGAAGGCACTGAGACAGGGACTCGTATGAAAGGCTACATTCATTTGTCTGAACTGTGTATGCTGCATGATGTTTATAGAGTGATTTTTCCTTTTTCTTTACTTGAATTCTGACCAAGTCTACAGGTCTTTTCCTCTGCCTGCCCCAGGAAAGACTGGTGTTCTGGGATACAACAGGCTTCAGCGACTGGGACGTTGAGGAACTAACTCAGTACTGACCTTTCTGCTGGGGGGGGCTTCCACATCCCATTTCGCTGCCAAGCGACACTACACCCAGAAAAAAATACAGGGATGATGCAAGTGAGAATCTGCACCGCGCACAGGTGAAGGGGTGGGGACAGCAGAGCCCCAGAGGGGCCAGACGCAGCACTCGGACTGAACGCTCAGCCCTTGCTGAGAGTGAACAGAAAGCTTAACGGGCTCCTCAAGAATAACGTATTGGCGCTTGTTCGGCTTTTACTGAGAGGTCTTAATGCCTGTAGTTCATCTCCGCCAGCATGGATCCCACCTTCTGCTAGCTCTTTTCTAGTCCCCCAAACGCCATGTCAGCTGAAAAGAGGCACTAAATAGAAATACATCTGTTCTTACACAGAGAGGGAAACAATAGCGTACAAGCAACCACAGAAGTATTTATTATGAAGCTCCAGAAGGATGTTCCAGTAGTTTAATAAAAAAATTATTAATACATTTTCACTTTAAAATTAACAATTTCAGGCAAGACTTCAGATATTATTTATCCCGCTACTGTAAAATTAACTTAAGAGTTTCTTCTGATGGGGTCAAGAAGAATTAGTAAGTGCATGTGGTGGACAAAGTTCAAGCTAAAAATCTGTTCTAGTTTGAAGCCTTCCACTAAAAAAGCAGCATAACCCAGTCAGAAAGACATCTTTTAACAGACAGTCCTAAAGAGATTTTTTGAAACTGCTGCGCAGTCACTGATAGCTGCTAACCCTAGAATTTAAATACTCCGGAAGTAATAAACAGCCACCACAGGACACTGGAGTTCGGGTACGGACCCTTGAGGTGCACCACACTGGCTGAAGAAAGCACAGACAGTAAATCAGTGCTGTGAAGACCACATCTGTGGTCTTTCTAAGAAGCAGAACAGCCAACCTCATGTTTCTTTTTCTACCACTACTGTAATAAACAGGTTAGAAACTTGCATCTCTTTGGTATGTAGGCCTTAAAGTAATTTACCTTCATGGATCTGAATTACATCCCATTTGAATTACACACTATCAGCAGAACCAAGAGCGGCATGACCATTTCCTGTGAATAAGACAAATGGTATGTCTACCTCAATGAGCAAGCCAAACCGGAGGGCAGAGCGTGAATATGTGATGGATCTATTCTTCTTTAAACAATGGAAGCAGGGAGGGCCTACAGCAGCCACTAAGACAGCTCTTGGGACTTCTGTATGCTGCCTGCTTGTGACCAAAGCCGAATCTCTCAGCCTCTGAAACACTAACATGCAGAGCAGCATATTCTGTCAGCATGAGAAGGGCTACAGCTCAGTGTGAGCACCTCTGGGCACACCATCTCTTCTGCCCACTAGTATTTGCCTTCACATGCACTGGATGTGCTGTCCATGCACCTGAGATTTCTCAGAAGACAACACTATAACGTGGGAAATTCCAGGCAGAAATGCAGCAGTCTTACAAATAAGCAAAAAGGAAAGAGGAGTTGGAGATGCAACAGCTCTGCTCCATGAGGAGCTGACCTCATTGCACACTACCTGGTCCTTCCGCAGGCACAGCCTGCAACAACAGTAAACTCAACAAAGGAATCTGGCGTGTCGAAGAGACCACCTCTGCCCGCACGCACACGCTGCTGCCAGTTGGTTGGTTTGAAAACACATCAAGCGGATTAGATCAAAAGGTACACAAAGGTGGCATGGCCACAACCCTCATCTTTACCGCCCTACGAAATTAATGTATCTGTGCTACTGCTTGATGAACTAACTTACTGCACTGACCTAGTGGCTGACAGAGGCAGAAAAAATGAGCACCACCAGTGGTGACCCCAGGGCCTTTTTGTTTAACTTCCTGCCAGGGCTGCAGAACTCTAACGCTCTTACTTCTAGTATTTGTCTCTCATGTGACTATTTCTATGACTACAATCAAGAACCAGGAAAAATGATCTGGCAGCAAATCCAGCCCTCTCCATTTCTGAGACCTTGATCTGTCACATTAACCCCTGGCTGGTGTCCATCAAAAACTGCAGAGAACTGTGACAGAGGAGCAATGTCTTCACCCCTGTCTTCAGCTCCTGCATGGGGTGGGATTGATGCCACTCCTCTGCCTCCTACCTAGCCTTTTCCTCTGACCGTTTTCTGTTTCAGTGGCCCTTCTCCATCATAATTTCTGTAACTGCGGCTATTTGTACCTACTGTTTTATCACTCACGAAAATGATACTCCTTTCACTTCTGCCCACAGCCTCCTGAATAGCACAAGTGAAACCCATGGTTCCCACTTCAACTCTGCCGCAAGGACATCACGGACACCAAGAGCTACCTGGCCGCACCTGCAAACAGAAAAGCTGTGGCTCCCATCTGGAACTGTACGCCTAACTTGTAATAAAAACCTAAAGAAACTTGGCAACTAGCAGGTAGATTTTCTACAAATATTCCCCCGATACGAATTTTTTAGAAACGCGTAAAACTGCGACGCTGAGCATCGAATACCCGTGCACGCCCGAGGGGCTGCAGGAACAGCAAGCGGCCGCTTATCACAAAAGAGGGGAACC
>VXAL01014975.1:209947-225269 GCA_013399475.1 Chauna torquata | reverse complement strand
GCCGCGCACAAAGGCTGGCGTCCCCCCGCGGGCGGGCAGCCCCGCCGCGGCGGCTGCCGAGGCTTCTCCGTGAACAGCTCGTGCTTGGCTCTAAATCCTGAGTGGGTGAAAGAGTCGCTCTGTGCTACCGCGTTTAAAAAAAGAAAAAAAGCCTTTTTTTTTTTTTTCTCCTCCCCCGTATCCTTTGCAAAGTGTAACTTCGGACCGTCTCAATATGCTTACAGCTAGAAAGGTAACTCCTTAAAAATGACCTCCTGGCGTCCCCGTGTTTATTTCAGGGACTTCTGTATGAATTTTGCTAACTGTTGTTGCTGCTAATTCAATTTCTTTTCAGATTGGAAAACAAAAAAGCGAGGGCAGTCTTCGTTCTTTAATTAATAAACAAAGGTTGTCTCATTTAGGCTTAACTCATCTCTTTCACTGGAGTCACATCGTCAGGTTAGGTTGCTTTTCTGTTGTTAATAGTTATGGAAAAAAAACCTAAAAACGGTGACTTAGCTGCAGCCATCCCATTTGAAGACTGGGTAAATAGGAGCCCTGAGAGGACAGGACTTCATTTTGCATTCAGAGGTGTCATGCCACTCTGTGAAGTAACATCGCAGTAATAATCTACGTTCCAGATAAATTCTGGAATGAGGCAACTTCCGTATAAAACCATTCACGTTAGATTTAATAACAGGGGTTGCATTGTGCCCGTTGGGCTTGAGTGTGTATTCACGGTGACCATCTCCCAACACTGTTCCATTAATTTCAGTGGAACTGTTACTATCAAGTTCTTATGCTAATGGGAAGACCCTGTGCTTTTCATGTGGAATAAATTTGTCTGTTTTCTGTTAGCATTCTTCTTCAAAGTCCTTTTCACATCTTTAGCATAATACTAGGGGAAAAAATGTAATGGACTGAAAGAAAAATGCGCTGAGATGGCCATTGTCTTTTAAAGGAAAATGAGCTGCTTTCTCATTTCATAATTTTTCCTTCAGCCCTGTTAGGAACAGAAGAGTTTGTTTCATTCCTAATTTTAGCCAGAGGGAGCTTTTACAGTTATTGGCTTTTATGGCAATCACTGGTCTCTACATAAATGACCACCTCTGATTGATCGTGTGAGGACAGACTGGACCAAACACACCCCCTGAAGAAGTTAATCTTACCACCTTTGCCAACTAGTCAGTGATACTTGTCTATGCAAAGTCTTCCCTTCTCGCTCCTAAAGAAAAAAAAGGAGGGAAAGGCAACAAATCAAAACCCAACCTTTAATTGTCTTTCTCTTCTTTCCTCTACAAAAACCCAGCTTAATTCAAGGCTAATCAGAGTAGTGTTTAGCCATTTGTTATTTCTCATTAGCAAAAAAACATCAGTCTTCCCCCATGTTTGTGAGCTTGTAATGCCTCTTGTTCAGTCAAAAAAAAATTGTTGATGAGCTTTTATAATAAAATAGAACAGCAGAAAAACATGTTAGGGAAGGCTTGGGCAATAGATTGTTGTTTTCCATGCCCTACCTACAGATCCCAGAAACAGCGCATCTATGTGAGCACCTTCGGGTTCTGCAGACATTGGCACCCCAACATCTTCACACTCTCTTCACCAAAAGATACCAACATTAGGAATTATGCTGTCAGGGGTTAGGTTTTACTTACTGCAAATATGCTCCCAGTGGAGAGGAGAGGCAACATGTTTTAGTCTTCATCTGCTTTTGATCCCTGTTCAATGGAGAGAGAATAATACACGGAAAGGCAGGTACAGTTCTAGATTCTCCAGTAAGTTAGTAAGGATACTATCTACAGCATCACTGATGGTATGTGCTCCTGGTCCAAGATGATTAATTAAATGAGATGGTTTACTTTTGTTCACTTTGTCATTTGTTGTTATTAGACTTGGCTAAAAATATGGTGAAGGTTGCAGTGATGTTCCACTATTTATCAATTTTTGATGTCCCACGTTTAAAAAAAAAAAAAATCCAGCTACCTATTTAAGGGTTTGTGCTACTTGATATCAAGAAAATCTGTATCAAGTATTTTAAAGTGGATCATTGACAGAATACATGCAGTGAAGGAAGCTGTATTAATTAGTAGCAAACTTCCTGTTACTAAGTGGTGCCAGGTGGACTACAAAGGGAGTTCTGTCTCATTTTCTCATATTTCTTAGAAACAGGGATAAATAAAGGTAGTATATATTCTTTCTCTATTATTGGGAGTTCAGTGTGTTTTAAAGGTGAAGTCTATCATGTCCTTCAATTTAGAGTCAGTAAATGTGCATTTCTATGCTGCCACCCCTTTTGGACAATTTATAAGCACTATTTTACAAAAATGATCTGCACGGCAGTGCCTTTTACCACCATTTTACCACTCTCATCTTTGTAATACAGCCGGACTACTGCAGAAAACATGATCAAATCAGAAGAGAGCCTTTTTGCACTGCAAGTGGTAACGAGAAGAGATGTAAACTAAATACGGATTTGTTGACAGTATTCTGCTCATCATCTGGTGTTACCTCTCCAACAAGTTAATTCTGTTCAGAATTATGTCACTGTTACTACACATGTTTTCGGTAACTATTTTCTGCATTGTGCATGTACAGGAAAACAACTTGTTCTTTGTCTGTCAGTTCCTCTAACGTATGTACGCTTTGGCTTAGGAAATTCTTAACTAGAAATCTGAAACTAATGCTATTTTTTAAAGCCAAGATACGTTTATTGGTGCTCCAAATCCCTGATGTGAGCAAAAAATTATTTTTTTTTAGCAGAAAAGAATAGCATCTATTCTATGCTAGTGAAATACAGCTCTTTATTGCACCGCAAATTAGAATGAGTGTACTTGTACACTAGCACAGGTTATACGCCCTAGATCAGTTTGTTGTGCAGTAGAGAGCTGTTGGAGAACACTGTATTTTATTTAGCTTTGCATGGTAATTTTATTAGTGTATATTTGGAATTAAATGTTTTTCTTATTTATTCATGGAACGTGTGATTGCTTTTCAGTCCCTGGAAATAGAGGATTCTGCAACTTTATTGCTGTTTCTGTCATGTTAGGCTTAAGTACCTCAGTGTGCAGGTGGTGATACTACTGTGTTCTCTGTGCCCATGGATATGTTTATATTTTTTACAGCAGCGGAATTTAATGTCTTACAAGACAGCGATGGCTTTTTCTCTAGAATCTGAATATGGAGGCCACAGGGACAGATGAAGTAGAAAAGATAAAATCGAAATTTATGTCAGCATGGCACAACATGAAATACAGTAAGTGAAACAATGTATGGTAAAATCCTGTCTCCATTGAAATGAACGGAACTTTTTTCATTGACATGAATCATGATTCAGGAACCTAACTAATAAACAAACTTGTTTAGCTTTTCATTTTTGTATTAGATTTGCATCATTTCTTTTTTAAACGGCTTATTTTAAGAAGCAATAAATACACTGTGTAAATAGCACTAGATTTGCATAGCCTTTAGTGGGGACAGTATGGAATTATCCAAGCAAAGAGGTTTTATTTTTATATGTACTTTTGAAAAAAAAAAAAAAAAAAGGATGTGTGAAATACAAACTCCACTGAAGAATCTACTTCACACACTTGAGTCACGTATTTTTCCCACAGTTGAATGTCAGTAATTTGTTTAAAAAGCAAGCAAGTTTTCAAGTGTCCCTTTTACTAATCTGTCCTTAATTTTTCTGCTTTCCCTCTAGGACTGAGGTGGCTCAGGTTTACCACCAGGTTTCTGATAAATTTTGTTAATTCTCATAACTGAGCCTCGGAGATGTCTGACAAGATGGCAAGATACTTCTGTGTTCTTTAGGGCTACCACGTAGCTGAAGGGGAATTGTAGTTGTTACACCCTATAGGTAATAGGGAAAGTTCAAGAAACTCTAGGAACTTAGGATATAAAAGACCACAGGATTTAGACTTGAGTGAATAAGCTGCTGTCTACACATGCTGTCAAAACCTAAAAACTGAATTCATAACATCAGCTCTGGCCCTTTGAATTTACACAGCTTACGATAGTTTTTTTAGTATAGGTATGCAGAAGTTAAATATCCAACAGTGAAACTAACTTGTTGCTTTAATATACATGTTTTCTGTATACTTTCTGAGTCTGAAATCTGCATTGTAATTTTGTGATGAGGCCTGTTTAATTAATCCTACAGGAAAATCAGTATTCTTGCATTTTCACTGGTCATATGCAAAGCTCATTGTATATTGTTATAGGAGTTGGAAACCTCACAGAAACAAACTACGCAGTAATGAATTCACAACAGACACAAAGCAACTTAAACTCAGCTTTAGCGCTTCCGTATCCCAACGATTTCTGTACGGTAGTACAATTGTATTAACATTCAAACATTCATACATGGATAACATCATTGCTTTTAAGACAGAACTCTTATCTGTGTTTTATTGTATTAACCTTTTTGTTTTTTATTGAAGTAAAACCCAATTTTAGTACATTTTCCCTATATTCCCCTTTCAGGGGTTATCTTTGGCTTAATCAGATGCTATTAGAAATGCCTTTTTGGAATGCTTCAGTCACAAATTTGTATTTGTTCTGCATCTATTTTAGGTTGGGTGTTGAAAACAAAAACTTACTTCAGTAGAAACTCACCGGTCTTTCTGCTGGGAAAATGTTACCACTTTAAATCTGATGGTATGTACATAGCACTCAACTCATTCCAATCTTATTTGGCAAGAACTCTATGGATGCATTTTTAATTGTCTAGAAAGACCTTCATTAACAATTACTGAATTCAAACTGTAAATTCAAAAAGCTTAGAAAATTAGTATTTAAACATGTCAAACACCACCACTAATGCAACCCATCCTAACCTGCTTTATTCAGATTTTACACTGAAGTCTTGTTCTTTCTATAAATATTAGTTCTGTAATTTACACTTTACTTCATTTACCCATCGAGATTTTCTAAAAATGTGTGACAATAGTGACAATACCTTGTGCGAACAGTCACACACCAACACCTTCGTTATCATTTTTCCAGTATGCAGTTTTCTAAGAATCTTTTTTTTTTTTTTAATGACTCTATTAGACCATTTACGTTTAGGTGAATTAAGCAATTGCTTACTTGCAAGTCAGCAATTCCACTAACACTTGCTGGCTTACTCTTTTTTCAGCTGGCGTATTTCTAATATATTTGTCCTGCAGTTTTCCCTTCTTGTGTTTGAAGCAATTGTTACTTTTTGCAAGTTTGCCCTATCTTTCTGATAGAATAGTTGTACGTTTTTATGTTCATTCCAGTAAGAGAAGTCCCATACCAAGTTATAACTTAAATTGTGCTTTGCCTTACAGAATCTGGTGAACTCTCTACAGATGGATCCAATTTTGACAAAATCAACACGGAGATTTCAGGAAACGTTGAGGAGTTTCGTAAAGATTTCATTTCTAGAATATGGCTGACTTACAGAGAGGAATTTCCTCAGATAAAGGGGTCTGCATTAACAACAGACTGTGGTTGGGGTTGCACACTGAGAACTGGTCAAATGCTGTTGGCTCAAGGTCTTATGCTTCATTTTCTTGGTAGAGGTAAGTTACAAGAGAGTATCTCTATACTTGGTATGATAAGCATGGGTGTTTTAGAGTGTGTGACAGTCTTTACATAGCCAGAATCTAAAGTTCAAGCTGGTTTTGGTTCAGGACTTCCTTTCACTAATACTGGAATTGTTACGTTGCAACAGAGCAGTGATCCAGCTGATCTGCTCTTCCATTTCTAAAAAAAAGAATACCAGATTGTCAAAGAAAGATACTGGAAACTCCACAGAAGCTAATTGTGAAGTCAGATACCACAAAAATTTGTGATCTCATACCTATGTATTGCTTTTAGCCATGTAAATGTCCAATTCTCTTGAATCTTGCTCGTTTCTTAAATTCAGAATGTGGAAATGAGTTCCACAGCCCATAGCTGTGGGCTATAGCAAAAGTGATGTTCTTTTATCAGTTTTTAAGTTGTGCATTATTCAATTTCTTCTAGTATTAATATATTGAGTTAATAGAAGGATTTTAATCTGACTTCAATGCATCATTCTGTGTTGAAATTTTCACTAGTTCATTTCCTCCCTTTCCCTGTGTACTTACAAAGGAACTTCCCTCTCTTTCTTATTGTCTATCTGAAATACTCTTTCAGTCACAGCTGTTTGAAGGAAGTAGCTTTAAGATACTTGGAACACTTTCTGCTTTCAAAGGCTAAGCATGCATGCCATCTCCATTCTTCTAAGCTGAGCCATGTCCAGCCTAGAGGTATTTTTGGTTCTTGCAGTTAAGCACCTTGTCTTTTCGTCCTCTTTTCCTCAATCTCTTTCATAATCTGCTACATTGCCCCTTTCAAAGAATCATTCCTATCCTCTGTCACCACTGTTGTCAAAATGATCCAAGATACAGGCATGAAGCCACCCAGACACGTTAGTTAGAATACAGTGTATTGTTTACTAAGCCATTTGGCGATCCTCAGGAATATTTTAGTAGCAGATAGTTCTGAAAGCCTGTTCTGATAATACTTCGTACTTTATGTTCACAGCTTACATCATATTTGCACATTGTCCCAAGACAGCTGCATCACGAAGTCTTCTTTCTTGGCAGTGTCATGCCTGAACTGTCAAATTGGCTTACTGAATGTTCCTTTTGCTGTAGATACTTAAGTCATAAAACATTCATTATTCCTTTCATCTGACTGCAAATATCAAAACACACGAAAATCCTTCTGAGCGAACACAAATCCCTTAAATATAACTTTTGTTATACATATATTTAAAAAAAAAAATCAGAAGACTACCTGTGGGTAGGAGCGTGTAATGGCTCATTCTGAAGTAACTCAAAATAAAAAAGCCCTAGGTTTATATCTTTAAAATCCATGGTTACAAAAAATTCCTTGCACTGTCCCCCATGAATCCTCATTTGGAAAGTGATCTGGTGATTCCAGACTGCCAGTATTTCTGTAGCAATCCTAATGTGTAGAAAAGTGGAGTATGTCTGGTCTTTCTGGACTACTTTTCTCATTACTTAGTCTTCTGACAGCTGGTGAATTATCTTTTGAAAAGCTTTTTATGAGGTTTGGGTAGCTTTTTAAACATATTTAAGTGTTTACACGAAGTTTTTCATTGCCGCTTACTCTTTTCCCAGAGATGTTTTCATTATAGTTTAATGGTATTGTTTCCGTTACAAAGCAAAACTTGACTGCAGTTACCAGCTGGAATACTTACAGTTTCACTACTGCGTGGAAGGTTCCAGATCTTGCTGAATGCTGTTGTAAATAAATTTTATTTTAGACATTAAGGCACTGGTAAGTCTACTTTGAAATGCCTGTGCTCAAGACAGACTTAAATTTGAAGCTCACAGTACAGGCATAGCAAGGGCCATGTTGTTGTTACATTGAGCTTACGTCTGCGACTGCCTGGGTCTGCAGTGAAAAGTTAACGTGAGGCTTCACTGAGGGATGCTACCTGTGGTAGGAGGCATTGACGCAGGGTGGACGTCATACCGCTGGAAGAGTGGGTCAAGTCAGTCATGGCCACTGCCAGCAATACTTGTGACAGTACCAGAGCTGTAAGTTAGATTTTGGAATTAAAATGCAATGGTCTCTGCGCTTCCTCTTTGTTTTTCAGACTTTTACGTGGATACATTAGCAAGAATTACAGGGAGGGCCACAGTTCTTGCTCTCAGTGATTATTTGAAAGGATTCCTCTTGCTGCTGTAATGGCAGCTTGCTAAGCCACCAGGAGCTCACTGAAATCTAGCTCACTGAGCAAAAGCACCTCGTCCTTAGGGTTTGTTCCTTACCTGAATGGGGCAGCCTTCCCCACTGCATTCTGGGGTGCTCACTGTAGGTCTTCAGAGTATTTTCTGATCTAAGAGTAAGTTCACCGTGTTTTGGAGATTTCCTTACACACTCCGTGTTGCAAATAGTTGTTCAGATTTGTGGGAGAGACTTTCAGTCATCTGACAAGCGAAGCATTACCGTTCTCTAGGTATGCTGAACCACTATTATGCTATTAATAGGAACGAGGCATGTAGGATGCATTGTTAGAGAAACCTTTGGCTAGAAATGCACACTGTAGATACGATGCTGAAGAGTATTTAAACAAGTTTGTGTTGTAAGCTAGGCAAACCTAAGAATTGACAAATGTACTAACTAAAGAAATCTTGCCTATTTTCCTGCTGATCTGCTTTGACATTGTGCTAAAAAGCAGCATTTTTTACATGAGTAATTCCCCAGTTTTGCCTATTTTTTAATAACTGACAAACCAGAAGAATAAAAAACAGGCTTTGAAACTTCTTGTTTGACTTGAATAAAACTGTTTAGATGGTACTTAATAACTAACTTTTGTATTTTTAATATGTAAGATTGTTCTATTCTGTGCCTTGTAATCAGGTATGTCTTTTATATGCTGAGTGGGATCATGCAGTCTGACCTACTATCCCAGACAGCATAAACTGTTAACAAAATGTACTGTTAGTTGTACTTCTTTTCTCCTGTCATCCAGCAGGAAATAAAAACAAATTATGTTGCAGTTCAGCTCTTTGTTTACATTTTAGCACTGACATTTGCATCTTGGTATATAAAGTAGGTATAATTGGTCTAGGAAACCTGGGGGGAGAAAGGGTATGCTTTGCTACTTATCCCCAAAAGTTAACAGTAAGCCTTAATATGCCTCTTAAAATTTCCTGCTGCAGCCTGGGTCTGGCCAGATGCATTGGACATTGAAAATTCAGATTCTGAATCCTGGACAGCCCATACAGTTAAAAAGCTGACAGCATCATTCGAAGCATCGCTTACAGCAGAAAGAGAACCCAAGATCCTGTCAAACCATCATCAGGGAACACTAAAGAGAAACTGTGGTGACAATGAAATGAGAAATGAAGTTTATCATAGAAAAATAATTTCTTGGTTTGGCGACTCTCCACCGGCAGCTTTTGGTTTACATCAGCTAATAGAATATGGAAAGAAGTCTGGAAAAATTGCTGGAGATTGGTATGGGCCTGCGGTTGTTGCGCACATTTTAAGGTAAAAGTATCTTTATTCTTTGTTGTTATCCTGCGTTACACATTACAAGAGAAGCATTTTGAAGTGTCATGAGATTACTTCCGCTTAATTGAGCATCGAGCTGTTCATTATGGGCTTTGTAAAATGTCCATATTAGCAGCAATTCTAGAGCTTTTTTCAGAGACAGGAATGGGAATAGCAATAGGTACATGAACTAAACTCTGAGCCTCTGTGCAATCTTGTTTCAGGAAAAAACCAACATTCCTGTTTTCCTGTACTTTGGGCAGTAGGAGTCCTGAGGTCTCTCCCAAACCTGGGCTTTTAAGTAGAGCTGCATTTAATGAAATGTTCTAAAAACTAACCACTCTTTCAACCTTGGAACATGCATAACATTATAGATTTTTTTTTTTTTTTTTACACTGTAACCTGGGGGCTGTAATGTACTGATAGTGTAATGAAATGTCAGAGCTAAAATTGATGTTTTCAGCATTTCTTTGCACATTTCAAATTCTTGTGAAACTGTAAATGTACAGGACTATTAATATTATAATTATATCACAGTAAAAATAAAGGGTCTGTGACATTCAGTGTGGTTTAAAAAAAAGTCGAAAGTCAAATTTCTCCATACTCTGTGCCTTTGTAAATACCATTTCTTTGAATATCACTTTTTTTTTTATATAGTCCTATGTACTTATGTTCTTAGGAGATTCCAGTTTATCTATAAACTGAATCACTAATAAGTCATTTAAGCAGCAGAAGTCAAGGTTCCTATGTTAATCTCTATATATGTAGGTGAAACAATCTGATATTTAGTATACAAGCATACTCAAGTGAGACAGATCCTGAAATGCTCCGATGTATATGTGTGCATATGTGCAAATGCATAGAGTGATGTGACAGGTTAGCATTATTTATGTTTTCTTGTATTTTTTCCTGATAATAGAAACTGTCAGAATTCTTTTTGCTTGCTTTAAATTGCAGTAACCTATTTACCTAATATATAGAGAAAATAAAATTGGCCCAGGATTCCACTTAACATAAACCCACCAGTGATTTTAAACACTACAAAGGTTTCTGTTCCTAGATCTCCCTTCTCTCTTACAGCAGAACTAACAATGTATAGCGCTCTCGTAACTGGAGAATGACTGTATTAAACGATTCCTCAAAATATATTGTGAAATAAAGGGATAGTGACCATTTAATGCAAGCATGTATTGGAAGTCAAAGGCTAATCTTCTATTTTGAACAGTTTAATTTCTTTACAAATGTTGTCCTTGATTGATGATCATGCTTCAGACTATCGACATATATTTTCTTTTCAGTTTTTAGGTCCATTACTCTTATTCTTTTGAGGATAGCCTAATACTGCAATTATCTTTTTGAAAGTTTTGGTGAAACCCTATAGCTTTTTATGTGCTAGCTTTTATTTCCATATACATGGGGCGCTAATTTGTGGCTAGTTACATGAACTGAGGTCAACTAAAGAGATCTATCAAGTAATATTTTTGTCAGCAAATTTAGCCTTTATTATACCAATACACATGACAGAAAATTATTATAAACTGAAAGACATTAGGTAGTTCAATATAAATTTCATTGTAAGTTAATGTGTGTTTTTCTTTTTTTTCTTTTTTTTTGTGTGTGTGTGGTTTTCATTGTTTCTTCTAAATAGCCAGGCACTGTTATCTTTCCTTGGGAAAAAAATACTGCCATATACACTGGATTTGGGTATCCAGTGTTTTTGTTTGTATGGTTTTGTTTGTTTGTTTTTAAAAAATCACCCTCCATCTGTATTCATCAGAAATGGAAGGTGTCTTGAATTTAAAAAAAAAAAAAAAAAAAAGGAAGAACAATTAAAAACAACCTGTTTCTAAAAATCAAATATGTGTTTATTTAATGTTAATTTCTTTAAAATCAGAGATGATAGTTTTGTGTTTGTACTTAGAAAAGCTGTTGAAGAAGCAAGAGACCCTGAGCTACAAGGAGTAACAGTCTATGTTGCTCAGGATTGTACAGGTAAATGTTGTGACTATGTAGATTTTTGCAAACATTTTAGATGCTCTTTATGCCTTTCAGTAAGCACTCAATGATAGAACCCTAAAGGAAAAAAATAAATTCAAAAATGGATCCACAAAATTGAGATTATGTAGACAAAGGGGTTCTTGATATAGGCAGATGTTTGTTCTTTTGTTTGAGAATCAGACATCAGAACTTGAAAGCCTTATACATTGCTTGTTTGGTTTATTACTAAGATAGTGAAATTCAGAACGCAGGAAGTTAATTTTTTCTTACAATCTGCTTGTAAAATAACTTTTTATTTGAGGAGTCCAAGGATTTAAATTAGTTGATCTTTTTTGTACTCAGCGTCAATGTTGTTTAAGTAATAAGCTAGTAACAGCTTCCATATCTTCCTAAAAATAACCACTCCAAACCAACCAAACAATATAAAAATACTTTGTTTCAGTTAGAGTAGATTTGTTAGTTACATTTTATCTTCTCTTTTGCATCACAGGTTTCTTTTTTTACCCATTTCTCTAGTGGGAAAAAAATACAGCACCAATCTCCTAGAGTAGTAAGAAGTCATTTTCTCTTTGAGTTCAAAGATGTGAGCAGGATAGTGAACCAGAGTCTGTGGTAACCTTTCTTCTGCTGCAGCATGGCATTTTAAATAATCAATAGCAGGCAAAGGAGCTTAGAGCTCTGGATGTTCAGGAGCAGATAAACTAAGCATGTGGTGAAACTTCATGCTAATGACTCTAGTTTTTCAAATCTAAGCACAAGGTATTGCTTTAGTAGCCATGTTTAGCTGCCAGAAATTTTAGTTATGTCATAACTGGTCTTGGTAGGACAGATGAGAATGACATCCTTGTGTAACTAATCAAACTAGTTTTAAAGAGACACTGTTTAATTGTATGCCTCAAACCAGTTTCACCTGACTTACAATGACAATGAAAACTTATAAAATTTTATTTATTTATTCATTTATTTGTCCTGGTGATTATTTTCATATCTCTTTTAATTTGGAGGGAATAAGCAATAATACTGCAGTAAGTTTTTTTCACTTATTTTCAATGACCGCTTTGTATTAACTTCAGACAGTGAACAGAAATACTAAAATCAATTATTGTCTTTTTTTCCTTTAATGTGTTTGTTAGTTGTAGGCTTTCAAGTTTTAAATTACACCTTTAAGAAGAAATTGTGAATAAATATTTATTGGCTTCTCCTAGCCTCCTCCTTCTGCATTTTCCTGGCAATGAGTCTTACATCAGCAGCAGCTGATTACTATAACATTGCATAACATTATCTTTTATCAGAGTCGCTTAGGAGTTATATTCCAGGAGGACAGTAATATTTTCGAAAGACTACAGTTATAGTTTGTCAGACTTAGTGATGTCATTTTGTAGGTGTGTCTTTGTAAAAGCTAGCGATGTATCTTAAATACAAATATTTCTGTGTCTCCTTTCAGTCTACAGTTCAGATGTTATTGACAGACAGTGTTCTTTTATGGATTCTGAAAAAACAGACACAAAAGCTGTAATTATATTAGTTCCTGTGAGACTTGGTGGAGAGAGAACAAACATGGACTACTTAGAGTTTGTAAAGGTATGAAATGAGAGTTCAATCATTTTTCAAATCGTAGGACTAGGTGATAAGAAAAGAGACTTCATGATGGTAATCTTCTACCTATTAAATGTGTGGTGGTGATTTTACAGTCGAAGGTTGTAAAGTTTGACTTTACAGATTTTAAATTTCCCTATTACAAGATCAGACATAATTGCAGAGCACATGATGTCCCTTGGTAAAGCAGTGAAAACTGTTCTACTCCTAAAGTAGCTACCTGAAAAGACATTAATGTAGTGGCTCAAATTATAAATGGTAATTTAGTTACATATGCTGCCAGAGTTGTGCTATGATAAGTATCAGTCGACATTTTAAAATACAAATATACCAAACACCTTAATCTGTTTCTTATTTTCTTAAATGTCAAATGGCTTAAGGTTGTTTCTTGCCTGTTCTTACGTTTTTCATTTTCTTCCCCTTAAGAGAAGAGAGAGATTTTATTTATTTATTTATTTTTGACATCTTTAGTCGTTACTTCAACTATTGTTTCACTACCTGGACAGTAGGATGAATGCTTCTAAGTACAGTGATGCAGAAGCAGCAAGCAGTTACCACAAATAAAAATGAACTGGAAAAAAAGTAAAACCTAAGAAGAAAGCAGAGTGGACGAAAGTCTTATGCTGTCCTCTTTTTTTTAGCCAAGGCTCCACTTGCTAACACTTGAAGATGGACTGCCATACAGTGGACCATCTCCTAAATTTTGAGCACAAGAATACTTATCTTAATGAAGAGATTGTTCTCTTAGCCGTGCTGCTTTGTCTTCTTCCATGTTTATTGTAGGAAATATTTAAATTCCTATTCTAATTTTAAAAATTGCACACTTTAGTGGTATTTACAAAATCTGAGAGTCAGTCTTTCCTGTTACATCATCTGTGTTTTGTGACTGCTTTACCTCTAAAAAATTTTAGGAAAACGTGTTTGTTTTTAATGGCACAGGGAGACAGAGAGATGAAGCCTTTCATTTAAGTGATCAACTATTAAATAGCTTTTCTTTCCTGATTCTTTTCCTTGTATTTTTACACAGTTTGTTTTGGAAAAGTTTTAGTTCTTTTGTGATTAATTCCGACACAGTTACAGTAAGCCTGTGGTTGTACACATAATCTACAACAACCTTACTTTACTTGCAGCGTTAACTGCAAAAGAGCCTTTGAATCAGGCATGTCCCCGAAAATACATGGTGCCTTCATTTGTGAGCTAACAGACAGTTGCTTTTGCAACTTTCATAAGGCTTTCTACGCTAAAGAAAAGTGACTCTGGTTCTTTAATGCTGGCTTTTATTATTGATGGATGTGTGTGGCTAGTTCTACCCTGCAGAGGCTTTCTCAGTTTTGCTATCAAAAGCACTCCTTTTGCCAGAGCGAAATATGTTTGCATGGCACTGGGTTTCAAAGCACAGTCACGTCATCTAAGTTTCCTTTGCACAACTGGCCTTACCGAGGTGATTTCTGCTGCTCATTTACCAAGACCGGTGCTGCCTTTTGCAGTTGCTTATAATGGAGACTGTGATAAGAGGGCTTTCAATTGCAGATATTAGTCACTCCAGTCTCTATCTCGACTGTTCGCTGAACAGCGACTGAATTTCTTGGGGTTTGGATCAAAGTTAAAAATGCGGTTTTTAGCATGTAGTACAAGAGGTAATTTTTTCAAAGGATTTTATATTTATGGATGAAAATTGATAAATATTTTATAATTCAGTTTTACAAGAAAATTTCCATAGATTAAACAGTTATTCATTACTCTAAATAGCTTTGCTCTCCTCCTGTTTCACTGGCAGAGAATGTGTCCTCCTTAGCTGTTTCAGCCTTTGCCTCTCATCTGCCTAAACTTTCTGTAATGTTAAGGCATCACGGAACATTTTCTAAAAAAGCCCTGTCATTCAGATTTTAAATAAGCATTTTTCTCTTAACCCATGTAAACCACACTGAAGCTGACTTTGTTAGCATCTCAATTTAGGTATGCAACAGTTTTTGTTATGTTACATTACTTTATCGTTGTCTAAGTAGGGAAAACTTTATCTCAACAAGAAGCCTTGGCCTTACTAGAACAGGAAATATCATTTTGTTGAGAAAAACTTTTCCTGTTTGGACAACGATTATGTAATGGTTATAATTTAGTAGCTCATCTCTTAGAGGAGAGGATATGGATATGACTGCCAGCTAACAGAGATTTCATTTTAGCTCAAATGATTGTCTTCTGGATTGCTGACCCAGTTTTGGCCAGCGTCCAAGTTGTGGACCCAAGATTTGTCTAGTGCCACTAGAAAACCACTGTGATTTACTGATGTTTAAAGGCTGCTCACTTTTCAGAGCATTTAATGGTCTTGGGCTTCAATTGTATTAGAACAGTTGGGTTCAGCTTTCAGAAGTGCTCAGTGTTGGCAAAATTCAGCTCCCACTGGAGTTGGTAGGATAACTAATGGAGAACTGTGTTAAGCCAAGACTGAATACTCACAAAATCCTAATAATCCTTAAATCCCTGTGAAGAAACAGAACCACATGAAACTAAGAACAGGAGAAATGTGTTGGAGAGAAGGAGGAAGGATCTCCATGCCTACCTTCATTCCTTTGTTAGGTACTTATTTTAATAAACCAGGTTGATGAGGAACTCTTGAGGTGACGAGCAGGGTGACACAACCAGGAAAGTGGTAATCCTTAGTAGCAAGTACTTGGGAAGTTTCAGTTCTACCGCACATAGGGGGGTGATCATCTTTTTTTTTTTTTTTTTA
>VXAL01014975.1:174807-209722 GCA_013399475.1 Chauna torquata | reverse complement strand
TTTTTTTTTTTTTTTTTAATTGAAGAGAATTAAAAAAAAAGAACAAACACATGATAGTGGCATCCCTCCATTTGTTATTTCTTACAGTAAAGGTTCTACTGAGAATTGTAAGTTAATAATGCCGCTTTAAGAGCTGATATATTTTCCTGAAGCTCTTTTCATAATAATTTTGCTGTTGCAGGTTTCCTCTAGATCTCGTCTTTTTTTTTTTTTTTTTTACTCCAGATACCTTTTTTTAAAATGAGGCATAGGATATGAACACAACTTGGTTTCGGTTTGTGGCGGTGGTGTTTTTGATGAGTGCTTCTTTGGCATTGAGGCTGGCTTAATGAGAAGCCTTTTGCATCCTCTAGGTGATTGTATTATTTCAGTCAAAGAAGGCAAGGAAAAGTCAACACTGGTCACCTAAAAAGATTGTTACAGCTTCAAAGATGAGCAGTGTTATGGGTCTGATGTGCTTGTTCAGAGGCAAATGGGTGGCTTGCCATGTTACTGCCCCTTGACATTACCTTGCTAGTCTGGCAGATGCCATCAGCCCTGATGACGGAGCAACAGAAGCAAAAGCGCCTGTGCCTCAGCCACAGCGCCTGGCCTCCTAAGGGCAATCCAGCCTGTTGATGCCGCAGTGCTGCACGGAGAGTGGGGGTGACTGAGGCTGGACATGCACTTGCCCTTTCTGCCTTTCCAGGGAGTGGGCATTGCAGGCAGAGCTGGGGGCAGTAACATCCTGAACAGCCTCCACAGAAACCTCAGGAGCTTTTCTTTGCTGTCCGTTGTCTGCGACTGCATCCAGAGTTTGTGGGTAACAGAGGAATTCCAGTCAGTTACACTACTGAAATGTTCTTACCTTGGCAAAACCATGTGTGTACAGGTAAATCCTCCTCCCCAGCACTAGAAGGTATACCTGTAAAATCACAGTCTTATTAGATGAGGGTACCTCTGCTAGGTTTGTGTGATAGCACAGACGCGTGGATTACAGATCCCAACTCTTCAGAACCTGAAGGAACAGAAATACACTGGCAGCACTGGTGTTACTGGGCCCATGGCTGATGCCCCAACTCCTTCTGTCCTTAGTGGCTCCCAGCTGCTGCAGAGTGTATTTCTTCCTTTACACCTCTAGATAAAAATGATTCCTGCATTTCATCCCACCTCCCTCTTTACATCCCCATAGATGTATTTGTAGTGTGTCTTTCTCAAAGTTGCTACCTAGTGATGGCTCTGATTCCTCTATCTTCATGGTCAAAAAGCAGTGAAGTTTATGAGGCTTGTCTGTTGCCTGTCTCTCTCTCTGCTCTTGTTCTTTGGGCTGCTGTTTTTAGAGCTGTATCTTACTGTAATTACTATTGCTTCGACTGGCATTTCTCCCTGTGATGTAAAAGTTCATACCCTACTCTAGACAGACTTCTACATTTGAATGCAAAAAGTGGAGAGCCTCCAAGGCCACAAAATGTAAATGAACTCTGTAAATCTGAGTATCTTGGTATCTTTTGACTATACAACCTGCACTCAACTTTTATGACATTGTTTTGTCTCCTCCCCCAAAATGATACTGCCAATTCTCTCAATGTATGAGCATCTCGGGGGAAAAAGGAGTACTGTCTCTGGAATATATGGTGGCGTGTTTTCACTTTGGTCAGTTGTAAGATTATAAAATCGAGTCAAGTCCCAGAAAATCGTGAAGTCAACCTTTCTTAAAAAAAAAAAAAAAAATTGCCTAATAACAGTAAAGTAAGAGCAAAGATTTTAATTCAGTTTAATCCTTTTTCTGTTTAACACTGTCCTAATTATTTAATGTTCTCCTTGTAGGGAATTTTAAGCCTTGAATATTGTGTTGGTATTATTGGTGGCAAACCCAAGCAGTCATATTACTTTGCTGGATTTCAAGGTTAGTGTTTTAATGTTATGTGTCTTCAATATTTTTCTTTAAGAGTTAGGCAGTTAATATAGGACCAGTGGGAAATAGCATGATTAAAATAGCAAAATGAGTACCTTATTAATTCATCATATCTACCAAAGTCCAGTCATTTGTCATTTACCTCATAATAATTGGATTCTGTAAAACGTACATTTAATTTCCCTTGTTGCATCAACAAGGCATAATTTATCTGTTTCACCAAACTTCAGGAGCCTTTGCTGTTACTGCCTGGCAGTTCTTATTTACATATTTACTTTTTGCTAGTTTAAGTGGTGTTAGTTGATGCTTAAATGACAAGCAATATATTCTTCCTGTCAGGATGAAGTAGCACAATACATTTTTCATATGCAAACTCCAGAATATAATTGTGTGTTTGTAAAAGTAATTTTATCACCAAAAATTAAATGACAGTCTCATCACTTTATAAAAATTCTGCTTATACAAGCATATTTGATTATGCAAAAGTTAATCTGTCCTGCAAAAACCTATGCTTCAGTCAATGAATATCAGCCTGGCAAGCAGTTACTTGCTGGCGTTTTTTTCAGCTGTTCTGCATAGAAATTGGATTGTAAGCAGTGTAATAATAAGGTGTTTTTTGAATTACTTGTCTTCTGTTTTGTCCTTGTAGATGACAGTTTGATTTACATGGATCCTCATTACTGCCAATCTTTTGTAGATGTCAGCATAAAGGATTTCCCTCTTGAGGTAGTATGGATATAGACCTGGCACTGTTTTCTTCCCATATGAATCAAACACTAATTATTTAGAGATGTTCTAGCTAGCTGCATCTTTATGGTTTTACAGTTACATGTTATTTATCAAAGTTCTGCCCTTCTTTATAGGTCTATAATCAACAAAAATGACCAGAGGTTAAAAATTCAATATGAGGTTTTAATTTTTATTTCATTAACCTTCATCTGTTTCTTTTCAATGATCGGAAAACCTCAAACTAGATGATCACTTACGTATTTTTCCATCAGAGAAAACAGATAATATTTAGAGATCTTAAACCTGATTTACTTGGATTTGCATTAGTTTAGTTATCTTTTTGGTGATGTTTTTATAATTTTATTGTAACTTCAAGTTGCAATGGACATTATTGAGAGAATTACTGAAGTATTCAATATAGGTGCCTGTAGTCAGTTTGGAACCAGAGTTTCTATAGGCACGTCTGCTACTTATTAATCCAGGAATTCTTAATATTTCTATACTGGAGTAGGTAGTTATTTTAAATATAATTTTTGCTTCTAACAACTTTGCAGGTCACTTTTTTAGCTTCCTACAAGTGAAATTTCTGAGGCTTAGCAGTGAGGTTTGTCATTGACTAGATGAATGACACTCAAGTCTTCTGAACTGTTTAACAAGTTTTGTTATTTTTGATCAAGCTGTTTTTATGGAATGGTAGTTTCCAAGAAACTGACAGGTCTGAAAGCATAGGTGCTGGGTTTGTTCCTTCTTTTCCTCCCGCCTCTTTCTAGGCCATGACTTTCTTTGGGTGCATCTAGTGTAATGAATGTGTCTTTTCAGGCTATGCCTACGCATTAAAAATCATGCTCATTTTTTTTACAGTAGTGTTTTCCCTTTTCTTTAATTTCTCCCCAAATACCTTGCATTGAAAATAGATAGAGCTTAAAGGAGGTTATTAAAGGACTCTATTTACAAGCACAATGGGAAAACGTTATCAGTTACAAAAGTAAGTGTTCGATAGCCACAGTACTCACAGTAAAAGCACTCAGTGCCATCCATACAAACTCTCCTTGATCTTGGTGTGCCCAACTTCTGCGTGAACTTCCAGGCTCCTCAGAGCAGCTCTTCATTAAGTGTGAAAACACGCACTGGGTGCATCCACTGCTTAGGACGGCAACAACTACTCTGGAACGGAGTTGGTTATTAGTAGTAATTCCTCATGCCACTGTGTTCTGCGAAGTTAAGTACTCCTAAATATGGAAACACAGCTTCAGAAAAAATGTATTGCATTTAAATAAGGAAGAGGAATATGTATTTATGGCCCTGAAATACTAGTTACTTAACGTAGGATTCTTGAAGTTTTGCAGAAAAGTTCTGTAAAGTGTGGAAGTGAGTCTTAAGCAATTTTTGAACTCACAACTGACGAACGGAATAGGTGATCTTAAATTGACTGGTTACACTTAGAATGCAAGTCAAATGGTATGTAATGAAGTTACATATCTTCATGGCTTCTGTTTAGAATAGCAGCTAGGAGTTAAACTGAGAAAGAACAATGGAGTGAATGTCAGTGTTCCTGTCTATTACTATCATGAAAAGAAAGATCTGTTAACGTACCAGTTGCAAGGAGGTAATATTTTGAAGTTGATCACAATACCTTAATCAAAATACCATCAGAAAATATTTAAGAGAGATTATATACAACAAAGGGCATATACAGGGCTAATGTTAAATCCTAGGGCTGACTTAAAGCAAACATTAACATATTTTTCAATATTAATGCTTAACAAGATGCTTTAATTGGCATGACTGTGAAGTCTAAGGTTCTCTAAGAAATTAGAAGGTTTTGAACTCAAAAAAAAAAAAAAGGAACAGAGCTGCTATTTTAGTTCCATCAAAATGTATCGGAAAATATCCTGGGCAGAAACTTTCATTATTTTTAGAGATACCTTTGCATTTACCCTGTTGAGATATTTGAAAGAAGGGTTGTTGAGAGTCCCAGTTCTCCACCTATTTTGCTACTGCACTGTGGCAGAAGCCAGAGATTATAACCAAGATCTTTGCCCCTTTATGCTAATAACTGTTGTAAAACACAGTGCCTTCTCTGAAGATTTTACAGTTTAATTGGGTAAGCCAGACAAAAGGTGGGAAGAGCACAGAGATGTAGAGCTCAAGTGACTTCCTTAAGGTCACAACGTAGCTCAGTGGCAAAGCTACAAAAAATACACGTTTCTGGCTTCTGTTCCCATGACTAATCCTCCAGATTATGCTGCAGGCTGGCATTAATATGAATTTCCAAATAATAATGTTTTAAAATGTATTTTGAGGGTACGCAAGCTGCCAGCTTGGCTTGACCGCATCCTAATGCTTTTCTGCAGACGGAAAATATATTGCAATTTAATGCTTAGTGCATTTAATAGTATTATATCTTTGTCCAGAAATGTCAAAAGTAAACAGAAATTGCTTTCTTAGTGTGGATAGTTGCTTGTTAGATTTATCTGTAGGGAGTATTTTCAAAATTGACAAATTGTCCAGAATAAGTTGGAAATCAATCCACTCTGTATTGGTTTCCAGAATCCATTTGTTTGGAGGAGTGAAAAAAAAAATGCCTACCCACTTCTCTTTGTTGTACAGTGATTTGTGTAGCATTAAGAATACTGCCCTGAACAGTACAGCAGAGCTGTAGTTCGAATGTTGTTGGTGAAATGCGGTATGTAAGGCAGAATTTGGTTTATGTATTTGATGATGCAGGAATGAAATTCAACATACAATTTCTGCATATAAAATTTGAACAGAATTAGGGAAAAAAACTATAAAAAACAGTCTTGCATAACTATTATTTCTAATCTTTGCTTAGATTTTTTTAGCAGAGGTTTAATAGAAACACCTCTCAGGTGTGTATTAACAAGTAAACAGCCATACTCTTCCATATGTAAAACTATTACACTGTCAGATACTCGCAGATTCGGTAACTAGTGCTGGTGTCTTTTGCAGATTGACTGTTCTGACTAGCAAAAAAAATAAAAAATTTAAAAGATAAAATGGGTTTCTAGTCTGCAGACTGCTTGATGTTACCTGTCAGCAGTTGCTGTAGTCAAATTAGATTGTAACAGTTTTTAGCTGTCCTTTGTAGAGGAAACAAACACGCTGGTGTTGGTAAGAAATGTGCTGCTCTGTCCTGGTGTTACGACTGTGTTAGTAAGCTGTCCTGGTCCCGTGCTGACCAGCGCTGTGCCAAAAGAGCTGCGAGTCGGTGCACGGCTTATATTTAAGCATGAAAGGAAATAGCACAGAATATTCACTGGAGAATATTGATCACTGTGAGAAGTTCATGAAAAATAAAATCTGCATTTTCGTACAGTGGTATCCCTGTTGCAGTGTGGCACAGACGTGATGTGTTAGCATTTGTTAGCTGAAATACTGAGCAGCTGTAGCAGCGTTGCTAGTGATTTAATAACGGTAGGATGACTGGGTCGTCCTGCATGTTAGTAGCCGAACAACGATAACTATCTTTCAGTTACTGGCTTGAATCTAGACAATAATTTCAGATGATGAGCTTCACCAAAACTACAATTCCTGTAATAAATGAATGCATATCTTAATCAGAGTAAATAGCACAGACGTGTCTTTTCTCTCATAAACTATGAATGAGAAGTGTGGGGAAGGATGTTTTGCATGTTTTTTGTTTTCTTTTTTTCTTTTATACCATGCCTACTGATAGTTCACAACACTGTCAGAGCATCATCTGTCATGGAAAGAGATTTCGCATTAGGGAAAAAAATATATATTTATAAAGCAGGGCGGTCTTTTGTTTTCTCCTACTTGTGGATTATTGTAATATGGTTTTGCTTTTGTGTGTGCGGTTTTTTCTTTGTTTGTTTTTCATAACCCATTTCATTTACTACAGGAAAATAAGGTTGGTTTATTCCATTATGCCTCTTTTACAGAGGTTGGGGGAGGGAAGAGGGCAATGGGCGGTGGTAGTAAAGCAGTAATTGTAAGATAGTGCAAAAGCTGTTACAAATTCAATTTGCAGAAGAGCATTCACCTCCTCTGCCTTGGGAATATTCATAACGTGCCGTTTGGAGCAGAAGACCTTTAACAGATTTCAAACTAACATGGTGTTATGTGCAAGTTTGGTGAATACAGCATAAACAGCAAGAGGTTTTACACGTGTGGAGAAGAGTAAAATTACCTGAATGTTTCTGGGGCAGGAGGGGGTTGGAAGAAATAACTTCAAGAGTATGTGCTGGGTTTTAGTACAAGTGATATAGGGTACTGTATGTTAAAGGAAAAAGTAAATGCATTGGTGTGTACTATTCTCAACCTTAACAATGTTTCATGTTTTTTAACTTTGAAAACTGTAGTCATTCCACTGTCCTTCTCCCAAAAAGATGTCATTCAAAAAAATGGATCCGAGCTGTACAATAGGATTTTATTGTAGAACTGTGCAGGACTTTGAGAAGGCTTCTGAAGAAATAACAAAGGTAGGTGTCGAAGTTGCAAAATCAATTCCTCAGCCAGAACGGCATGTGTGTACTGTGTATGGATAAGGGGAGAGAATCAACTCAGCTTTACCAAACAAAAATAATTCTTTTCTTGATATTTATTGCTGCTTTTATAATCATGTGAAATCTAGATTGTTTTTCATTTCATCTGTTTTTACCAATACGTAAAACGTGGGGAGAATCTGAATGGCACATTGAGAGGCTGTCTCTAATAGAGCAAACTGATGGAATCAAAACAATGCCTGAGCCAGGGATCCAAGATGGCACAAGACAGTTCCACGAGGTGGCACTATTGAAATGAAAATATTTCTGCAGCCAGCCCTGCCGAGGCGCTGGAATTACCCCGTACCTGATGAGGAATTTTTAAAAGGCAGTAAATCCCTTGGGAGGAATTTTTTTTAAATGGAAGTATTTGATCAAGCCAAAATTGTGTATTATTTCTTGTTAGCGTAAGTGCTTTTTCTGATTGCATTTAAATGTAAAGCAGCGTGCTTACAATTTGATAACCATGTTTTGAAGTCAACGGAGCCGGTATCGCCCAGTAAATCTGTCTGATCATGTCCTTCCACTTGAAAAATACAGGTATAGGTTTACTTAGGTCCAAATGTAATTGACCTTTTATTTCTTGATTATTCCAGCATATGAATGTTTGAAATACAGCTTTATTAATATGTTGTGCTAACTGTGATAGCCGACAACCATCTTTTGTGATTTTAAAAAAAGGTCTATGAAAGGATTCACCGGCAGCAAAGATGTTCATGATATTAATATTCTAACCATAGTACTTACCACAACCATGCAAAGAATTAATGTTTGTACAACATTTTGAATGTCCTGTTGTGTTAGTATTATAGTTAAAACAGCGATTCAAACTTAATACTGTATATAAGATTTAGTAGATTTTGAAGATTTTAATAGATGTTGAAGTTGTTTCTTTTGATTCTTATACAGAAAGGTAAAAAATTTAGTTATAACATCACCTGCATTGGAAGTTCTTCTCTTTTTTTTCCACTTTTCTTTTGAGTTTGGAATGAAGTACATTTCTTTCCCTAAACATCTGTTTTGAGAATAGTCACGGCTAATTTAAATCTCGGAATGATTTTCCTAGTATTTTGGATAGCAGTTCTTTAGTATTAATGACATTATTTTATATCAGTGTATTTCAAACACAGTAAGTTTGATAACAGAGGAAAGTTTGGATACAAATACCACATGAAAAAAATTTTATGATCTTTCAATCCTTCCTTCACACCCTCTGTTTTTTCCTGCTCTTCCATTATTTTCTCCCTTTGTTTGCAATTTGAGTACTGTAACTCTCGAACTGTTAGTACAGTGTGCTCTCAGTATGCCCTGTGTAGGCTAGACTAAGAAACTCAGATTCTTGCTGCTTTTGTGGGTAATAAGAGGTAGGAGAGAAGATTTTGCTTTTATTGCTTGAGGATAAACCTTATGAGCCATTTATTCAGTGATAGAGAAATGAGGGCGTTGAAATCAAGGGCCCAAATAGAGTGAATGGTGAAAATCCATCCAAATCACATTCTGTACTTGCTAGTTAGGTAGCTGTTGTTAAGTAGCTTAATAATACCTGGAATTAAATAGCCAATAGATTTAGGAGGCCTGGAAACGCATCCAGACTTGAGAGGGATGGATTTACAGACTGGCTCTATTCTTACTTCTGCTTTGCACTTCCAGCACGAATACCAAGCTGGCACTGCCATTTCTGCCTGGCTTCTCAACTCCATGCGGCAGATCCAAGAGGTCAGCAAGAAGCTCTGGTCCTACACAGCACCATGGAAGGCTCTGCCTTTTCCTGGCTGCAGCCTCTGCCGCTACTTTACTGTGTTACTTCACTGATAACAAGGCTTGTATTTCTGCTCCCGCAGTGAATTGTTCCCTTATCAAAACCCATGACTGCAAATTATAATCCATTTGGGCTACAGCTGCATTTCCCTGTTTGTAGGCCAGGTTCTTAGCAGGAATGAAAAGTTCTCTGAAGAACTGAACTGATTGAGTATTGAACTTGGAAGCAGTTCAGTAACAAAGAATGAATTATTGCAGTGGCAACAGTGTCAGTCTCGTCTAACACTGAAATACTAAAAAATATTGATGTTTATCAATAAACTGTAGAAATCATCACAGTGGTATCTAAAGAACTTGCAAGTAAAACAGATCTATCCCATGGCATTCTTCATTAGAGAATTATTACACCAGTTTATAGCTCTGGGTCCCATGCTTGGTTACTTCGTATTACATAGGTATCCCCAGCAAAACTGAGCGCAGAACCCTTGTTTCTTGAGTTTGTTCACTGTCTTTGCCTAAGGTAGTTTCAGCTATAACAGAAATATCATAGATCTGTATTCTTAATTTTTCCACTGATACTATATAAACCAGTCTCATCTATGGAGCTTCAGAACTGCTGGGCGTGAAGTACTCTTAAAAATCTGGACTTTGGAAAATATACTCTTTGGTGCCTTTTCAAAGTCATAAAATACATACTTTTGCACAATTTACTTTTTATAAAATAAGTAAAGCTTAAACATTATTTTTACCTGTTTATTATTACCTGTGGTTACTGAGTGAGATGTAGCTCGATAATAATTGCAGTAACCTTAACCAAAATCCACTTCACTCTTATGTAGGCATTTGCCTGTCTGTCTAGTTTATGTTCTGTATTTAATATTCATTGCCTCCTTTAGTAAATGGAGAACAATGTTACTGGTACCTGTAGAGAAGGAAGTTTCAGGTAGAGTTCAACACAGACAACGGCAGTGCAACTGCAGGTGTATTTCTGTCCTGATCTGGAGGGACCGTCTTTAAAGGTGCGGTAGTTGTTTGGTTTCCATGCATGCGTGGCTTCCCTGAGACGCAGTATTAGGATAAGTTTTCTGTTGCAGATTTGCAATTAGGAGCTGGTGTAGGTCCACCTGTCCCCTTCACAGACCTGCAAACAGCCTTCATACAGCTCTGAATTTCTGTTCCTACCAACCCAGCTTGGATTCAACCACTAGAGATGAGAGGGTCTGCATCCAGTTATCTGGTCTCGTAAGACTTACAAATGCTTTGTTTCCTGATGAACTTTTTTCCTTTCTTCTGCAAATATTCATCTGTTACTCTTCTTTTGCTTTCGCTTGCTACTATATGTACATCCTTTCTGTATCTCCTTGCCTGTTCCCCAGGTTTCACATTAAAATAACCGAATGCAGTTAAAGTAGGCTAGAATTAAGTGGAAAATTTCAGACCACAGTAAAAATTAAGGAATCTGAGTGTGCTTGTAGTTTCTTTTTCTTTCCAGGCCCTGATTGTCTCTTTAAAAGTAGTTCCTACTCTTTAGAGATTTTTTTTTGCTGCTTTACATTAAGTGTTCTCATTAAAACAACGTTTAGAGATTTTAGTTGCACATGGTGTATACCTGTAGGCTAATGCAGTTCTGCATGTCACTGCATCACTGTACACTGAGATGTTTCTTTCAAAGCAGGTAAGAAATATAAATAAATAAAAGCAGTGAACAATTAAGTGTCTAAAACAGCCTGAAAGGCAGAAATGACTGTCGGTATTTGGAGGATTATTATCTGCTACTAGTAGTATTTTGTTGGTGGGGTGGTGGTGGTGGTTGTCCTTTAAGTATTTATCGTTTCCTACCACCTCCTTCCCACACGCTCAGTATTCTTATTTATACATGTAGATTTTTGGTGCCCTAGTTAGCACAGCCTGTTACCATTGTCAATTGGTTTTTAGCCGTGTGATCTTGATTGGCTTATTTATTTAGGTGTATTGTGTTTACACTTTTATTAAAAGTGTGGATTATTGTACCTAGTGATTCTACAACAAAAATATCTCTGAGTTGTTTAGGTGCTCCAGAATTCATTCCTGTGGTTGAGGTGAGTGTTATGGACACTAATGGTTTTGTAGGTATTTTTTTTTAATCTTTCTAAGAGATCTCTAGCTGCATGGAAGCAATCTGCATTCTGCATGTAGAGGTGATCTGTATGAACAAGTTGCAGGGTTAGGCATAAAATTGTAAACGGCACTATTCACTACCTGAATAAAGAAGAAATGGAAATAGATGTTTGTTTAAAAGGAGGAGGGGATGTTTAGGTTGTGCAATGCTTTTGCTTTAATATGATAATGAAAATAATAAAAAATGCATTTTTCATTTTACAGTCATAATTAAATCAATATCGCTACTTACAGTATTTCTTCATATCCAATTTAACATTTTATCTGGTGTGTGTTTTACATTGTAGATGCTGAAATCTTCATCTAAGGAGAAATACCCCTTGTTTACTTTTGTGAAGGGTCATTCTAGAGACTATGACTTCGCTTCCAGTCCACTCCATGAAGAAAATGACCTTTTCTCTGAGGATGAAAAGAAAAGATTAAAAAGATTTAGTACAGAGGAGTTTGTCTTGCTTTAAGGACATTTTACACTAGATTATTGGCAGCTGTCCAGGAGAACACTGGCCTTTTTAAAGAAAAATAGAATGTGTCCTTCTCCTCCAAAAAGGCTAGCTGTGCTGAAATTGGTCTATTTTCATAAAGATGATAATGTTTTATATGTTAATAGTCTTTAAAATGTCATTTATAAATGTACTTACTAATTATTTTTGTTCACTACTCGTTGGATGAGTTTAATGTTGCATTGTGCTAGTGAAGATAGACGGCACTGATTAGAGCCAGGTATGCTGAAATGTGCGTGCGTCCTGGTCTTGCCCTCTGAAAAAGCTGGGCTGGTCCATAAGGCTGACTTGTGATCCTAGCGCTGTTTCAGTCCGGGACAAATCCTGAGCAGAGGCTGTCAAATATGTGTTGGTTTTGTGTCATGAGCACATATCTGTAGGTTTTGAGACCATATTATTTCTGTTTGTAAGCAAGATTTGAGTATTGCTGTGGTAAGGGTAGAACTCTTAACCTGTTTCACTACTTAAGCCCCAGTAATAGTTCATACGGTAACTGTGGCGTACCTTTCCCACCCTGCGCTGCCCGGGATGTAAGGCTGATGTTCAGTAGTAATCGTCAGTTGCAATACTGATATAATTATATAGGCTGAATTGTGAGTTAAGGTACTATTTAGCAGTATGATTTTATAATGGTTTCTCATTAAGCTTGCTTTGGAACCTTAATATGAGGAGTGAAGATAAAGTACTACCTTGCCCCACAATTTTTAAAGGTTATCCTATTAAATTAACTGCAACCAATCAAAGCAGCTAAAGACAATTATCAGAAAAGAGTGGTGTTTGTTTCCTCTTTCAGCTACTATAATGTTGAGGCTTCTTTCCAACTAGCGCAGCTTATAGATCAAAGGAGATGAGGGACTGGATGTTTAAAATTCTGAGGTGTGGGTTTTTTTTTGTTTTTTGGTTTTTTTTTGTTTTTTTTGGATATGTTATTACTGTACAAATGATTACTTGATGGTGTGTGTTCTCAAATTGCAAACAAATGTACATAAATAATTTCATGTTTTAACAAACTAAATGCAATATTTAAAGTATGTATTAACACTGCTTGGAAAATAAAAGTGTGAAAACATTAAATGCATGTTTCTTCTTTATTAATGTTAGATCCTCCAAGAGTGAATATCTAAAAAAGCATTGTAAGGCGTGAATACGCTGTTTATCTGCAATAAAGACATTTTATTGTTGTGTTGTAAACCAAATGTTAACCCATTCTAAGTGCCATTCAGGCCCAGAAGGCACAAATGTTGTCCATCCAAATAAGCATCACGTGTATATATTAAAATACCTTTTTTCCTTTTACAAGAAGAAAATGACTTAATAGCTAGATTTCAGGCAGAACTAGATCAAGTATGTATATGTGTCAGAGTCGGAGTGTGCATTTTCAGGTGTTAATTGAGTTAATATTTCAAAAAGCCAAAATGAGATTATTTGTGGTTTCACGTCTTTTCAGGAAAAACAAAACAAAAACAAAAAAACCACATCATTTGTCTACATTAGTAACCTCTGCACTGTTAAATCACACTAATAATTGGCGTAAAATTTTTAAATGCTGCATTGTATGCGAGGATGTTTGGCTTGGATCTTACTTAGTATTTTTCATTAATAGCCCAGAAGAGGGAGTAAACAACATATTTATGGAATTCAGATGTCAAAATGAGGAGAATTGTGAATGTCAGTGAGAACCAGAAAATAAAAAATTCCTGTTTAGTGAAGCTCAGGTTAATGTAGCTTTAACAACAATAACGCAAAACTGTCGAGTGGTTCCTTTGGGTAACAGTGGACAGGAAATTAGACATGAAGTTGTACTTTGCTTTCACATTAATGCTCCATCATTAAAAGCTGGCGCAGAGCAGGGGGATAAATTTGGTATCATCTGGTCTCACTGCTCTCCTGTCTGCTTACCTGTCCATGAGGAAGGCATTAACTAATTAAAGTTCACAGAAGAACAGTAAGAACGATGAGGAGCCTGCAGGGATGGATTCAAGAAAGATAAACTTGCAACTCTGCGCCTTAGTTACTCTACGGCTGAAGAGAGATCAGGGTGAGAGGGAAGCAGGACAGTTTACAAATGCGTAGCGTATACGCACTGGTAAAGAGGAGAGGAGTTGGAGGGAACGGGAAAAGGCCGTACATGTTTAGCAAATGGGAAGACAGTCAAGGAAAAGCTTCCTAGAGGGGAATACCGGGCTGTGTAATAACTTCACACAGAAGTGTTGAAAGTCTTACCATGTTAGGCCGTTAAACAAGCAGACTGGCCCAAAGGCTAACAAATGCACAGTAAAGAACAACCCTGCATTCAGTGGATGAGTTGAATCAATAATGTCTTTTCCATTTACAACTTCTGTTGTTGTAGTAATAATAATACAAAGTAATAAGCTTCAGAGGCTTTAATGCACAGGAGTCTGCAATATTTGTAATGGAGTTGAGAGTGGCACTCAGTTACTTGAAACTAAGAAAAACAAGAGCTGTGCACTGGGCTTTTTCCTGATTATGCGGTATTTTAACTTACACAAATGAAAGGAACTGTGCAACACTGATACATGTCTCATGTCGTTCCAGGTCTACCCAAAGGCCCGCATCCCTTTCGGAAGCCTTTCTCCCTCCTACCCCCTCGCAGGCTTCACCCTTCACACCGCTGCAGGGAACAAGGCCGCAGCGGGAGGATGCCGAACGCCTGACGGCTCCCGCACTGCTCCCCGAGCTCTCGCCTTCTGGCTGCTGCTGGAAACACACCTGATGAAAGCGACGCTGCTACTTGGTGGTTACATTTTGCATTCAGAATAAAACGAAAACGCTTGGGCCCGATCCTCTGCAAGTTTTCTTTGTACCTGCTGATCTGCTGGACGCTTACACGCACACCACGGGCAGCTTTGACCTCAGCTGGGAGCCGAGGGACAAATCTTCCCTTTTCCTGAGCTCCACTGGCTGAAGTTCAGGTACCTCGGAAAATCCCACATTCACGTACCCACCTCAGCTAGCTCTGTCTTCAGAAATGAACTGCTATTCAAAGGGCTTTTGGTTTGGTATTCTTGCAATGGGAATGGTCAAATGGAAATATAAGAGCTACAGTATGTGTACAAAAGAAAAACGTAGATCTACCATCCCAACAGCAAACTTATCTGTAAGGGAGAAATAGTTTCATTTGCCTCAGACTTCTTGCAACTTGTTCATAAACAAACATAATGGTTGAAACACCATTGCTGAATTTAAATATTTTTTTTCCTTATAGACTAAGGGCAAGACTTCCCAGGTAGAACACTTGCTACTGCTGTTTGGTTCTTTAATCTGTTACCAAATCCTTTCGTTTACCACAGGGGTGTTTTATTCAAAGCCTGCTACAAATGCCTGTGAAAAACCACCAGCTATTTTCAGATTTTTTTTCATGTTTCTCATACAAGACTTCAGCATAGAAAAGCCCATGAGTTGCCCTGGTGCTGAAGATCCATGTACAGTGGTGAGACAAGTTAAATTACCAAGTTACTAGAAATTAATGTTTTTCAGTAACTACAGGGGACTTTAATTGGAAACTATGTTAATCGCATAGTAATTCTCTTTACCCCGTCTGCATTATCTCCTGAAAACCGTGTAATTAATTTGTGTCATCACTGTTGCTGCTGCTGCCTTCAAACACAAACCAAAAGAGCATTAGTTACTCACACACCCAGCAGTGGCCTATTTTCTTAAAGGACGGCCACGAATCACTGACTGATGACTCATCTGCCTGATGGAACCAGAGTGCACGTATCACAGAAGGTGGCAAATATAGTTGTTTTTTTTCAAAGAACTCTGATCTTCCATCACCTAATTACCTTTTCTCTTTTCTGCCATTTCCTTTTTCCACAGAAGGAACATTTCTTTGTGTGTTTATAATACCTATTAGCTTGACACAACCCTAGGACACTAAGTGAGAGCTGGGACTTTCTTCCCCTTCTAGGAAAGATATTGGCCTCATTTTTCAAAATAATGTGAGACCTTAGAGTTCCCCTTGACTTGTCTCTCACTGACTGGCAAGCAAAACCCATCACTCTCTCCAAACCCCAGGCGAAGGTGCTCGTGGTTGTCCCACCCTGCTGCAGCTGGGACTGGAAGTGTGGGTACCCATGGGCTGCCACATAAAGGCCCTCAAGCCTGTCACTGTTAGTGCCCATCTGGGCTGAAAGCGGGGTTGCTTCCTTGTGCTGCCTTTCTTTAAAGACTTGGTTCTCCTCTTGTTGGGGCCCAGTGCTTCAGCAGAGATGGAAAACTGAAGCCTCCCTAATTTGCTCCTGAAGGTCTCAGAGCAGCTTCACTCCTGTGAGAGCAGCAGGATGGGAGTCCCCCAGACACATTTCTCCCTTGGCAGCTCCACTTTCCCCACGGGATTGATGAGCTACCCTTAAACTACAAGAACGTGAGTGGGCAACTGTAAGAACTACGTAAAGGCAGCTCTCCTATTTCCCTACAGGTGCAGTGGCAACTCGTGTGGAGGTGACCCCAGGCATTCCCTCACCGGATTTTTAAAGCCAATGCTGTCTTTGTGTTCTGGGCCAGACCCACTCTTCCTTGATTCCTGCAAAAGGCAAGACCCTGTGAAGTCTGGACGTGCTGCTGGTGAGTTTGCTGCTCCCAAAGGAGTCTACACGACCTCGCACTTTTAAAAGGCTGTGGCAAATAGACCTGGCTGACAGCAAGGTGCCGCACTCCTTGGTTAAAGCAGCAACAACAAACAAGCGGTTGCTCTACGTACCCTGCCACTTAAACATCAGTTTTGTTTATCAGTTTGAGAATTCAGCTGGAAAGCAGCGAGTGCAGGGTGACCGAAGGAATCGCAGTCCCGTCCTGTGCGAGGGCCCCGCGCGACGTATGGGCAGCGCTGTGCAGGTCCGCCAGTGCCCCGTGCGAGGAGGGGACCAACGACTCTCACTCTGGTTTCTGCCTTGCCCTTGGCTTACAGATTCCTTATCTCCAGGGAAGGCTTTGGTGTTTCGTTTTTACTTAACCCTCCAAACCAAGAAGTGTGGGTAATGGAAAGCAGCCTAGTGCGTCAGTTAGTCACAGTGCAGCCAGGAGCCCACAGCTGCGTGTCTGGGGACGCAGGGAAGGGATCTCCTACATGCCATTAATTACAGTAAGAAAACGGACTCACTCTGGAGACCTGATTTATTTCCAGAGTTATTGACAATCTCTTAACCCAAATGATGGAATGAAAAGCAAATGCAAGTGCATTATGAAAGTCAAGAAAACCACAAATGAAAACAAAGAGCATACCTGAAATCCAGCCCGCCTCGCTTTCTGTTCATGAAACATTTTCACCCAAGGTGATACGGATGGACAACTTTTTGGTGAGGCTGAAGCACCAGCTCTTCTCGTGCTATCAGGAGCCTCCAAGGGGGCAGAATATGCCAGATCACTTCACGGTCCTGCAGTTGATCACGGTGGATCATTTGGGAGTAGGGATGCAATCCTCCTTCCCAGTGCTTGGAGCGCATTTCCCTGATCCTGTGCCGAGGGCTGAGGATCACAGTTAGGTGGAAATCACAGAGCAGCACTCCTGCCTAGTGCTCCTATGTCAGCCAGACACCGCTAGACTAGCTGCTTTCCAGTTGTACAAACGTGTTACTGCCTCGTACCACCTTGGTTAGACAATGCCAACGTTACATAAAGGGGATCTTAAAATGCTGGTAACTTATTTCCACTGCCAAAAAGATGTAAAAAGGCATTCGAGTGAGTCAGGATTGAGCCCTGAGTAATCATCATTTGACCGTATGACTGGTTATCTTCATGAGATGATTTCTGTTGCTTAATTGAGGCTAACTGAGTTTTATAAACAGTTCCCTTCCCTGTTTGTAAGCAGTTCACGGGCAGCTGTAATTGTTTGAATCCACAGTGTGAATAGTAAAAAGAGCTTTACTTAATGACTGCAGAAGCCCTTCTTGTGTGAGAGCTCTCTGGTATTTATTCACACCAGAATTCACGACGCTTTTGTTTTCTGTGAACGCTCCTGCAAATAAAAACTTGCTCACTCTAATGTTTATGAATAAATGCGCTCGTAAATGCCATCAAAGCAAATCAGCAGGGTTTTATTTATGCAAGAAGATGCGCAAATAAATGTTTGCTGTTTTCACCTAGCTCTAGTGGGTGTGCAGGCATGTGATAAAACCAACACATTGTGCATTCTCCCCTCAGCATTCACACATTATTTTCCATCCACTCCTTCCTTACACTCTGCTCCTGCCAGTGAATCCCTGTGTCCCAAGGGAACATTAATGTCAACATTTTAGGTATTTATCCACACCCAGCAGCAGTTTGCTGGGTCAGCGGATAAGGTCACCCAGGGCGACCAAGCAGGATCGCTTGTGGGATGCTCAGGACTGGGGCCCTATCCCTAGGTGGACAGGAGGCAACAGGGATTTTAATTGCAGCCCCGTGCTGTTCTCAGTGTGGCATACAGCGGATACCGACATCTTCTTTATTGATGTGGGCTGACTTGTGAAGCAAGGTGGCTTGGATTTTGACTTATCTGGAAGAAGTGGGGGAGGTTATTGCCACCCTGTCTCAATCAGTGCCCTAATTAAGCATAGGAGAGGATTTTCTCTCTAAAATGTAAATGTCAACTCCTGTTAGAGAAAATTAAAATGCACTGAAATTGATGTGGCAGGAACTTAGTGGAGGTGCTTAAAGAGTCTATATTTATTAGAAGAGGAAGTAGAAAAGGAAGTGTTTTCTCTTGGGGATTACTGTTCCTCTGCTAACAAGCACAAATCTAGTGAAGCACTTCATACTGCTGGTGAAAAAACACAAGACAACCCTCTCCCCTGAACTGCCACGCAATAATCAGAGTTCAGTCCTTAAGCTGAGCCTTGCAAGTTACTTGCAGAATACAAGGAACTAATGCAGATTTAAAAACCTTCAAAGCTGCTGTTAGGTACTGGTTCCAGCAGTGGATTCTACGCCCCAGCCTCTACAAGCTATAAAGGAATATATTCTGACACTCACCTCTTTCTAGGACTCCTCTGTAAATTCCCTCTCTCTTATCAAAATCATTTGGGATTTTGTGCTGGCCATGCTTTCAGGGGGCTGGACTGGTCATTCCCTTCCATTCCCTTGCTCCTTTGAGATCAGAGCAGCAGAACAAAATAGTACAGAATTAAAAAATCTACATTCAGTAATATGATAACCCTCATTTACAAATAATACTACATAAAAGCATCTGACTCCTTCAAACCACAGAGAGCCTTAATCAGAAGCATAAATCAGAACTTTGTAACTCTGCAATAGTCAAAAACAAACTCCCAGATACAAATGCATTAGGATGGAAAGTTCAAAGAGAGAACTCAATTTTTTTCAGAGGTTCATAAGCAGAGATTCAGCTGATCACAGAGAGATGCTTCCGCTATGAACTGTGATCTCAACCTGATCAAGGTCAACACCTCAGTTCAGACGTGTCTGTGCCTCCCCTGGCGCAGGTGAGAAGACATGCTGTTTTAGGGCAATGAGGAAACACAGAATACAGTATTTGTCAAATACAACAAGCTCATGCCTTTGCAAATATATGAAGTGTTTTGGCCATCACAGTTCAACCAGTGGTTTGTTGTTTTCATGCTAATACAAATTCTTGTATTAATAGGAGCATGGCCTCGGGTTTCTCCATCCGTATGGGAAAAAGTTACTTGTCTGATGGTAAACAAAGAACAGAAGAATTGATTCACTGTCTTCACTTTAAAAAAGATGGTATGAAGCAATAGTGAAGCAATTTTAATTGTGACTGTGTAACACTTGCAATCAGTAAGATCATTTGTGTTCTGTTTTTAGGAACTGGGGTACTAAAGAGTACATACAGCATTAGAAATGCAAAACATGACCGCATGTTCTCAGGATTTTGTCAGTGTTACATGAAAGAGCACTTGTGCTGGGATGCTCAACTCTGAGGGTATTCTCTGTTCAGTGTGTATTTACAGAGATGTATGAATATTTGATTAATGAGTCATGGTCTCTGGAGAAATTTAATAACTGTACTGCTGTACAAAGCCAGCTCCTTAACTGTTAACACAGCTGCCAATAGTGTCACTGACACTGAAGCCCTTTCTGCATCTAATATATTCTGTGGAGTAAATTCTTTCGTTACAAGAGAATCCATGGGACACATTATTCAGTTATCTGTTTTGAACTGTTGCAGGCTCAATTTACAGACCCTGATTTGTAAAGATTTTTCCAATGGAAACAAGCAGTGACACATGAGCCATAAAGCAGCAGTTTCATGAGGCTATGTTGTTCCAAAAGTTAGTTGGAAGGTCAGTTATAAAGAAGCGTTGCCTTAAAAATTCTTGTGTGCTTGATAGTAAAACAGGTGTTGTCATTGTCCAAATTGCTATTTTCACCAAATATTTTTATAATATACTGTAACAGAGTATTCAATATGCAGATGAGATAAAAATTGTCAAAGTTACTGGTTGTGCATGTGCCTTGTATTTGTGTGATCCAGTTTATAAAATGTAAAATGAACAATGGATGAAAATATTGATGTGTTACAGACTGATCCAGCAAATTCTTACTTCCTTGAAAAGTGAGGGAAGGTTATTTAGGGCTATGTGATTTGCAGGATGAGGCAGAAGTTTGCTCCCCCCATGATAGCAGACCAGAAGTGTTACTCATTTGTTGCTGAGCAGTTTCTCAAGAATAATTCACTGCTAATTTTATAATTTCTCCATTTTTATTCCTAATACCTGTGAAGAGATCAATTTTCACTTACAAAGTTAGGTGTATATATTAGTGGTGTTACTGCAGTTCAACTGCTTTAAATAATAGGGGAAAAATGTCAAAAAAAGATAAATTTAGTGCAGAGGCTTTCACTGGAAGCTTTAACTGCAGGTTAGAATTATACATGCTATGCAGAATTTCCTGCAACACTTCTCCTTAGGGCCACAATGCATTACAGCAGACGTATAATGAAGCTGCTATAAAATCCGTGGTAATTAAGGGGGATTTGACAGTAATTGCAACAGTGAATCAACTTAATTATTACCTGCTTCAAAGAGAGCTAACCTGATGTTATAATCTAACCTTTCCTACTTCTAAAACGAGAGATTAAACAAGTATATATAGCATTTAAGAATTAAATCTGTTGAGACAGAATTCTATTAATATACTTTTTATATACACTTTATATATGTGTGTGTATATAGGTACAAAGCAGCTAAATGAACAGCACCATAATCTGACGAACTGCAGATACACTGACTGTATGCATTCATAAAATAAACAGAACGTAGTCTGCATCTCCGAGGCAAGGCAGCTTCTCTGTTATTTGCTGAAAGCATGGGGACCTATAGAACGACTGTTGCTATAAAACACTACGACACACACAAGCCTAGTTCCTTGAACAGCCTTGTAAAGGGGATGTGATGAATGTATTGTCTTTCTGTGCTTAATTTTAAGCAAACTATTCTGAAATACATCTAAGGCGTGCTGTAAAGCTGCAAAAATGAGAAGCAGCTTGAGGCGTTCATAGCCCGTTGCACGCACCCCGGTGTGGCTCCAGCAGTGAATCCTTTACAATGAACGCGTAGTATTGGAGGCTCAAGTGCTACATGGCATATTCTGCTTCGTCCAAAATTGGTTTGCTGTTTTTCAGTGACCTGCCCTTGAACGAAAAAGAAGTTTCTTATAATGTCTTTCGATTGCTTTGGAACTGAGACCAGGACCAGAGAGCTCTATGGTTTACAGAGCAGCAAAGTCCAAACCTGCAGGTGCTTTCTTACCCTGCCTTCAGACAGTCATCATAAATACCAGGGAGAAAGTAGCCTAACATAACATTGGTCTAATCAATTCTGGCATGATCAATTCAGCTTTTTCACCTACGGCATCAGGTATACTGAGCCTCATGCCACTCACTCAGGGCCTACTAGATGAACCCATAAAAACAATCACCCTCTTTGCCTATATTTTCAGAGCTTTGGAGATGTGTCACCTGAGAGCAAGGGGTTGGTTGTCAGGGCGTCACTGGTCCAAACCTCTCAAAACTCTTCCACAGGCTGGTACACGCAGTGCCATGTCTACAACACGTGCATTTCAGCAGCAGTGTTCTGGAAGACAAGATGTGAAATAAAGCACTAGCTTCAAAAAGCAAGAGAAGTGGGCATCATCATAATCATCATGAAAACTTGCCACATCAACCTTCCCATGGGTTCATGTGCAAAACTGACAAAATTAGCTTCACCCCTGCCCTGAGGGGTTTGACACCCTGAGAGAGGCACCGAGGGACTGACTCATTCCTGCCCTTACAATAAATTTGCCAATGTTTACTTCTTCCTGTTATGTTGTGAAACAATAAATTAGAAAGACTTGTTTGTTTTTTTTGTCTTCTGGCCCATAACATGCTACTATTAATAACTAACTTTTATTACTATGGGTCTCAGCTTTCAGGGAGTTAACAAGCTGACAATGTTGAATAGGCAAATACTGAACAGAGAATTCATTTTTTATTATTATTTTGTTGTTAAAGATTTCACCTCCCATGAATATATAATTCAGCTGTATAGCAAAAACAAAGTCTGTAATTGCATTAAGCCAAAACCAACCCATCTTTAGGATGCACTATTAGAAGATTACAGCTGTTGAATCTGTCTTAAAGTAAACTTGAAAGTCTGCTAGGCTTTGGATAGCATTGTACAGTAAAAATGGTAGAAAAATGGTAGAACTCAGCTTGTCAATTAGAAAAATCTTATTCTTTTGCTGGCCTTGCGATTGTAAGAATAAATATCTAACTTGCAGAAGAAAGCAGACTGTGTTTTCTCTTTAAGTATGGACAATATAACCTCTCCATCAATAATTGCACCTGTAAACTGCAGAAGCCTCAAGGCACCTGGCAACTCCTCTAGGGGTGCGTGCCCCAAGTGCATCTCATCTGCATCTGGTACTGAGACTTCTTCTTGGTTAAGATGCCCCTTCCTGAAACGGCGGGATCCTCTTCTGCATCTGTTATTCAGTAAAGGATAAAACACTTCAGACTCAGGCTCTGTCAAAAGATAACCAAGCCAAACACTTCTGGCCTGCCCTCCATCAGCCACACCTGTTCCTGTTAGTGGGGAGGCCCTTTGTAATGTTAGGAGCAATGTATTTCCAGGGGGATATTTATCCATGAACCACTGCTGCTTATGATCGTTCACTGCCTTCAGCTGCCACAGATAACCGGCATTTAAATACCCAGATAAACAACTGCACCTTCCTTCTACAGTCCCCAGGCAATGATGCATCTCCTGTTGCATGCACCCAGGGTGCTTCCTCCCTCCCAGGAGCTGATGCTAGCACTGCTCCAGTCTCTGCTGGCTGCCTGTGCAGAAACTCAGGATCCCTCCTGCAGCAGTCCCTGACCGAGGTACCCAGCGCTCCCCATGAGAAGCTCCTCTGCAGGCAGTTGCAACTGGAAGCTCTAACTCTCACAAACCAAACAGGTCACTCCTGTCAGGTATGTGCATAATGTCAGGGGGACTGCAGTACACGCAGGGCCGTGCATGCTCCCTGCCTGCTGGGATGTGCTCACAGCCAAGTACCTGTGCATCCTCCTTCTTGGAAGCTGCTGGAGCGTAGCGCAAGCCAAGCATGTGTTAACAGGTACCGGGGCTGTCTCTTTGGTGGCACCAGTGGCTTTCTGCTCACATGTACATAGAGGAAATGGCAGACTTTAAATAACAAATTTTTGCTGATGCCTTTTGCTATCTTTACAACGCATCTTAAAATAAATGAGAGATTAACACAGGAAAAAGTACTGAAGGTGCATGCTCAGTAACTATTTTTTCATAACGTTTTAATGAATTCAGGGTTGAGCTCCACTAATATCTGGATTTATTAGAAACGCTCTATGCATTTCAATGGAGTTTTTCCTCATGAATCTAGATATTTTACATTATTTCAATAGAACTGACCCTCTGATTCATTAGAAATGCTCCAATATAACCAATGGAGCATTTCTAATGATTCTGGTTTTACAGCAAATCCAAGGGTCAGCTGTACTGAAAACAATAGTGCTAACCTCTAGGTTTATTAGAAAAATGCTTTGTGTCTCAATGGAGCATTTCTAATAAATCAGATAAATAGGGATCTCCCAGAAAAATGCTCCACTGGTGAAACAGACAAATGGACTTGTTATTGTTGAGATCTTTTAAAAACAAAAATTGTTTAATAAGCTTATTTGGTTGTTCATTCTAGTGTAATTCCCTCGTACCTGAAGTTTAGCTCTTCAACATTAAAAACTTAGTAAATATTCTTCGTAATGCCATTTTGCTGAGAAACAAGCACTCCTGTCTCAAACTCTCCAGCATTTTTCACTTCACTGACAAGAAACTAAGGCATGGCAGACTTGCATGGCGTGGGAGTTACAGCTGCCAGATCTGGGTTCGGGGTTTGGTGCCGGGACGCATCCCTTCGCTCGCTGCCTCTGCTTCTGCCATAGAGACGGGGACAAAGGGTGAACGTTAAAACAGCTCAGCAGTGGATGTCACCAGTGATCCCCCACTATGGGTGCACGTGAAACTGAACTGCAGCAGATGACACTGAGATGTTCAGATTTTCAAGGTATCGTTTTTTTAGCTTCCCTTCTGAACGTCTTCTAATTCCAGAGAAAAATTTGTCACGAAACGCATGGGCCACCATGCAAAGCCATGATAAAGATTAAAAAAACAACTCTCACACGTACCATTTTGACAGGCCTCTTTCCACTAGTGTCATGTTGTGCAGAAGCAGCAGCTTCTGAGCTGAAACTGCAGAGACCCATCAGAGACCCATCATCATCTCTCTTTGGACCATCCTCCACAGGAATCACTCGCCTTCTGTGTGTGCCTGCGTATGTGTGTTTGTACATACGTACGCACGGGCTGCTCCGGGAGCATTGAGAGCGCAGACAGGTCAGGAGAGCCTGTGTGTGCGCATGCAGACCTGGGTGATGCATCTCAAGAGCTGTAGGGAAAGCCCGGCCATGAATGAGACCTCCTCTTCTGCGGCAGTGCTCCTTCTCGGTGGGTGGAGATCCTGCATGAGGTGCTGGCAGGAACAGGAACTACAGCATGTACTGGTGACACCCACAGCTTGATCCAGTCCGGGAGGAGTAATGCCTGTGCTGGGAGATGCAAAAATCTCCTTGGGAAGCTGAGATAATGCTTTCTGTTTAAAAGAAAAGGCCAGTGAGGTAATTTCAATGACTCCAGATTTGGTTAGAATGATCCATATTTACTGAGTATACTCCGTACCATCCAGTATTTCCCTGTTGTTCAACTACTGCACATAAAGCACAGTTACAGCACCTGGATTCCGTGCTCTCTCTGGGTGAATTACAAATCCTTGGCTAAAAGCCAGTTAGTCTCACTTTGAACACTTTTCTAGTCCCCTTCACTATACTTCCCAACAACTTCAAGAAATCTGCTGACCACTTTCTCTGAAAATCTAGAAATAAAACATGCTGCAGTGGTGACAAATCCACAAAAAAAAAGAAAAAAACCCTCTATTTTAAAAATGATTGGTGTCTGAGTGTGTTGATTTCCCCCCCCCCCAAGTTAGATTTTACCTGGGAGTAAAAATTGAGAAATTCATACAGGAGTCAAACAAAAGGAATTTTACCTCTGGGATGCTGGATGTCTGCCCTTCTGCTTGGTGCTTGAATACAGGATTGTTTCGTTGCCTGAGAGTGGGAAGATGCCGAACCTGTCTGCTCTAGTTCCTGAAAGTCCTCCATAAGGATTAGGGGTGCGTGACCACCACAAATTTCCCTTTTTTGTGGTTTCTTCCATAACACAAGTTTATGCTGATAGCAAGATAGTCCTCGAAATGATGAGCAAGTTTTTTAGCAGAAAACCCAGGTCAGGGTGGGAGTCTGCTCAGTGAGGGGGATTATAGCAAAAACATCACTGGGATAGCAAGACTCTTCCTGCCCCAGAGGCACTGGCAATATCACCACCAGGCAACCTCCTCCCCCTGCCCGCGCCAACGAGATACAGCAGTTTATCATGTCAGCCCTTGCTGCTGAGTGCTGTGTCCAGGGCCTCTGGCTGTCAGAGGCAGGATTTCATCTTGGGGTCCCTAAGGCCATATAGAAAGCCTAAAATGTTCATTTATGTTTCTTATTGTCTGGCCAAATCTGTGTGTGCTTAAAAAATATCCAGAAGTTTCAAGGCTGATCCCTGCATTATTGTGGCTTACAAATTTACTTGGTATTTTAAGAAGTTAAATACATTTTCTAAACAGCAATGCCTTTTCAGCTCAGTTACTTTACAGAAACTGTTTAGATACGAAATGCTTCCTCCTGTGCTGTTAATTTCTGAGATCAATCTCTCCTATTACATTTTTGCAAAGAAGCTCCATTAAAGATAAATATTGCTACATAGGTCTAATTCACAGAGATATTTGTACAGATGTATGTGTAATACACGAGCACTTACGCATACAGGAATTAGTACCTGTTTATCAGAATTTACACGTTTGAGTGCATATATGCTATAGGCAGTATTCCTACAATAATCACTGTGGGTATATGTGTTTGTAACGTGTGCAGATTTATGTGCTTTACACACATGCAATGTATCTGTAAAGCCATAACTTAATCTGCTGCTCAGAATTTATTTATTTTGGCTTTCCACATGAGCTCTTTCAAACAATGTTAATTGTTTCAGAACCAAAATCATTGATGATAACTCTTTTAGGAATTGTCATGTTGTCTATAAATATTTAGCGACTGGATTGCATTTGCCAATGTAGTCCAGTATTACAGATGAAAAGGTAGCATCTGCTGAAATTAAAAGTGGCCACATTTTCGCTGTAGCTTAATTAAATGCCAAAATTTATCTACATTAACAACAAAGTGGTAAAATTTATTGATCAATTCACATGATATAAGTTGACAAATGGCCTAGGCAATTTCCATAATTTTCTACACGTGTTAAAATTTGTAATGAAAAAAGAATACTATATTAACATTAGATGTGAAATGAAAGGGGGATTTTGTAATGGGAGCTGGTGCCCTGGGGCAGTAAGCTCTGTTTTCCATGCCCTGTCCAGGCCGAGGCTGTTTGAGCTGCGTACAGATGGGCCTTTGACAGTCCTACAGCTGTTCTCCTAATTGTCCATTAAGTGTTCTATTGATTCTCTGATTCAAAGTACATGTCTTTCAGCTCAAGCTATCGTGTGAAGTGGCAGACACATTCCTTGTAGAATGACAGAGCTGCCTGAAACCTAAAAATGTGGGCTGCCAGTTTCAATTGTGGATCCAGCTTTCAAAGGGGAAGGCTTGGTTAAAGGAGCTTTGTAATAGCTGGTTGGATTTTAGTTTCTAAACTTTTAGCATCAATCAATTAAAGCAGCAGCAGCATGTAAAGCAGCAGCAGCATGAAAAGTTTTAATTCCTTGTTAAGCATTACAGATCGCACCTCGCTGGTAAAGTGCTTCCTGAGGATACCAGGTTGCGAGAAGGAGGAGCAGATCTTGTTTAGCTGTATGCAGATTTTTTTCCTCAGAGTCCCTGACATATGTAATATTCTCATTTGACTTGCAAGTTCACTTTTAGCATTTTTTTAAAGGAAGATCATCTGCAATTCCAGATTATGCCAGTCAGAAGCCTGTTTAAAATCATCTTCCTTTAATCTGAAGAGTGAAAGATAAGATGCATATCTGTTGCAAGGACCATAAATCTTCAAAGAAACAAATAGCCATAGATAAAACTGTAAAAGTTATTTAGTTCTCTTCCGAAAGAGGTTTATTAATCTAAAATTTCCAGTCCATTGTGTCATGATTTGGTTATCACACTGTATCTCATTTCTTGCAATTGTATAAGCCTTGTGTTTCAAGCAAAGAGATGAGATCCTCATAGCTTAAACTCGATCAGTTGTATTCAGATATATCACTACTGCTAGGAATAAAAAAAAAAAACTAAATTGAAACATAAAAAATAGCCAGCTGAAAACAGATTTGGACCGTGTCTGAATTTTTATTCAGAGTGCTTTCTCTTATTTTACTAAGGTGTGTCATGAATTGATTATTAAATTTACACTGAATTTTAAATTCTTGTTTGTTTGGCTTTTAAAAGCATAATTCCTGATAGAAAGCACACAAACAAACTGTTTATAGACTTACTACTTGGGAACCATCCACAGTAGTTGTGCACAAAATGAGCTTTTCCCATTTAATGTCAGTTCTATCTGCCTTTATATTTTTCTTTTAAAAAATCCCCATCATTTAAATGAGACATGAAACTGTTTCCGATAAAGCTTAAAATAAAGAGAATTATTTCTCTTCAAGAAGATTTTTATCCTTTATAGTTAATGAAAAACCACTCTCCTGTGAATGTTTAAGATCTGCTTGTTCTTTAATCATCCCTCCTTATATCATTGCCCATGTTGGTTTTGCACCACAGCCACCTTTGTGTGGTTGTATTTCTGAGAATCTTTACCTCCCGATCCCTATTGGTGGTGATTCAGGACTCAGATTCACAAACATGGAGGCTAACAGATGACTTCGACCCATCAATCAAATTAGTTACAGCCTTTTAATTTAAACAAGAAGCTTGCTGATTTGAACAGAATCAGGTTTTGGTGTGTGGTTGCTTTTTTTTTAACCTTAGCCTATTTGTCTTTGGGACATCAAATTTACAAGCATCAACAATGTTTAATCCTAAGTGAACCAACTAGACAGGGATTCTAAGAACACAAACAAAATTTCTACTCATGCATCAAAGGTAGACAAAGATGAAAAAAGAAAAAACAAAGGAAAAAAAAAGGAAAAAAAGAAGGAAATAGCGCATAGGGGGAGGAGATGCATTTCATATTTTATAACCACAGCTTTTCTCCCTGTTCCATAAAAAGGAGTATGTGTCAAATTAAAGTAGTAGCGCAGCAAGCTGTACATGTTACACAGTGTCTTTTGTCATTTTAGGAATACAAGGTTAGGGTCTGAGGCACAGGACTGAACACTAAAAACCCCTTGTGTCAAGGGACAGTAAACCACCCAGCTGTTTTCACCATTGAAAGAGGAAACTGAACAGTCTCTTCATTTGAATAAACTACATATTGATACCTGCAAAACATTCCGTGAATCTACTTTGATTCCAGCACTTTCAATTACACTGTTAGCCAGTTTTTTAAAAAGATTTTTAGAAGCTTTCAACTGTAGACTTTTGTCTTGTTGAATGAACTTCAGCTACACTAAATTTTAAGTAAATTTGTGATGACTGAGCAATATACATTGGCTGAGCTAGAATCCAATAACCCACAGGACAAATTAATTTTCAACAAAAAGGGCAGAAACCTCAAGTGCCATGAGTATATGGAATCTCAGTCTATCTCTCTGGAGCCATTTTTGCAAATCACTACAGCTATTCATAATCTAAATCAGTCTCCTTTAGCAGCAGAAAGATCTTTTTTCATGACAAAACAGAAGATGACATTCATTAGTGCCTAACTTGCATAAGCTACCTTAAATTTATTGGTGCTCTTATACTTATCTGGGTAAGAATTCCTTTGTCTACAGCTATAGGAAAATTCCATATGTACTACTTAAAAATATAAATTGTCACTTTTATCAGAACTTTTGGCAGTTTACTTTATTTTAGAAGTAAAACTGGTGGTTAAGGTTTTAAGACTTCCAATGGGCGTTGTTTCAATCATTGTTAATATGCACCCAGGATAGCAATACCAATGTAAGTGAGCAGTTGTACAAAAGCCTAGAGAACTGTCGCTGATAAGAGCACTGGGTGCTAACTTTTCCCTGTATTTAAGTACAATTTATGGCATTACAGAAAAATCCTAAAATGTGTGTGTGGATTCAGGGAGGAAAGCCAACCCTTGGCTGGTACAGACGGAGCGGCACAGAACTGCCCGGACAGTGTCTCCTTCTTCTCCTCTGATGGACTGTTTTTTTTTGGAACATCTACCAGGCCATACCAATCCACCTGCAAATACCACCTATCCTGCAGAAACAGCAGAGTCTGATTATTGTAAAAATGCACATTCAAGTCAGTACATAGGAAATAAAATATAAATGGATTTGCTTTAATGTGATGAAAGTGAATATTGGTCTTCATCCACCTGTTTTATAAACTCCATTTCCTGTCTTGGGTACAGATTGTTAATTCTTAAATGCCGTTAGTTTGATGTCTCCTACTTGGGATACAATTGCAAGAAGTACTGTGACCTAAAGATTGACATGCATGTCATTTGTACAAGTGCTCTTTATGTCTTCGTACAGAAAAAAAGTGGAATAAGCATCTGTGGCAGCATTTGTTAAACCCTGGATAAAGCTAAATGATCACAGAGTGACTCTAGCCTCAAAACACAGGAACTGATGCTTGCTTTCAATTACAATTTCTTTTATAGGGTGAAAGGGGACAGGGATGTTTGAATGACAAAGCAGATATAAAATTACGAGAACATGAGTTGCTATGTCTGCTCTTTCTTTTTGGGTGGAATGAGTTCTTGTGGTAGGTCCCACACCGACAACACAAGATGGTAAATCTACCTGAATGCAAGCAGCAGGTATCTGGGCTTAAGAAGCTGAAAATGGGATCTCAGTCACAACTGCTGCTATGGAGCTCTAATGAAGAAGTTTCAAGTGACCAAAGTTCAACATATTTTCTGGATTCTAGTTCTAGTTCTAAACTTCCATTGCTGAGAACATACCTGAAAAGTAACTACCAAACTAGTCCCAGCCCAAGACAACAGAAGAAAGAGTTCACCCAGTGCTGCAGAGACTGCTCTCTGTCTTATGTCTACCAAGGAGTGGCAGAAATAGTGGCTGGTTGGAAGTAATATATAGATGCATGTTCAGAACTTTTAGGGAATGGGTCAACACTGTTTGGGTTCCAAAAGGACTTGCAAGGTAATACATTTCAGAAGTCCTTCTTTGTATTCATCCTCATTTGTAGTCATAATCCTTTGCTATTGACTTCTTTTTCTTTACCAAGGAAATTCCTAGGAATATTGTAAATTCATGATTTTGGATCCATTGCAGACTGTTGTAATAGGTAAACGAGACTAAAACTTAGCAACAGAAAACATATCAGAATTAATGTTTTCTTCATGTATACATATGTTTAAGGAATCAGGTTAAAAGAAAATGAATAAATCAATAAAATTACTAATCAAAGACTTGAGCATAGTATCTGCCATGGTCATTCAGGAAGTATATAGATCCTACCTCAGCTGGATTGCGAGTGTTCAGATTTAGGGGTGAAAAATCTAACAGAGGTTTTGTAGTAAAGATGGGAAAATTCTTAGGAATTGTCTGGCATATTTTTTCCCCAAATCTGAGCAAAAGCTCAAGTGAGTTCTTATTTTGGGCCATCTCTCTTTGGAGGAAAGGCAGCTGTATAATTCCTCTTTTATCGCCTGCATGCTGCTCCTGGCTCTGCCTCAGTGGATGACCTTGGCTAGTCGTTTCCTTTCTATAAAGTGGCAATTGGGCTATTTACTCCCTTCCCATAGGTGCTAGGAAGCTTAATTAATATCTGCTTTGAGATCCTCAAAAGGTGCTAAAGTGTTACTATATACTAAAAACAATCTTTGTAGCTCTAAACACTGAAGAGAAAAGGGACTACTAACTAGCTGTCAGTTTGGAAGGTGCTGCATGAAGCATACAGAGCAAGTGCATAATGTACTCCCTCTCTATTCCTGAAAGCACAGACCCTTCTGCAGTGACCCTTCCATATGATCCTCATCTCTGTAGAACAGTTTTCCCATCCAAGCCACAACACTAAAGCCAACTCTTCTCCAGCCTATTTTCATCAGGAAACTGGGGAGAACGCTTGCAGCAGCAGAACATCACTTTGGGGGAAGGAACGCAACTTGCCTCATGAGATCCTAACATTGAAGAGAAATCCTGTTGCAGGAGCTTCCCTGGTGCTCCTGTACACCTTGACAGTGCAATCTGCAGCTTTTTATCAAACCATATGATTTATGAAATACGGATGGCCACGCGCTGATGCCTCAGCGCAGCCTGGCTATGCCGCATGGTTCTCTCACCTGAAGAATGGCGATGACACTCATGGTCAGTCAAGAGAAGCTGCCAAGCATCCTTTAATATATAGTACAGAGATCGCAGTGCACAGAACTGGGAACATGAACAAAATCAAGTTCTTGGCCTGCAGGCATTACCATGTATCTCAAACCAACCTTCAGAGAAAGTTATTACACTGGAGTGAGAGCAGATCAAGGCAGACTGTAATGTTTGCTTATTATTGTCAGTTTTCAACTGCAACCTATACTATCTCTGAGCCATTTGTCCTTTGATTTGAGGCTGATTGAGAATAGAACAAAATGGTTCAATTATAAAGTTACCATAGCTGGATCTCTTTAAAAGTGAGCCTAAGAATTTCAGCTCTGCCTCGTTCCGAGGAAATCTCTGCTGTAATTTGGCAATCTGCTCAGGATGGTCCTGAGGGGGTAGCATAAAATAAGAAGGCAATTCACTTCCATCAGGTTTCTGGGTTTGCAGCTTAAGCTGATGGTATTGAAATGAAGGTGAGATTTGTTTAAACTTCTTCTGGAGTGAAACAGCCATTTCCAGCTGCTGCCATATCTCACTGTGGAGTGGCAGTAGGGAAGAGACAGGATGGAGCTGAGGTGCAGGCGGGATGAGACGTGCCATATAAAATTCAGCATGTTCTTCTGGAGAACAGTGAGGTTGCTTGAAAACTGAAATTGGAGTGGTTCAAACTGCCCTCTTCAGAGCATATATGAATGATATCCTTAAAAAAACCCCGAACTCTAAGAATGGAGGTTTAGACTCTGCAATCTCTGTCGTGTCCACAAAGCCACTGGAACTGCCAAGCACAACCCCAGCTAGATGGTGCAGTGACTGTTGCCCCTTTCCTGAGGGTAATGTAACGGGAAGGGAGTTGCCACTGATTACTGGCCCTTCGGACATTCGGCAGTGTTGCTCCCAGTAGCCATATGCCCAGTGAGACTCCTGATGGGAAACCTAACAGACACACAGCTGGAAGAGGTGCAAGTACGAACCATGTCACTGATAGCAAGCAACTACGGCAATGGATGCCTGAGAACAGCCTACCAAAAGTCTCCCTCTGGTACAGCTGCTCACTTTCTCTCCTGTTTTTTTTTCCCAAGCCTTTTCAAAGCCTTCAGAAACCAGGGATGTAGTATTATAAATGAATTAGAACAGACAAACAAACAAAAAAACAGAAACAAAAACAAAAACCAACCCAACACACACAAAAATCAAGCCATGAAAACTCAGTGCCTAGGCTCCTTCTTGCTGCAGCTCCATCAGAATCACACGAGCGGTGCAACTCAGTTCTGAGCTTGGCTGAATCTCGTCAGATTAAAATTAAGATAGAGCCATTACAATAACAAATTTTCACTGGGTCATTTTCCTAAATAACATGGAGAGAAGAATATCAGGCCTGGAGTAAACACCAAAAAATCACCTACACACACAGGGAAAGGTTTGGCAAGAACTACTATTTGTCACCCAGTCTGTGTATTACCTATGCATACGTTTACTTTATTTTTTACACTCTTGTGTCAGAGCATCTAGAACTTGACATTATGCGTAAAACAAATCTTTGCAGAGAGGTGAGTTTTTGTAAAAAGATAAATAATCCTTTTAGGTGGTGACCATGGTTAACATGCACATTTCCCTGCACTTCACAAGTGGTGAATGAGAGGTCTGATTAAACATGATACAAAAAGAGCTTGCAAGTAGCACTGTTTACTAACATTTCAATTTCTATGCCTCATTTATTAGACTTAGAATAAAAAGGTTAGAGGGGTGTTTGGGATTGTCTTTAACCTTGATGATATTTCCACTGGAGCAGCATAATGGCTCTTAATTGCTTAAGTGAAGAGAACATGTTGACATGTCCTTCTTTGTGCTTAAAGCTCTGTGCCTAAACCATTATGCTAATTCAAGCATTATATACACCAAAGTATTTATGGGACTGACACAAGTGATGTTGCAGGTAAAGGGCTGTGAAATGGTCTGTAAACAGAGAGAATTGATTCCAGGCCCAAAGCAATGCTGTTAAAGTCACAGACATTGAACAGCCAGCCCTACAATTTCTATCCAGATTGTCAAACTGGGTCAGACAGTGTCAGCAGGGCTGCCGTTATAGATCAGATGGGTGGCTTTAGTAATATGTAAACCAACCACATAAACACAAATTAACATGGAAGCAATACAGACTTGACTGTGCCTTTTTTTTTTACTGTGCACAGCAGTTTTGGTCACAGAATACTCAATTGTAACATTTGCTAAAACATAAAGGTGCTTAAAATAAAAGAGAGAGAAAGAGTATCAGCACTATGACTTGTAGCTGCCTTTCTCCTAGTCAAGAGAGCAGCACTGCAATTTGAAGCGATCACAAAGACTATGTACACCACGTGTTCTCCGTACAAAAAAAATAGTCTAGTTGGGGGGTTTCATTTGCCAGCTTATCAACAACATACGTAGTTGTACAGATTTTTTTGTGTTTTCCTGCTTAGGTCTAAGGCTAACAATACAGTTTTACAAACTGATGAAATAATTTATTATCTTACTTGTGTAATTAATTACAACCCATAGTTTTTCTGCAATTAATAGAATTTTGAAATAACATTTTCCTTTAAACTCTTTATGCAATTTATTATTTGTATTTCACTAATTTTAGACAGCAAAATGAGACTGATCAGCTTTTGCTTTATTTCTGCTTATTTTTATTTTTGGCTCTGGGGTGCTAGACTAACACTTCTGTTTGGTTTTTAAAATGATGCAGAGTAATGTCTCTGTATCTCTCTTGTGCATTTGCAGTAGACATTGCCCTGATTTTGATTTTTTTTTAAATGTCATGAGAACAGTATCATTCATCCTAGACCTCAATGTGTTACACGTAAACCTCAAAGAGATTCTATATTCATAGTGGTTTGTAATTATTTAAATGACACTAAATACAAAACAGCAGATTTCATACCACTTCTTTTTTAAAAAAAAAGTAAATGTTTGACTTAAATCCACTTGAGTGTCCTTTGAAGCTGATTCTTCAATAAAAGAGGTATTCGAGATTCAAAATCTGACTGTAGATGAAAATCTAGAAAAATAAGGAATACTTGTAACCTATTTTTTTATGGCAGAAAAGCTACGCATTTTCCAGCAAAGCACACCTTCCTCACATGTTGGTATTTCCTTTTTTTTACACCCTGGAATATTTTTGATTTTATGTCACTTTATAGATTGTTGCATTGCTAAAAGAATTACACTGCAAAAACACTACCTGGCCATGCTACTCAAAAAGATTTTGGAATTATCCATCTCAGATGAGCATACCCATTGAGATTACCAGTATTTTTACTGTATGCTGACACTTCTTGGATCAAATATATAATCTCATAGCAAAATATTTGATGAGT
>VXAL01014975.1:124807-169807 GCA_013399475.1 Chauna torquata | reverse complement strand
GATTCCACTTATGCTGGGCATAGATCCAGCCTGGATACTCCATGGTTGCTAGTCTGAAAGCTTCAGGTAGTGCCAGGTACAGAGGCTAGACAGAAACAACAGGAGTGGAGAGGCTGCCCTTCATGCTCTCCAGGAGCTGACCCTGCCTCCCTTCACCTGGACTGGGCACTGGGGGAACAGGAGCTGCTTAATTTCCCTGCATGGAGCAGTAAGAGACAGCTGGTTGGAGACTGTGGTTTCCTACAAGAGACTGGAATAGGGTAAAAGGGATCACATTCGGGAATAGTGTGGGTCACCAATTTCCCAACTACTGCATGCTAATGTGTCATGTAACCCCCTTCCTCATACACTTCTGCCTAAGTGAGAAAAGTCTGGCCCACTAGAACAAACTTTTCCCTAGATCTTGAAACAAGACTTGAGATATCTGTCTTGTCATTTGCTTCCTGTAAGGAACTATTCTGGAAAGTAAAACTGCCTCATGCTAGTCTATGTGCATCCTGACAGCCTACCATTACTACAGCTTTTTTTGTTTGCTTCAGGCTGATGTTTGTGTGATGGACTTAAGGGTTTCATCTGCTGACAATCCATACGGCTGTCAGTAGCACACTTCATACCAAAGTTTCTGAGTGATTTCATTTTTTTTCTTTAAGGAAAAAAAAAAAAAAACAGGAAAATTCACAAGTGTTTCTGAAGAGACAAAAACCTAAATGAATAAAACATTATTCAGGGTACATATTAAAGAATCCTGAAGAAAACACTTCCAAGTCACCTCCAGAGCAAGTTAAATCTCTGTATTGCCTCAGGCAGGCATCCTATGGAAAATTCACTCTGAGATGATGAGATAATGATAACAGGGACTGAATGAGGCACAAGTGAGCTGAATTAGCATCACCCAAAAAACCTCAATACATATTTCCTAAGTTAAAGGTGTTTGAATATGCAACTTTAATAATGACGTTTTGATGTATTGTGGGCGCATGCATGTATCTCACATCCAACAGTTATATTATAACATATGACTAACACTAGCAGGGCATTCTGTATGAACTTCAAACTTGCGCTGAACTTCATTTATCGTAAGTCAGGTATTGTTAATGGCATAAAAAATACTGCTTCCTGCACACACCGTTCCAGTGTTGGGATACCGTTTTGCTTTTTATATTACAGCAGCCAACAAGTCCAAATTCTGGGCTCTAAAACTGCAGAAGTGCCCTTGTAAGATATCAGGGCTCCCAGTCTTTCAATAGCAATTCACACCTTTCTGCAGAGAAAAAAACACAGGCTACTACAGTAGTATTGGAGGTTAGCCTCAAAGAATGTGCCATCACAGCTTTGCTGCCTGGCTGCTTCCCTTGGTTCCTCCCAGAGCACTCATGTCTTGAGAACAAATAAGAAGATAGAAAAGTCTTTACCCCCAGGGCTCTGTTCAGGCCAGCAAAAGTGCCTTTCAGATCACATTTGCTGAAGACACTTTGCTTGGGGAGCATTGTCCTGCAGCTGAAATGATGTGGTAATGATGTGGTGGTGAAGGCTGGCACAGCTGAGGAATTTCACTTAAGTCAACAGTGCTCTGCACCAATGCAAGACTCTGCTCACCTGGATCTGATTGCTGGATTAATTGGGCAGAAGGCAAAAAACAGGACTGGTCTTCAGGAGAGCAGCTCTGGAATCCTTGGTGCTTCCAGCTTGTACTGCAGCAAAATCTTCCTGGGATGCCCAAATCAGAACGCAGAAAATCTGGGGGATATCAGTACGAAATGTGCCTCCTCTTTCACCTCCTAGAGTTGAAAGAAAAATATTTAAGCTACTGAAATAAAAATATGAGTGGTCATTAAAATTTGTGGAGTATGTATTTATTCCCCATAAAAAGTGTGAGTTAGAATTGGACATTGCAAGGCTGCTCCATAAAGAAAATTGCTTCTTCTCTTGGCACTCAGTGGTTTTCTTGGTGGAACTTTTCCATCAAAGCTTCAAAGTGCAGTATTTCAGATACTGATTCCTTCCTGTCTCCCTCCAAGCAACTGAATCTTGACTGGGACTCATGCCCTGTTAGAAATTTGAAGCACTTCACAATGAGATAAAGAGCTTCAGACATCACCTGTGGGCTTTTAGGAGCAGCAACAGTGGAAACCTCAAGGAAGATCTGATAAATCACAGTCTCCCAGACATCTGGTCCCACTTTTCTCCAGACTATTCTGCCTGCTCTTTGAACAGTCCTGCTTTGCCCAGGCTCCATGACTCTAGATGGAGCCCACCTGGCCATTTTTTCTATAAAGAATTCAAACAGACAAAGCCAAAAGACTCAACCCCCAAACTACAAAGGCATCATACCATTCATACTGCAGCATATAATACTTTGGTGCCTTGCTCTGCCACTGAATGTGCAGCCTTGCGTTAAGTCCTCTAGCCACCCACGTGGTGCAAAGGGGGTGTTCAGTGCCCCAGGCCGCTTACAGCCTCCATCTCCACACAGAAGTCAAAAGTCAGTCTGGTAACATTTCAGGCAACCCAGGAATGCCTTCAGGTTTTAGGTATTCTAGGCAGCACAATTAAGCCACAGAGGGAAAGAAGCTTGGATCACCACTTCGGGTGCTACAAAACTCTTGAAGGATTCTCCCTGGACCCTGAATCACTTTTAATCCCATAGGACCTCACTAACTTCCGAAAATACCCACCTTCCTCCTTTTCCCTCAGCCTCGTTGGTGGCACATGCCCTGGTACGAGGAAAGACAGTCCTTTGTTAAGCCAAACATTGTTTTTCCCTCCTGCCTCTCCAGTTCCAGTAGCCCAAGGGATCTATGCTCCTTTGACTTGTGCCTCCCTGTCCGCTGCCAACATTCTCAGTAGCTACATCTCTGTCTGATGCTGACCACATCAGGGCCATTTATCTCGATAAAACGACTAATTTCCTTTGTCTGGTAGATCAGAAGTGCCAGTTGGGATCTCTGTGACACCTATATAAATCCAGATTAAACAGATTTTTAAAAGCAGAAGGAGCACTTGGCCTGAAATCTTCAGGGGTTTCAGGTTTGTTGCCTAAATCACTGCGTGGCTAATTTACTTTTCAATATATAGGCTCTAATTTTGTGGGTTTGTATATGGTTTGAGCAAACACTGCTTTTGCTAGCATTTGCTAGTACAAAAGGGATATGTCTCTGGCTGACCTATTCACACTGATAGCCAGAAACTGGAAAAAGAAAAACATGGGAATTGTTTCGTTGTTTTTTTGTTGTTTGGTTTGGGGTGTTTTTGTTTTGTTTTGATTTGGTTTTTATTTTTATTTTAACACAGCACAGTGAACTCCAGCAACTGAAATAGGGCTGAGGGTAACGACTGCCTTTGTCAGATCCTTTTGAACCCTAATGCAAGAAAATGCTAGTAACTCTGGCAAAACCTGCAATAAAAAACCACCACTGAATATGCTTTGGCTAGAGCTCAGCAGCTGCATGGTGTTTACCAAGTCTTGAACAATTCTTAGCAATTATTTTGTCAAAATGCTCTATGTCCATTTTATAAATCGGTCTTCAGAGTCCTCTGATGAAGTAAGGAAATAAATATCATCCACCTTTTGGAAACAGAATAAGTGAAGAATTAACTGACTTGGAAAAAGTAGCAGTAGTGGAGGTCAGGTCTGGATTCACAGGCTTCAGCCTCAAATTCAGCCACTCTGAAATTTGGATCTGACATGTCTCAATATAAAATAGCACTGAAACTGATAATCATCTCAAACGTTGGTTATTACAGTTATGTCTTTAAATGGCATGTTTGTTGTTTTTGTATACTCTGCTTTCCTCTGGAGTAGGTAGATATAATTAAAAAATTACCACTCTGCCACAAAAAAAAACCAATCAAATTCTAAATATTAAAAAACAAAGCTTAGCAATGTAGGAACAATATTTAGCGCTCTGCTGTTATGGTAATCTGTAGTATTTCTGTCTAGCTATCTGTCGATAGTAAATAGATACAGAGATGTTAATCGGGACAGTCATGAATGCTGATGCTAGGCGAGTGGTGATGCTGTGCAAACTAAGAAGCATCTTACATTTCTTTTGCAGCATCAGTACATATCTTTTTATCACTCATATCTAGGTTTTAGCCCAACCAGGACTGCCAACCCCTCAGACTTGCTGGAATCCACACTTTCTCACAATGTTGGAGTTCTGATTTGTGATTTAATATGGTTCTGACCAAACTATGTTGAGGAGGCAGCCAAAACCCTAAAATAGATAAGCTTTCACTCTGATGGACTTTATTTGTGGCATCAGCTGTAGTGCGTCCTACAATACCTTGAGTCCACCTAGAATACCTAGTTTCCACCTTTCCTGCTAACACACTTTCCACGCATGACTTGCGCTCCAGGTCTTTATTCAACTCTTCCTTCTAGTCTTGTCCTATTAGCCACTGCACCCTGCCAGCATGCAGCTACCTGGCCAGGTAATCACATCCAGGTTCTGGTTGAATTCTGATGTCAGTACAGCAAGGAGCATGATTTTAGAAGACTGCCAGGCCTGCGCTCACATAGGAGCCTGTTAAGGAAGGTGACAGAGGTGGGGAGCAAAGCAGTGGATGTCCAGGCTGAGGAATGCACTGGAAGTACAAAGATCTCTTCTTGCAATCCAGACGAAGGAATCTAGGTCTGACATATTCCCTTCCACCTGCACTTGCTGGGAGGTGTTGCACGAAGACAACAACAACAACGAAGATCTAAGCTTTAGGCAGAAGGCAGTGAGATACAAGACAGACCACCAGCTTTGAACAGGTCCCAGATTAAGTTGTAATTAAAACACAATGAGAACATATTTCCAGGTTTCTTTCTAAGATTGGGCTGATGGACAGCCTAGAAGGCAAAAGTCACCAGAGCTGAGTAAGTGGCAGTGCCTTCTTGCTCCTCACAGTGCTTGTAACTACAGACAGGAGGGATTTCCAGGTGACAACTGGCAGCACCATCTCCTCTTCTCTTGAGGACAGCTGCCATATAAAGAAGCAGCTTTTGTTTCAGCTAAGGGCTATTAGTTTGGGTCCCTTTACTTAGCCTCTCTCTCCTGCACCACTTGATATCCTCTGTGGACCCAACAGAGACTCTAAGTGGGTGTACAGCGCAACAAGGCAACAAGCCACATGTTCACATTAAGTTCTTAAGAAGGAACAGATCAGATCTGGCATTACAGCCACTGTGGATTAATGTTTAAGCATACAGCCCTCCCTGCAGCCTGTCATACTCCCATCTGCAACACTGTCCTCCATCAAAACCCTCTTTAAAGCCTGCTGCTGCAGCTGACAGCTCCACTCAATCAGGCAGCAGCCAGGCTGGAGGAGCGGTCTTGCAGGACACCACCGCAGACCGACGGGCAAGCCGTGACTGCGTGACGTCCCACTTCCTCTCCGCTGCTGCAGAGCTGGTGCAGCTACAGCAGAGCAGCTGAGGTGCTCGGTGGAACAAATGGGGCATGTGGACAACCCTGGCAAGCCGTCACATAAATCCAGTAAGCGGGTGAGCACCTGAGAGGATGTTTGTAGTATTCTGTAGGTGCTTCCCCAGGCTCGTCAATACTTTGTCATGTGTTTTGTTCCTCTAGCTAGGTCCAAAGTACCTTCTGCACTGAGTGACCCACCCCTCCATGAGTTCTAGTTTTGCTTGTAGTTCAGGCTATGCAATAAGACTAAAAATGTGTCATGACTGGAAAAGCCTTCCACAGTTCTCTTGTGATTCCTGGCAGAAGACGGAAAGAGAAGTGATGCTCACATAGTGGTGAGTCCCTCCTATCCTAGAGTTGGATTCAGTCACAGGAATGTGATCGGCTGACCTATAGGAGAGAAAGTCCATGAAAAGCCTCAGTTAGACTCTGGAAGCCCCTTAATACGGACTCTTCAGGATTTTCTAGAGCAAGGAGAAAAAACATCTATGCCATTTTCATCAGCTCCTGATGCAAAGGGTCTGAACATGTATGTATGTATGTATGTATGTATGTATGTATGTATGTATGTATGTGTGTGTGTGTGTGTGTGTGTGTGTGTATGGGTGAGAAATCTGACAGTCTAAGTATGATGTAATTTAGGTATTTTGGCATAGCAAAATGGAACAGAATTACTTTTCCTATTATCTTCCAAAAGTTATTGAAAATGATATGAAATATGTGTTGTAGAAAAAAAAATGAAAAAATGAAGTTTTTTTTTAAATGCAATTTCTTTGGCAGTTTATTCGTTCGTTATTCATTCACCCTCTTTCACGTTGTGACGGCTTTCTATTATGAAACATTCTGTGAAAAAAAAATGAACAAAAAAAAGTATACTACTTCTTTAAAATATATTGCAAGAATCCTCATTTCCAGATTTTTATAGCAGCACTAGCTGGTATTCTTGCATGCAGTTTTGTAATTTATTCTGAACATTCCACTTAAACCTTTTTTCAATAGCATGATTTTATTAGAGTCAGCTCACTGGACTTTCCCAAAAAGGTATTTAAGATCAAATAAAACCAGTGCTTGGAAAAATATCATTACAATATGAAAGCAGTTACAAAAACATTAGTACTGCAAAGTTTTATTTCAAATGGCTGAGCCTGCTGTACCCCAGGTTATTGCACTTCTACTTCCTCAGACACACTCACTGGAAAAATGGGAAAAACTGTCATCTTAGCAGTTTTTACCTGTTTTTCAAAAAAACCCACCCTTTTATAGGCAGGCAACAATTTTTTTTCAGCACCACCATTAATAAGAACAGCAGACTGTCCTTTGTTCCTGCATTCCTGGTCTAAGTAGAAGATTGTTCCCCTCATGCCCTGACAAGTGGCTGCATCCAGGGCTTTCAGCAATTCCCTGGAGTGAATGGGTGTGGGCAAACAGCGGACCCAGTAATGTGGAAGCAAAGCTCAGCAAGAAGGGCAAATCTGCAGCTGATGCAAACAAAAATGGTTCATTTAAGAAATAAGTGCAGGGTGACTTTACCTGTACTTCACAGAAAACAGCCTCTGGACTTTATCCCGACGTGCTTCACGGCAAGGACAGTAGTGCCAGGTGGCAAGAGGGTCCTGTGCCCCACGCCTGGCAGACGGCGCTTGTAGCACGGGCTCCTGCATCAGCCGGTAATCACCAGCATCGCTCCCCACTGGCATTAAAGCAACAGGCCAGTCCTGCAGTGCCAAAGTCGGTGGCTGCCTTCTCTCCAGCCCCAGTAGGATGAAGTCATGAACGACTCGGCCCAGAGCCTGCCCTTCCCTTGTTTCCCACAGAAACGAGTCCAACGCCTCTACGGCTGACTCGGCCCCTGCCTAGGCAGACCCACGAGTTGGAAAATGCTGCCAGACTTGTGTCTCTGCTCAACTTCACAGCCAGGTAGCTAGGGCAAATATCTTCCTGTCTTCAGAGATAATTGATAGCTAGCACTGGTGGACCTAGAGTTCAAGCTGATGTGTGTTTGGTATTTTTGAATTTCATAGGGTGCCTTTTAATAGAGGTCTTTTGGGGGTGTTCCTGCTTGTAACCTCCCTTTAAAAATTGACAGTGGCCAATAGAAAAAAAAAAATCCTTAAACTAAACTAAATTGAAATCTAATCTAGAGTATAAAAGAACATGAAGAATTAAAATAAAGGCAATCTTAACTGCTGAATCATCAAATTCTGTGACATGGTCTTTTATTTTTGGTTCTTTGTATTTGAATGCTTTTATTTATTTTACATGACACATCTGAGGAGAAAGCGGTCATTTGAATCGTCTACCATGGAAGCAAATTGTGTTCCCTTTTTTTCCAAGCCTTTCCTAGGCTATCTTTTTACAAGCCGTATGTGTAGCAAAGCAGCATCAACACACTTAAGTTTGAGGATTAGGTGTTATGTGTGGACTTTTAAATCCTCTTTCAAAATTGCAAGTTACTGTTCATATTACTTTTCTAAGTAGAAATATGCTTAAAAAGTAAAGTCTTTATTGCTTCTTAAAAGGCGTAGTGCTCTGTGATAAATTCTCATATTTTGACTGTTAATATGTTTGAATGAAAATTATTTATACATTTTGGTGAGGTTGAATGGTTTTCATTTGATTGCTGCCTCTGGAAATGAAAGCAGAGTAGCAGGAAATTTACATGTCATGCTGTGATGTATATCCAGATTATGAGATGATTGTGCAGCAGATGAACACCAAGTAAAATCATTTGCATCAAACTGTGACAACTGCAATTCCTGACAAGGCCTCTTAGTTTTTTGGGCTATTATCATTGTACAAGAATATAATCTATTGACAGCAGGGCTGTTTAATACATTTAAAGGCAGACAGTGGAAGAAATCTTAACTGTTTTCATTCACCACTGCACAAGGGTGCAGATCAAAAGTGAATTATATTTAAAAATATGCATGCATGATGATAAGATGCATGACATTCATCAACCTGTTTAGTCATGGTTAAGCTGCGATGGTGAAGATCCAATATTACTGCCATATGTGGTCTGAAATAGAGACGTGAGACTGAAAATTATATTATTGCCCAGTAGAAGTGAATAAACAGGGGAAGATTCTTTCTTCATCTTTCTTAACCCTTCTTCTTGGATTGAATTCTGCCCTTTTGTACTTTTTTAAAGTATTGTGTCTTAACTTCAGCAAAGCAGGTTTAAGCATTTAAATCAGCTGGTGATTTATTCCCTTTTGTGTGGCAAAAAGCATCCCTGTTTTTTCTGCAATAATAAAAAAGAGTTGCCTTTGTAGGACTTCAGATATCTACTGTCTTTGGATCAGGATCCAAATAAACTTTAATTAATGTTTCCTATGTCAGGTATGATCTTTAAAATTATTGGGCTAAATTAATTAAGCTATTAAAAGAGCAAATTAAGGGTCAAACTATCTAGTTCTACAAAAATATTCTGGTGATCTTTACAAAATGCTACAATCCCCTCCATAGTTCAGGGCAAGCATTTCCTGATACCTTTTGGAGCACTTTAACGTGAAAAACACTGTTCGGCTTGTTCATCGCAGCAGTCAAAAGGTAGCTGTTAGGGCTCAGCCCTGAAAGCACAGCTCCCTGACAACACTGGGCTCTAGTCTGCGCGTGCACTGCAAGCTCGTGCACCACTGGTCCTGGTGCGCAGCCTCCACGCAGAGAAGACCTGCCACTAGGTGCCTTCAGGGCTGCGACAGTGGCTGCAGCATCACGACTGACCAACGGGACATAGATGGGGATCCTGCAAGGAGGTATGCTTCTAAAGGTCTGATTAACTGCTCTCAATCTTCCTAGGGAGAATAGGAGGGTAGGGCCAGAAATGTGAAGTTTGTGAGACATCCCTGCTAAGGTGCACATATGGAAGGCAGCTCTGCTGGAAGCCATGAGTGCCCCTGTCAAAAAAGTAGAACTGATGTGGGGAGCTGCAGCTCGACCACAACCCAGCCCATCCTGCGTGAGCAGGAGCAGATTTAGGGCACTTGTACAACCTTCAGATGAGCTCAGTGAGAATCAGAAGCGCGGTACAGAAAAGCTTAAGTAATGTCAGTGCAGGTCTGCAGGCTGCACGGTTGCCCTTACTCTGGACCTGACCATCTTCCCAAGCTAAAGAACAAAAGCAGCCTAGCTGCTCACTGATTCAGCCTGGTTTGTCTTGGTATGACGCTGTGCTCAGCCATGCGCTACTTAGCTCAAGGCAGGGCTCACTCCAGGACCTGTAGAAGCCCATGTTGCCTCTGTGGGTCTCCCACAGGCAGCACTTACCAGGGGAGGAGACAGTGGTCACCCCCTTTGAAAGGCTGTGTGTACTGGAGCACAAAGAACCACAGGCAAACACGGGGTGTTCATTTTATCATAAAAGGAAGAATTCCATCATATTTGAATTATTATTAGCTGCAGAATTAAGAATAAAGAGACGGAATAATAATAATGTTAGTCTTTTGAAAATTGCTTTCTTGAATTTTGTCTGCAGTCAGCACGGCTAGCATTTTTTTCCCCAAAGGTAAAGCAAGGCTCTCAGGTATGCATGTCCACAGATGCTGGAGGTATTTTGTAAAAGCAAGAAAATCACTTTTTCTGAGATCCTCAATACAATTGCAAAGGTTGGCACCACAGTACTACGTACACAGTAATGGCAGGAGATTTCCAGGCGCAATGGCTGGATTTACCAGTTTTCACTTACGCATTTATGTTAGAAAACTAAGCAAAGACGAAGGGCTAAGTCACAGATTCCTTTTTCCCCTCTGCTTTTCACTTGAGTGACGCAATACCAGTCATCTAAGCTAACTTTTTGTCAGTTCCCTAATGATAAAATGGGAAATATGCAGTACTTCTCACCTCCCAATGCTGTCAGCAGGGCTGATTAATGTTGACAAAGGCATTTCTGGTGTGATATGTACGGGATAGTTGCTCTCCAGCCACCTCAGTCCAGATTCCCATCGGTAGTCCATTCCCGCCTTTGCTTGCACTTTCTGTGAAGTAAAGTGGGCTCTGGAGATCCCGGTCGGATGTTGTAAGCTGTAAAAAATGATTAGAAATAAAGAAAAGATTTAGTGATTTTGCAGGGAGGCCAACAACAATGCAAATGTAGTTTTTCTTTAGACTGAGACAGAAAATCAGGATATGCTCCCAGTTATCTGCTCCACTACTGTGCAAATTCCATTACAATAAACACTTGGTCTTCTTCACCAAACTCTCCAAATTCACCTCGGGTTTCATCTTCCACGGAGCAATGTCTAGGATAATGACAAAAAGGGGTCCTTTTCCTGCAGACAGAAATGGGCATCATTCCTGCTTAAATAAAAGGAAAAAAAAATTGTTTAACTGGGACAAGAAAATTTTACCTTGTATTCACTTAGCTGATAGAGAAAAACATGCATAAATGGATAGGAACAGCTGGATTCTGTATCTACCCCAGAATAGAGTCGTTTCCACGCAGTAGCAGACCTTTCCTTCTACCCTCATCCTGAGAATGTTTATCACCAGCAAATACTGTGTTTTCTTTCTGGTATCCAACTGCTTTTTTCCCATTTTGGTGCTCACACTTTTTTCCTTAGTGCTCAGGCAATATAATGTTTCTATTTCTAATATTACAATACTATAATCCTACTTCCATAAGAAGTGTGAGAATGTCAGCAAATATCTCCTTATCACTAGCAAAGTGCAAAACGCTACCACTGCTGTGCACGCCCCGAGACTTGTGGTTCCAATATCCTGCCTATGGAACACTTTGGTTTCACACAGGTGAAATTCCTTCATTTTTGTTACTTTTATTGATCCATCTGAGACCAACATTCAGCTCCATGGGTCAGGAAGATCACACCCAGAGCATGAGACCTCTAGAATGAAAGACAAATATTCAAGCAGCATTGCACTTTTCCCTGTTCCCCAATTCCTGAGTTATTATCCATTTCTGACACCAGAGAAAAGGACACCCAAGCAGTCCCACCTTTTGATGATCCCAACATACCCTTGTTGGCACGGCCTGAGCGCTGGTGGGAGTTAAAGCCACTAAAACGCTGCAATGCACTAGAACATTGCCATCTCCAGAGCTGGGCTTTCTGCATGTTGCTTTATTCTGACATTGGAGAGGTTGCTGGGTTTAGTAAGCCAGCTCAATACTAACCATTTGGGGGTCTTTCAAATGTCAGCATACCGTTAATACGAAATCAAACCTGTTTTTATTAGATACTCCTGATTCACCAGAGAAAACCTACAGATTAAAAAGTTATCAGGTTTATGATGTCGTCCTTTTTGGAGCTGAGGAGCAGCTGTTGCTACATAACAGCTCTGAGCATGATGAACATTTTGGGAGAAGGGGTAATTTTTGAATAAAAAAGAATGTAACTACTCTGGAAGAAAATCTGGCCACTAACTTCATTTGACATGTGTAATAGACTGTGATAGTTTTTTGGGGACTGCACGATGCAAAGTAAAACGAAGCTGGTAATAAGCAACTTGGCATTTATTCTTTATGTAGGAATATTTGTTCCTCAAAGTCAGACTATGTGGAATATTAGCATTTGAATAAATTATTCAACACATTCTAGAGAACGCAAGGGGAAAAAATCTTTTCAGCATTATAACATGACAATCTACAGGGTAGGAGAAAAAGAAGGCTGTCATTTTTTCTTCAATTACAAAAGGCAAATATTTATTATTTATAAGTATTCGCCTTGTATAGGCTTAAATGTTATTTATGAACCTGTTGCATAGTGATTTTCAATGTAACTCATTATTTTTAGCCTTAGGGTGTTGTAAAGGAGCATGGATATATTTAATGACACTCTGCTAGTCAGCGCAATTACACTGTAATCATTATGTAAAATGTGCTATTAATTAAACCAATTTCTAGTTAGAACATTCTCTTCTGCAGGGCTTAATCTTAATCTCTGGCAATCTTTCTCTCTGTTTTTCACCCATTAATTATATGATTATTTTTTAAGTTACATATGATAAAATATGTTTTTGTTTTTAAGCTTAGTATGTTCAATTACTTGTATTTATCATGCCATTTGCCTGAATTATTGAAAAGGCTTTACTTTCCATACCAAAAAAAAAAAGAAAAAAGAAACATAAAATCATACAGTTAGCTGGGAATCAACAGTAGTTTGATGATTGACAATTGTTTCTGATATTCTTTTTAGATGTCATATGGCTGTATTTAATTTTCAGTTCAGAAAAGTCTCCTCTTCAGTCTTCTCTTTTTATCCTAATTGCCACACAGAAGTCTATACCTGTTTTTAAATGCTTCATTTATTCACAGAGGCAAACCTCCAGATATTTCCCCCACTGGACTGGCTTTTTCTGGTAGTACTTTGTTAAAAGAAATGTAGTTACACTAAAGCATTGCTCAATCTTAACGTAGTTGACATAAATGCTGACTAAATAATAATCATTAAGGCATTATGGTGTTTTTCAGATAAAAATTAATACCATTAACAATTCTAGTTAGAATAATAGCATTTAAATGGCTACTGCACTTCAGAATATGAAAAAATCACCTAGTTTTTGAAGTAATCCTTGCTCTGCTCTACAATGACCCCTTGTGGAAAAAAAGACCTTTAAAGAGGAGGAACCGGCTCTGAAGTCTCCGTGTTTTCCCTGGAAATTTAACAGAAACTCAATACAGACATGTAAGAGCAAAAACGTTTTGTTCTTGCAAAGGCTGATGGTCAGGGATTATGGACTAAAAAGCCTGAAAAGCGCTGGGTCCATTTAATCTGAAGTCCCAAGCTTTTAGGAGGTCTTCCCTTGTGGGTCTCCACTTCAGGGTCTCTACTGCAGCCTCCCATGGCAGCTCCTCTTTGGTCTACACAGCAGATGCAGGGAGACCTCCACTGCCTTGCCGTGCTGCTGCCTGTGAAAGCCTCTTCTGCTTAACCTTCACGTTTGCTGAAGAACGCATAAGGGGTTTTGTAAATCACAAATACCTATTTTTCTTTTTTAAAAAATCCTCTGCATTTACACAGGCGTAAGTCAGGGTTATACAGCCCTGCGTGGTGCAGGCATTTCCTTACTTCATCCCATTCTGTGAAGGTTGTCACTTGCACCAGCAAACGAGAAGCAGATGGCCAAGAATCACATCATCATCAATCTGAAACACCCACTGAATCCACCACGAAAGCCAGCCAGCAGTTGTCACTGCACTATAAGGCACCCAGCAGAAGCTCAGGGACCTGCTCCCAAATCACTAACATCCTCTGTACACCGGCTTTAATAAAGAAGTAAACGCCTCTGAGAAAACTGACGCCAAGTCGCTTATAAAGTTTTGTAGGTTGGCCAGAGCCACTTGAACTTAAACTTCTTTCTCCTTGAAAGTATGAGTAGAGAAGGACACCACAGATTCCCTGAAATCCTCCTGTATTTCCCAAGAAAACTGAAAGTATTAAAACAACATTTCTGCAACCTGCCTGAAGCCTGATTTCATCAGATGGCTGAATACATCCCAGCTTTCATCTGCCCTTACTCTGTGCTCTGCCTGAAGGCAGTGGGACTTTATCACCAATGGCACTGGGACCTGGACTGTGTCTTCCAGGACAGATGTGTAGGTCTGTCCCAACTTCTCTTCTCAGTGGGAGCCAGGCACCCAAACAGGAGTGAAGAGCTTTGATTCGGCAGTGACTTTCACTTCACAGGATACACTGCACAGAATGGGAGGGTGTAGTGGGAACGGCAACTCCTTTCTCTTGCCATCTTGAAGGTCGGTCCTGACCTGTTCTAGTCAGATGTACAAACATCTCAGAATGCTCTTCAGGCAGAGTAGATGTTCTTTTGTTTCCCCACTATGTTGTTTTATAAATAGTTTACATTCCAGTGTTTCCCTGACCTTGCTGTGGTTATTGGAGTAATTTTATTTAAAGATGAAGTGTCCTTGAATAATTTCTCCTATACATTAAGTCAAATATGAATTTCTTCAGTATTTGGGGGTGGTGGTGGTAGTGGTGTCTTTTTTGTCCCCGACTATTTATTTCATGAACAAACCCACTGTGGACAATACGAGGAACCTCACTTTGTGTTTCTGAGTTACTGACGGATGGTAGACAGAACATCATCCTAGCTGCATCCCTTCTGTGAAGGGTGCTGCAGTGGTGGAAATTATATTCCTTGAGTGATATCCTGTGTCAGGACTATGTCTATCACCTGGAAACACTAAATGGACTTTCTTCCCTTTGGGATGTAAAAGATCCAAATGATCCCTCCTGTAGCCAAAAGCACAGCATGTGTAATGGGGAGACAACTGGTAGGTATTTATCTGCAGGATAAACACATGACCATTTCACAGCAGCCTTACATGACAGGTTTAATCAGCCGCACATAATCCGGAACAAAGACTGCTGAGTTAAGGGTCCAGTGTTTGCCAGCAAATCTCCCCACTTCTATGATAAGAGGAGCAAGGTCTGTGTGCGTGCTGTTTCTTAAAAAGAGAATCTTCACCCAGATGAAGAATTCATGCTTCTGGTTAGTGCTGCCATTTCTGCCATATCAACACTTTCTCCACCACTGCCATTCTGACTTGAGACCTTCTTTTGGAATTGGATGTTGTGCTGCAGGTCAATTGTTAGAGAGGAAAAAAAAGACATGAGACTGAACCTTTCCTAGAGCAAGAAAACAACTCCTCCTCATTAGAGGAACAGCTAACTGCCCTTGTAGTCAGCTCTCACTAAGAAACTGGGACTTAAGATAAACAAATCCTTTCAGATTCACTTATAAGAACACGAGATTGGCAACTTCACCTGCCTGCCATGTTCTTTTGCTTGTACTGGCTTCCAGCTCCTTCTGCCACGCACTACCTTTGCTAAATGTCCTTAAAACCCTGCTCTGTGCAGTGAGGTGGCTGCTACAGGGGAGGGCAACCAGAGACCAGCAGCTATGGAAGGTGGAAGGAGGACTTGATGTACTGTGTCTCTCATCCTGCAATTTTTCTCACGCTCCAAAACCAAAGATGTGGAAAATCCTCATCCTCAGGTACTGCCCAGCCGCTGCCTGCCTCTGGCACAGCTGGAGCAGGCTCAGTGCTGCTCTCGCTTGTGCCATCCCAAACAGCCCCCTGCAGCAGCTCAGCAAGAGCAGGTCTCAGAGCACAGGCAGGGCTGCTCCGCTCACTGGTCCATCCCACAGCATCTGAAGCCGGCTGCGGGGCCACGAGCAGTCAGCAGCTTTGCTGTCTGCATGGCGCTCCAGTACCCACTGGAAATCCCCGCCAGACCCATTAAAGCAGTTTGCTGGCTTTTCAGTGTTGCCCGAGGTGAGAAAAGCAGCTGCAAGGGAGAAGAGGGGTCAGTCCCAATGCACCTTTCTCTATCCACAGGACAGCCGCACACAAAAGGTGTCCAGTAACAAAGGCCGTAAACTCTGTGATTGAAAAGTAGGAATTATGGCTCTGGGGCACTGTGCATACTCACTGCTGTCTCCCTGACATTAACTTGCCCAGCCTCAGTCTCATATCACACACGGTAAATATACGTGTAAGTAGGAAAATTTATAATGATAACATCTATAGGTATACAGTGTGAGCAGGAAAAGGATCACAAGATGAGGTCTCATTCGGGATCCCACTTCACATTTTATCAAGCTGCTATCCCCCGGTGTTGAAGGTGCAAGAAAAAGCTGGTGGAGAATCTGAATTTCTTGACAATTTTCCTTTCCCTTTTTTTAACTTTATTTTTTAGGTTGCTCTTTCGGGGATGAACCCAGCCTTCTCTTGCAGGCTCCTAGGGAGCCATGAGCTCACTGATCTGCCAGCAGGTAGCTTGCAAAGAATCCCTGGCGAACAGTTCGCTGCAACTCTATTTTTAATATACATTCCTGACCCTAATGATGGTCTATTGAGATGAGGGCAAGGAATGTCTGATCAAGTGGAGATTAATTTTTGACTGTGCTGTCTGGAAACGCATGAAAATGCACTCCTTTTTCTATTTAGACTCACAGGATGCTTTGATTGATTGACTAGTTTACAAATGAAGGTGATAAAATTAGGTTGAAGACCACATACATTTCTTAAAATGAGTCTGGCTGGTCGTGGAGACAATGAGGTTTGGACAGATTGTATTGCTGGTTTAGGCAATCTTCTGAACATGTCAAGATTTATAGACCTGTACTGTAATGTTACAATTGCAGCTCACTGATATAGGTTTCTTTTCAAATTCTTTCCCATTTTATTTGAAAAAGGCCATTAGAGAGTTATAGACTATTGAAAAAGCTTTTTCTTTGCTAACCCTTAATAAACTCTTCCAAACAAGGACTACTGCATTTTTGTATTAAATTTAGACCAAAATCTATAAAACATGTTCTCTCAGGTTTGGATAATTTGATTATTATTATCTAAATGGAGTTATGGTTCATATTGGCTTGCAGTAGCATACATAGTAAATAAAGGGTAAGTTAAGGTTTGTACAAGCTCTTAGGACACTGAGGATTTTTCACTCTTCATTTGGATTACTGGATTTTGGGAATGGCAAGTGTATTTCCTCAGGTTGAGAAATTAAAAAAATAAAATCCTCAGAATGTGGTGCTGAAATTAATGTTGCATTGAGCTAGAAACAAATTACTATTAACATTTCTTTACTCTTACTGTTGCACAAATACCCACAGAAGCCTTGGGATTTTCTTAATAAAACAGACAAGGTTTACCAAACAAATGAAAACAGACGACGATGGGTTTCATGCAAAATTAAAAACCATGATGACATTAAAAATCATTACAAGAGAAGAGCAATAGATAAGATATCAAAGCTCTTTATGAATTAATAATCAATTCTATTTTATACATTTTGCCGTCAGACTAATGTTATCCAAGAACTTTGTAGCGATGTAACACGGGAGAGGGGACCTGGGCACATCTAAAAAGCGAGCTCCAAGGTTTTGTTTTCATGCCTTCTCCACTTCAAAAAAAAAAAACAAAATGTGGTGCCTTCATGTGTTCAGGGTGCTTGAGGACTGGGAAGACAGGATCAAGGTGGTTCAAATAACCACTCAGCTACACACGGCTCTCAGGACATCGATAAATATGACAAATACAGAGCCCAGCCCGTCCTGCCTCACTGGGGAAGAAGCGAGGCTGCCCCTGCCACAGGAGCCCACATCGAGGGCATGCCTGAGGAGTGGGATGGGAGGCGCTGGGAGCAGCAGAGACCTGTTAGGAGTGGGAGCCTCAAGAAGCGACACAGTGGAAATGGTGAATGCCACCATGACTCATCATGCAGATGAAAGAGGCTGCTCTAATTAAAGCCCTGTGGGAGCATTTCCACCTCCATAGAAGCTCAGTGGTGGGAGGATCAAACATGTCTCAGTTTTCTGGGCAGTATGTGAGCCTCCTTCATTCCCTGGGCTGCAAAAAATATCCCCTTTGTTGGGGTACAGCAAAAGAAACCTGACTCTGTGTGCCTTGGGGCTCGGTTCCTTCCTCACCCAGCAGTACCTCGCTCCAAGCTTCGCAAGAGCTCCTGATTTCATGGTCTGCTGGACCGACCATGGGGCAGGATTTTCATTTAATTAATTCATCTGCAGCTCCAGGGGAGATTTGCTTTTGCCCAATCTAAGCATGGCATCACCTCCTCCAAAGCTGACTTCATCCTAAAAAACCACTTCCATAGGTTTTGGAATGAGCTGAGGATCACCAGGTCAGGCTGAAGACCTCAAAGAGGGCTGTGAGAGCTGCATGGCCACACACAGCAGCCTCTGCAGCTCACAGTCGGGCACAGCAGCGGGCGAGCAGCAGAGAATACAACTGCTGTGGCAGTGGATGCTAAGTTTTTGGTTATCACTCATCAAGTGAAGAGTTGCGAGGGGAGGAGCAGTGAGCAATGTGCCCAGGAAGGCCACAATGCCAAAGCATTACTCACCTGGCGTCAGCATGTTGACAGCAGCTGGGCCATGGTCCAGACCCCGCAGGCCGAGATGCACAAGTCCCTCACCCGAGGCCAGGCATCTGCAGCTGGTGGGCTACTGCTCTGCCGTTTCCATTTCAACCCAGTGATGTGTGGTTTTTCTTACTTTACAGGCTTCAGATCTTGACAGAAAATTGACATGCAAAGAAAACAATAAATATGTAAGGTCAAAATTGGCTGGCTACTAAAAATCAGTGAGATTGCTTTCCTATAGGGCTCTGAAAACGTAAATAAATCTCATTGGAAGAGGGGATTTCTCAGGCCCGTGGACTGACCACACACTCTGAGCTTCACACGCCACCACAGATAGTCCATGGTGATTTTTAATATAAATAAAATGCTGTATATTGAGGAAAACGCAGCATTAAGCAACACAACAAATGCTCTCTAACACTAAATTTCTAATCACAGATTAGCTAATTTTCAGTTGCTTGCTTCTGATCAGTACAACCTAGATTAGCTCTTAAAACCATACCATTAAACCCAAAGAAAGTAAGACGGCAAATCAGAAAAGACCTTGATATTCCTCATTTAAACATGATTACTTCCCTCTACCTGTTCTAATACACTTGAAAGCACGTTTACTCTCCTTCCCACCCACTGTAATATGAGCAACTCCCGTACCAGCTTTTTCTAGAAATGCATAAAATCTTCGAACAGAGGTATTTAGAGGTTTAGATATGTTTGAAATACAGCTATTTTTCAATCTTATAAGCCAGCCAATCCAGGTGCCTGTTAGCCTACAAGTGTCTGCCATCTTTCTCTGATTGTCAGGGAAAATAGACTGATGGATCACTTCCCTGTGTCACTGCTCTAGACTGGTGACAATCAGTGAAATGATTGTGTCTGCCTCTACACATATCTGTAATTGATTGCCTAAACCCTAAGACTCTCTTTCCCAGTTGATATGATGGAACATTGGACTGAAATCACTCTCGATGAGGAGGAGTCAGGACCATTTGTTATTTACTTCTTTCCTTGCTCCTTTCTTCTACCCTGCTTGAATTGTCCCACAAGAACACATTATGGTAATCAGACAGAATGTATGTATAGGAATCAATCAAAACGAAAGCCGTCACAAGAGTTATGACATTACAAAGTCTGTTTGTAACTTTTGATTTATGGAAGATTTTTGGTTTTATAAATTGAGAGTGAGGCATGTTGGGATGGCTTAACCCTTGAACTCCTCAGGGAAGACAAAAAAAGCAGTGGAATAGGAGAATTAATATAGTATGAGCAGAACCAGCCTTCACTTACTCATTACCACTTGATTATAAAATGAGACAAATGTTATTCATTTTATATTTCTAAACTGTAAATGTTTTTGTATGAAAGAAAGATGCTTTACAGGAAAACAAATAAATACGCATTCTGTCGTAAGACTTTATAGTCAAAGGCTACAAGCCTGCAAAGACTATACATATGCTTAATTTTTGTGCTGTGGCATCCAACAGCAGTCCATCCCTATTCACCAAAACATATGCTTAACTTTAGCTCTGAGCCTTAATCTTATTGAACTTGATGGTTTTTAAGCACACACTTACCTTTAGACTTTAGGAGCTTTGCTAATACTGATGAACTTAAACATCTGCTTCCCATCACTGCGTTATTCACCTCTTTGTGGTCCCTTCAGGTCTGCGAACTAATTCTTAAGCACATGCTTAACCACGCAGACATGAACAGAGGAGAGGCATAAAGTCAAGCACATGCATAAAGGTGTGCAGAGCTGGGGCCTAAATGTAGATATAACATGTCAGATGAATGCTACGAAAGGTGTAAAAAAGATACATTAAATAGGTTACATGGTGGTTTACATCTCAGAAGATGTGTGTGTATGCACGCATGAATGGCTCTGTGTGTATTAGAAAAACATTTACATGTATATTGCATACACTCATTCTCTTCCCCAGTCTGAATACCTGTATTACCACTTTACCATTTTAAACATATTATTTCAGGTACTCTTTTTAAGCACATTTGGACACTCTCAGCCACTACCCCTTCTTTAACTACCACTAAGCCTTCCTCCTTCAGGACTTCCATACACCACCTTGTTTCTAGTTAATACACTACTTTGCTACTCTGATTTAATTTCTGAGATGACGCTGGCTGAGCCAAGCAGTTGTTTTTCAGGGGGCAAACTGTCTTCCTGTGCCATTTTGCTTGAACACATCCTCACAAAATAGGCCCTGTTAAATAGCTGCTACGTTCTGTATGGGAATGGATTTCAGCAGGGGATCCAATGGTTTCTGACGGTGTGTATACATAAGTCTATTTCTTAAATAGTGTGAGAAACAGATGTGCTGGTGAAACTTCAAAAAGCATGTATCTTCTTCAGAATCTATTTTCTCTCTGTAAAACCATACATTCCACCTTCCTGGAAAACACTGCAGAGGTTGCTTTTTGGACTCTTTCTGTTGTGAAACGTACCCAAAACACTGGAAAATCTAAGACTGGAAATACGAGCTAGATACCCATCATTTTTTAAATGGGGCATTGTAGCTTTTACCACTTACAATGTTTAGAGGCACATCAGAACAGCAAAAGGGACAAAACGGAGAGCAGCAGCATTACCACTGCTTGGAAAGACTTCCAGAAGTCTTTAGGGGGAAACTGGTATAACAGAGGTAAATCACCAGAGTGAAGTTACGTTGCACTGAATTTCAGATATAAATTTGGAGCTGCTTCATGTGACTTCAGTGGGATTAGAATTTTATTTTTGTTATTTACTGTGCCAACAACTTAGAGCTTTAGTCAAGGACCAGACCCTATTGTGCTGACAGCTGGATGAAACACAGTACAGAAAGACTCTTCAAAGAGAATACCAAAAGCTGCAGTTCACGGTAGAATGACTCCAGCTTTAGAAGTCATCCCTAAAAGCAGAATTTAGCTTATCCCGCATTCAAAAACTTGCAGAGTTTTCAAATATTTACCTGATAATCTCGCTATGTAATATATTTAGCTATTCTGCTGACAGCTGTACTCACTTTATTGGCTAATGGCTAAAAGAAATCAGGTTTTCTTTTTAATAGCACAGCAGTCCTTCTCTGCTTAATCTCCTTCCTCAGCTTCAAACCGAAAGCTAATCAGATTGCAGATCCCACTGGGCACACTCTGTGTTTTTTTAATGCATTAGGAAACCTCTATCACTATCACTGGAAAACTTAAAAAACCATTTAAAAACAAAAAAGAGGAATAAATGAAAATGTTATGAACCTGAAAATGTTAATTAAGCCATTTTCAAAGAAAAGGCTTTTGATTCAGAATAAAATGCCATGTCACTTATTAAGAGTTAACATTTTTCCCTTTAAAAAAGGTTCAACAAAGAATTCAGAATCATTAAAAAATTTAAGCAATATAAATGGATGCTATGAAGTTCTGCTGTAAACTGTTATAGACAAGCTAAGTATCAAATAAAGGCCTGATATAATATTTTTACTAATTTTCCTGTGTCAGGTTATCACCTTTGATCTTTTATGGGCCTCTTCCACCCTCATGGACAATACAACAGAGAGTAATTCAACCTCCTCCTCCTCCTCATTTTTCATCCTTCTTAGAGACGCACCTGAACCAAAAATCCAGACCAAGTACTCATGTCCTGGAATGTTAACATTTTCAAAATCCAAAGCTTGATTTGGACCTACGTTCTACCACTGGCATGAGTTATCTGTAATGATCCACAACAGTTCTTTGGATCCAAGTCGTGGATCAGTGTTTTGATTTTACAGACTGTTCAACATTTAGTATTTAGAAAAAAAATCATCTTGTGTTGAAGGTCTATGGCAGCTCTTATGAAACATAAGCAAACAATGACAGGATTTTGCCACCTATCCACTGATGAGGGACAGAATCCACTAAACTCCAGTTCCCATAGAGCAGAAGTCCCCACCAGCAGGTAACTATGAAGCCTCCACACCTATGTCACTTTCCTGTGCCATCACTTCCTTCCCAAGGACCAAGGCGAGTGATACCACATGTGACTAACCACAACACAATCCCTGGAGCTTGCCTTTCTTTTTCTGGCTGCTGGGATGAAAGCTGTTAGGTGCAGGTGAAGCCCCAGACCCTGCAACCGCAGGCAGATCATGAAAAATTAAGAGTTGTTACCATAATGGTTCCAGCATTGTGAAGGCTTCTGGAGCTTGAAAAAAATAGATTAACAAACTTCATCTCCCTGGAGCACCTTAGCATAGGGTTCTTCTGTTTTCTTTGAGCCTTCCCAGCAGTACACACAGACTCCTGGACGCCCTTCCCAGCAGTATGGAGCAGAAAGCCACATGGACAACTCATGATTCAGCAACCTAAGCAAAAGCCTCCCCATCAGTGATGTGCCACATTTTCATACAAGTCTTGATAATACTTTGAAAAATGAGCCCCCTGTTCACATACAATATAATAAAACAAAATTAGGGCCAGAAAAACAATCATATCAGAATCGATACACAAAACTGCAGCATCAGAATAATTTGTTCTGCGTGGGTACAGCATTGTCAGGGTGTTAACCAGAGTATTTTCCTCCTCTGTAGCCCTGCATTGCTGTGATCAGGACACTATTATGACCTGTGGAAGAGAGCAGTTGCTCTCTGTGATATTTCATTTTTTTGGTTAGCTTGGGGTAGTAATGAACCAGTCACAGCCAAGTGAATTAATCTCTCTGGCTCTCCAGAAATGAAACTTCATGTACAGCAATTTGGTCTTCATTGCTTTTTCACTGTGCCCTTTCTATAAGATTCTTCATAAAAAAGTAAAATTAAATTAAAACCAGTAGAAAGTGTGTTTTAACCACTCCAAAAATGCTCGTAGATTTTCCATTAGGAGCATTCACATTCAAAAAGCACGTAAAATCAGACACGTTGCGCATCATGTAGACTTATTAAAACAGATACTGCATGTTAAACTAACCTCACCAGCTGGCCATTCAGTACATACCTGAGGTCTGATCATGGACACAGCAAACTTTCATGTATTTCAGTGCGATCAGGAGCAGCATGAAGATATGCCCAGTGCATGTACCTAGACCAACGGTAACTCTAAATCAGCTGATCAGATTGAGACAATACCAAAAGCCAGAGAATAAACCTGGAGGAGGTCTACTGCACGGCAAAAGCCTTTTGGGTGTTTGCTTCTTATGCCCTACCTACTGCTTGGTATTTCCATGATTTTTTTTCTTTTTATTTCATTTACCATTCTGGTATTTTCCTGGAAAATTTAATTGCTCTCCACTCAACAGATCATTTAAGCCCCGACTCACCTATAAGCATGTGAATTATCCTATGCCTGTTAAGCACATACTGAATTCCACTTGCTCGAACATAACGTTGATTTAAGCCTAGATAACCACAGAATAGGAAATGTGTATTTTAACAGTTAGTTAGATCAATTAACCCTCATTAAACCAGTGGCTGTTTCATCAACATAAACCAAATATAATAAATACCTCCAGAGCCCTACTGTATATTGAGTACCTGCCAATTAATTATAAACTTAATATTAACGGTTTGCCAATGATGGAATAAATGTGTATCTATTACATCACTGTTAATCTCTGTAAATATGTTTTTAATAACCCCATGGTATTTAGTCAGCATACAATAACTGTCTCATTAAGCTTAAATTAAATGCATGGTTAAGCATATTAAAAACGCTTAATTTAAAATGTTGTCGACATTCTTCACAGTAGGCTTCAATGTGGCTATGGCTCCTCAGAATTGTAGGTGGCTGCCCCAGTTTGGCGAAATCTCGGGCCCTGTGCAATGCGCAGTACTTTCTTCTGAATGTCCATTAAGAGTCTGAGTAATTTAATGCTATCATTTCGTAAATACAGAGCTACTCAATCAATGTAAAAGAGACAATGGGTCTGTCTTTATGGAAAAGAATACTTGTGTGCCCAAGTGGATGGAAAGCTTTGAGCTGACGAATTTTTTTTTAAAAAGTAAAACAAAGTCTCTAATAAGAAGGAACAAAAAAATAGGCAAAAACCCTCTGTTGGAATAACAATAAAGAGAATGCTGCCGTACATGATTTTTCATTTCTGGATAGCTGGAGACATTAATATACTTGCCTATGGCTTGTGCATTACCGTTCCCAGCTATGCAGAGAGGCAAGGTGATTTACAGCCCCCGCGCCGTCTCGCTGCCCCAGCTCAGCGCCGCTCTCCGCCAGCCACAGGTTGGCTGCTGCCGGCTCCAGCGGGAGGGTGCCGGATGGGGTAGACGTGACCTGGGATTTTTGGGTTTGTGTACCCAGCAAGCCAATGGCCGGGCAGAGAGAGCAATAGCTGAAGCTTTTACCGCTCTTTAAGTTTCCTCATCGATTCCCTCGGTAACTGATTATATCACAGAAGTTATATAAAAAACACATTAAACGCCAACTAAATCCAGACTTCTCATGACTTTTTTCTACAGCAATGAAATTCAGGACAAACACTATACTATGCATGGAGATCACCACCTGGAGAACAGAGCTCTTCATTTCACACCTTGTCTTTCCAAATGGAACTAAAATGAAGTCGTGTGTTTTATTCATTTTATTATTTCCTGTGCTATTTATGTTGGCATTTGGAAAACATACGGCAGAAAATTCAAATTTACAACAATACTCTGCACTTCTGTATCGCCATCCATGTAATGATCTCCAAAGGCTTTATGAGCGTTGGTGCACTTAAGCCTTATATTCCACACTGGACTGCTCATAATGATGTGTGTAAGAATAAATAGCACGAGGATCTGTTACCGGCACTACTCTAATAGTTGGGGAAACTGAGGGACAGGAAAGTTCAAATACCACGTTAGAAGAGCTCTGAAGTTCCGCTGCCGTTTCCAACCAACGTCAAGAGAAGCTGCGGCACTACAAGCCCCTTTAAAAGATTCCCACAGGATTGCACACGACGTCTGTGAGAAGCAGAGACTGAAGATGTGGGGTTTCTGTGTCTGTGCTTTCCTCTTGAGAACATCCTTCCTGCAGCAAAGCTGCAGGACTGCTCGTGCTGAATGGATCACCACTAACCACCAGGCTGCACACTGGCATCTGCTGGACGTTCAGATTGGATAGTCTTTCCTGATGTTTTTAATAGAATACTTTTGCAAGCATTAGGAAGCTGAAGTGATTTATCCTGCTAAATTTCTTACCCATAGTCTCTTTGCTTTTCAGTTGTATGGTTTTGAATTTCCCAATTTCATTATGAGTTTTAGGGGTTTACTTTCTCTCACCTTCACCTTTTTCTTCACCTATATAGCATAAAATTTCAAAATCTATTTCCTTGCCATGTGCTTCCTATTCTCAGCTGAGGCTACACTGATGTGCTCTGTGAAGTTCACAAACCTCTGCAGCCTTTGAACAGACTTGGACTGATTCATGCTTTGTAACAGAAGAGCAAGCTGAGTTTTTTGTGAGTTTCCTTCTGTATAAATATTGTGTACAGCTCAGTCCAACTTAATCCAACTTGATACTCTAGTTCTTCTGAGTCTGTTGATTCATTATTCTTTAAAACATCAAAGAGTGTGTCTCTAAGCAGAATGACTAAGTCAATGGAATGATGGATGGACAGGTAGACAGCTAGATAAAATTCACTTGAGATAAGGGGCTTCTCTTGAAATTCTTATTAGGATCACTTAATTCTGACAATTTTGAAGCCATCCAAGCAGCACAGACTTTGGTTTAAGTTCCATATTGTAAGTTTGCTTTCTGCTATTTATGAAAAAATATCAGAGGGTAAAGAAGAAAAAAAATCAAAGAAATATATAAAGTCAAAATAGAAATGGGAAAATAAATTACAAAACACTACAAAAATAGAACAGGAAATGAGAAAGGGAATTAAGTTACGGCAAAAGTTAACATTTTTACATAGCATCCTTGCCTGCAATAGTCTGATCTCAAATAGCTGCAAAATGCATTAGTTTTCTTCTAAAGTAGCAATGAAATAAAAATGGTTCTCCTTTAGCAGAAAAAAAATGGCTTAAATAAAAGACAAAGCATTTCAGAACCAAACAAATATTGTGAAACTGCAGAGCAATTAGAAAGGTCCGCTGACACTTCCACGTCCTGAGCTGGCACCTCCCAAGCTGATGTTAGTTCCCCCTGCCTTTGCCCTGCTCCCGTGTGCACCTCCTGGTGCAATCCCACCCCTAGAGCCAGCCAGCTCCTGGGTTAGGTGCTGCAAACATTCCTCTTCCCTAACGTCTGCCATATGCTGGCCTGCCGCAACACAGCAAAATTCCAATACTGTCCCCCTCCACGCGAGACAGGCAGTTCTGGCTTTGCTGCAAAGTGCTTATTTGGTTCTGGTTGTAAGCCAGAACCGAAATCCCAGACATGCACCCCTGTCCTTCAACAAGTTTAGCTCTGGATCCAAACCTACGTGATGGCAGCAAAATCTCAAAACACCTACAAAAACTTCAGGCCACTTCCAAACCTGACCAGATCCTTGGAGGCTCCCTAGCTCAGAGAATGAAGAAGGCTGCCTTTCAGTATTGGTCTGTGCGTATGGCACACAGCAGACAGACGCTGCCCTTGGGATGCCCGCAGCACAGCGCAAGCCCGTGCTGGCTCCCCATGGCACACGTTGCCCTCCCGGAACGAAGCTGAGCATCTCATGCAGTCTGTGGCCTTCCTTCCCACCCGCGCTGAGGATGAATTAAAACCAGCGGTTTGCATGCTGATGAAGGGGACATACTCGTTTGCACAAACAGGATCAGCTCAGCAGTCTGGTGGGGGAAGGACATGTCAGCAGCATTCACACTTCCGTATATATTATTTTTGTAAATCTGAGGTGCAAATTGTTTGTAGAATCTCAATTACACCCCTTATAATATTGTCATTTGGAATCAGCTCACTATGAAAACAGGGCTTTCAAAGGCTACGAAAATCATTTGAACTTGTGATCTACAACAGATTTGAATATTCAGATAAGGTCACTGGTCAGAGCAGGGGTGGCAGCTGCGGTCAATAAACAGGTTCAGTGAGACAAAATCTTTTTGTCTATGTGGGAATAGCCTGAAGAAGAAAGGTTCTCAAGAGGGATCAGAGAGATTAAATTTAGCTGCATCACCATTTTATTTCCAGGACGTTTAAGGCATGATGGAAGGCCTTGGTGTGGCCACCAGGCCGGTGTGCTGACCCTGCTGACAGTGCCAGTCCAGTGCCACCAGGTCAGACGTTCTGCCTCCCTGTGAATATGAATCTGATGGAGGCCGATGTGCTGGTTTGGCTTCCTGCTGACTGACTTTTGACAGGCTACAAGAAGACTTGAACAAAACCAGCGATAACAAAAATGTCAAGTGGGTCTAAAGTCCTCCATTCCTGGGTTCTCAGTGTGACATCACTCCAGAGAGCCTGATACTCAGAAAATGCTGAGACCTTGGCTTCTGACAGTCAGGGTCCCATGTCTCATAGCTGAGCACCCACAAACAGGGCACCTAGCATTGCTAATAATATTTTAACATCACGGCTTTCCTTTCAAGATCAGTAAAGAATCCGTCTCCTAATTAACTATAAACCACAGCACTGCTTGAAATTCACTGGTAAGCATGAGCAGTGCTGTTAAGACCACACTTAAGAAGCCAAGGATGATTAACCTTTGCCTAGGTTATAAAATGGCCCATTTAAGAACTGTTGCTACTGAATATATCACCTTCATATCAATTGGATTATTGAGTGAGAAGTTGTACTTGATGTTTAGTATGATGATATACGTATGGTTACAAACTGTTTATGAGAAGTGGAAAAGCCAATAAAAGATTAATGCAGATTTAAATAGATTTTTCCCCTTTACCTTGTTCTGGGTTAATTTATGCATACCTAAGCCAGTTTTCATATACTTGAGAAAGGTGCCACCTTTCTAGTTGTACTAGAGAGACATCCTGCTGATGTTATCAATCAAATTACACCGGGGCCCAAGTGGTGACATTTAGTTTATATTTGCATTTCCACAATGACTTCATTTTTACGGGTCTGGGATAAGCATTCCCAAAAGCTACTGAGGCCAGGTTTTCAGCCTAAATTTAGCTTCCTCCACAGGCATTTATTAAAGACACAATTCTTAATTTTCTGAATCACAGCTATGGTTTCAGCCTTTAAACATCTTTGTTTCAGTTCAATTTGTACAGACAAATATTCGGCTGCCACAGGCGTTAGACTTAAGGTAACAGCATCATTTTAACTTCCAATGGACTGGGAGCCTAGTCCTGACCCTGACCTGTGCGGCCTTGTGCAGTGTGAACCGCACGTCTGCTTCTCCTCACAATCTACCCAGCTTAGTTCTTGGGGGGAACAGCCTCCTACTTTGTGTTTGCCCCTGGGGGCTGTATTTCATCACAGAACTAATTAATTACTCCTAGTAATAAAAACCAGGGTAATGATGGCGCTGTGATGCTCAGGTGAGGTTTCCAGCTCTCCCAAAGTTCAGGAAGGCATCTGAAAGTGGAGATTTTGGTTCAGACCCATCTCTGCTAATACGTACAGTCTTAAAGCTTTAACAAGACAGTCTTCTTTCAAATTTACAACAGCCTGTGTTTAAAAACCTGACAAAACCAAAATGTGCTCTCCATAAACTATACTGGCACAATTCGTGCAGCTGTAATGTAGGTTGTGTCAGCATTTCCATTATACTGTACACCGCTATTTTTCAGGGGTTTAGATCTTGGCTATAAAAATCCACCTGGGGTTGAGAGTTGGCAAGTTGGAATTTCAGCAGGGGAATGGATTTTTTCAACTAAATTTGAAAAATAAATTCCATTAAAACTGTAGACAGCCCAGAAGAGCTATGTTTGAGGATGCTTTTTGCTTTTTTGAAGTGTCATTAGTATTTTTCAAATTTCAGTAGTACTTTTTATCACTTGTTTTACAGATCAGTAGTTAAATTCATTCCGTCTGGAACTCCAGTCACCTCTGTAATTTCACATTTAAAACTATTTTGGTCCCACTTTACTTACACAAATATATATTTTTTCACACAGTTTTTTGGCTTGTCAATACTTGTGTGCAGAGATGCCCAGAAGGTAAAGAGAGTGAATTCAGTCATGGCACGGAGCGAGGAACCCTGCAGGCGACTGCATCTTGAGGCTGTGCAGGATGCGACCCAGCCACGGCAGGTTGGGGAATGTAGCACCGAAGCTTTCAGGAAGACCCAGGCTGCGGGTACAGATGGGGAACCGGCTGCTGGGGCGGGCAGGGAGGGCAGGAGGAGGCCAGCAAACAGCAGCTTAGAGGAAACCTAACCCAAGGGTGACCTGAATCCCGCACCAGCAGGACAGAACACCGCCAGGCGCTAACTGGGCAGCGACAAACAGATGGCTGTCAGCCTCTGGAATTACAGTATTTTTCATATTTTCACATCACTGCACCCTTGTTTGCAGCCCTGATGCCTGTGGCTGTAAGAGCCCCTGATGGACCCGCTGACCACCTTCCACCACTACTAGTGTCACAGCACACCCGCAAAAGCTTCCAGCAGCTCGGTTTCCCTGAAGGAACTGGCACTGGGTGCGCTGCCACTTGTGTGCCTGTCAGCGAGCTTCTGGGGGTTCTTGCCATTTTACTTTCCTAGAAGACTTACAGAAAGTATTCCAAAGCAAGCACCACACAACCAGCACGTAACATGCAATACGTATTTTTCGTCCATATTGTAAGGGTAACCAGAATTTTAAAACTAGAAAACACGGAACAGAAAATATAGATGAAGAAAACTGTCAAACTTACTGGTACTTTCTGGCAACGTTAACATCCAGCTTATGTAATATTTTTTTTTCCACTGATGATCGGTAGAGATTGTAAAACTGCCGTAACTCCATAACTACAAGGATGGAGCAGTACCTCGTGCTTTTAGTTCCAAGGGACTGATTGAGATGAAAGGGATTAGAAACACTAAAATTGGGATTCACAAATTGCGAGCTATTGAAATAATTTTCTTTAAGAGGCTCTTCTACTATAATGGTGCCCCTATTTCTCAGGGCTCAATCACAGATGTATAGAGCAACATGCAATATAAAAACAGAGAATACAGTTGTCCTTTTTGACAAAAAAGGCCACGTGTCACATCCAATTGCACCTAGTGACTATTCATAAATGAGTCATTTTGAAAATATTCCTCCGGTCGTAGTATAATATCCAAAACAACTTTCATGGCAGAGCTGTGGCCCTTATGTCTTATTATGTTTCTAATTCCCACTCTTCAAGTTTAGAACAACTAACATACTACAGTTTCTACCTTCCCATTAGATTAATATTTGTGCTTGATTTTGGAAGTACCAACATTAGGATATTTCATTTAGGTAACCGATCTAAATCTGTTTTTCCCTTCAGCAGACTCCAATAACTCCTAAGAGTGCTGCAGGTGTGGAAGTGAAGGATTACGCTGTGGAACTTCTGCTGCCGAGGTCTCCACTGAGCCCCGGCACAATTAAGTATGCTGTGCAAGGTCAGGATTTTGTCTTAAAGGCTGGAAGAGACGAGTCAGCAGAAACTCTTCCAGGCTGTGATAGCTGGCCGTGGAGAACAGCAAGTGAAGTGCTCAGAATAATGAGCTCCTCAAACCCCGTGATAGTTTATGCCTGATTCATCAGACAGATACTCAAAATGCAGATCCACAGCCAAGGAACACATTTTTTTTGGAAGGGATCTACTTATAAGCAGAGAAAGGATTAGTCCCCTGTGTGGCCATGGACCTTTGGCGAGCATCCTAAGGCTGCCCTCGGAACATGGCAACCTATTTGGAGCTTTATTTTATTTAATTTCTTCCCAAAGCACAAGCTCAGGTTTGCTTGTCCTTCTGATCAGTAGGCTCTTTTGTGTCCCAGTGTCACTCTGGATTTGTATTAAAAAGTATTTCAAAGCTGGCCTAAGTAGGAATTAACCCCATTCTCAGCATGCTCTCCTAGCAATACCACTTATTCCCACCTGGCCTTTTAACAATGCACACCACTTGCAATCAAATGAAACCTACTCCTGCCGTGCCTTAAGATCTGCCTATCTTTTATCTTGAATCTCTAAATAAGACCACAAACAATGTAAATGAACAATCCTCCTTTCTCTCCAGGCTGCTGTCTATATAGATTTTCAAGCACCACAGCCATATTCCATATAGCTGCATCTCCGTTCACTTGGAACGGATGGAAAAACCTTTTCGATTAACGGATTTCACTGTGTTGGAGACTTACAGTGCAATAAACATGCATTTCTGTTACTCTAACAAAGTGTAAGCCAGAATTTACATAGAAGGGTGGTGGAAAAGCATTTAGATGATGAGAATGTTGGGTTGGACAGAATGGCAGTGGAGTATGAAATAAATAGAGAGTAGAGAAAGGACAGGTAACATGGGTAGGTTATTTACTGATAACAGGAGGAGGCAGCAGAGAAGAAATGAACTGGAATTTTTGCTGGATCCCAACTTTCCCAAAGCACTAGTAACTTTATATCAGGACTGGACTGCATGTTCCCTCTATATTTCAGAAGGCAGAGTTACAAAGATGTTGGAGGAAATGAATCCAGGAAATAAACGTGTGGAAAAGGGCTATATGGACAGCTGGAAGCCAGCTCACTTGGCTGCAGTGAGAGCAAAGGAGGAAAATGAGACTGGAGTGCAAAGCCAGAGCTCAACAGGACTGCTCTCCCCTGAAGCTGCTCCCACAACCTTGTGTTTATAACCAGGACGTCAGGAATCCCCTGCTATTTGTAACACTTGAGATAATTCAGTGCCTTGCTGAAGAGCTCCTCACCGCCCTACTCCCCCGAGAGCAAGACATTAATGGGGTCACAACGGTAACATGCCCCTGTGCCACAACAACCTGTTTTACACAGAGGGACTCTTGCCTGAGAGCATGTCACTGCCATTAATAAAGCTTTGTAGAAAAGGACAACAGCGACTGCTGATGCCATAGCAACCCATGCCAGAGCAGGTAAGATGGGCTACCCTAGCTGAAAGGTGCCAGAGAGCTATAAAGAAAGTCATGGCCTTGCAAACAGCCCCTCTTTCTCATGACAATAGGTGGCAAGAGGTCATGGCAAAAGGCTCCTCTTCCCCTCTGAGCACCTACGGTGAGGAGAAGCAAAGACCCCAGACCTGATCTCCCAGGCCTAACAGTTTCAGCAATGGTTCTGTTGCCGGACTTGCTGCCAGCAGGTGACGAAGTGCAGCACCACGTAGCGTGCTGAGCCGACCTGCCATGCCTAGGAGTGAAAGTGCAAACTGCTTGGCTCCATGTCTGTATCTAACACTCCACGTTTATCGAACCTCAGCTGAAAAAAAAAAGCCTGACCTAAAAAACTCCCGAAGAGCCAGTCAACTTTACTAAGTTGTAGAAGTTCTCCTTCAAGCTAACAAATAACATCTGAATGAAAGGAAACAGTATTAACAGCTAGGCACTTTTGCAAAGGATGACTTCTCTAAAGCAAAAAGCAATCGTTACAGCCAACTAAATATTTCTAAAGACGAAACTTACTCATTGTCCTGCACCATTTTTCTGTTCTTACGTTGTTTGCCAATGCAACAAGTGTCTGCACACAAACATAACCAAATACTCCAACCTTCTATCACCCACCTTCAGCTAGGAACTCCTGGCCAGCAGGTCTCGCCTGTACAGCCAGCAGCATTTCAGCAGGTGGGGTGCTGCTCGTGCTGCTCGTGTGTGGCTGGTGGGGAGGTTCTGCTGATCAGATGGCTTGTATGATTGACTAACGTGATGCTCTACTTACCATTTTGAAGTCAACGATGGAGTTCAGAAACGTGTGTCAGGTGAATTTTGAAGCTAAAAGTTTGGGTTTGGGTAGTTGATAAGCTGAGGGGGGCAGTTCTTCGTGCTGGCAAAATGCCTTGGAAACATGTCTGAATCAAAATTCCATGTTTGGTGGTCTCTGGAAAAGAAAGTGCAGAGCATGAAGCTTGATCCTGGTTAACAGCCTTCACTATTGCAAAAGAGGCTCATTTGGAAGGAATACACGGAAAGCCAGAGCACCACTGTCTGGCAGGGGCCTTCAGCCTGCCAACTAGCAGCCACCAGAATGTGAAAAGCACCTGCAAAGGGTACCACTAGCATTTCAACGCTATTCAAAATGACATAAAATGACTCTGTACCTCTCACGCCACCGGCGTAAATCAGCCACTGCTCTGCTGCACTTACACTGGTCTGCAATTGCTGGCACTTACACTGGTCTGCAATTGCTGTGAGATTAAGATCTGCCAAGAGCGCACCTTCAAGATTTCCACCACTGCAAACTGGCAGAACTTTAACATGTCCCCTCATTCTTCTGCTCCTTCTTCCTTTGTTAAGATATTTCACATAAAACTTTAAAAAAAGTTAGCAAACAGCATGTGGAAAAGCCCCAGTGCTTCTCCTACCCTATGTGCCGAAAGGGGCTCAACGTGTGAATTACGGAGCCAGATGAGCGGCCGGATTTCCCTGAAGATGGCAGGGGCTCCTACTCTGGGGCTGCAGCCTCTCCAATTTCCAGCAGCTATTTCATACTACCTCTGGCTCTTTCCTCTCCACATGGGAGTACAGCCTGGTATCCATGTTTCTCTCCTAAGAAGTATTCATTTTAAAGAAGACTTGTGCAGTTGGATGTTAAGCTGGGAACACTGGTCAGAAATTGCTGCTCAAGAATGCCTGTTATTTTATAGCATTTTCTTTCCCCTGTAACACAACTGGACGTTTGAGCCAGCGGCGGGAAAGACCATCATCTACCACATTTGTCACCAAGCTTGATAGATAGTATTCCCAAGCCAATGCCATAAATGCTGGTTGGAAATTGCAAAGCCAGGCTGCTGCCGCTGCTGGTCTGGCCAAAAAGAATTAATTTATAATCATGAATATAAATTTCATAGATAGTATTATTGTCATTCTGCTTTTGAGTTATAGGACGTATGGGGAGTGGCTTGTGGAGCAGCAGCAGTGTCATCGTAATTCAGTGTAATTCCAATGACAATCGTTCTATCTATCACTTAGATATAAATCAATCAATTTCCTACATTAAAGGGACAGACCTCACCTCTCAAAAGCTGGGGGAGAAGGAGGGGGGTTCAGGTGTTACTGGTTATGCTGACTAAGGCTGGTTTTATTGCAGATATCAGCCCCACTCCATGAATGTATTTCCACTGTACTCTGATCAACTGCTGTCCCATGTGGCTACACGCACATTTTTAAAAATCACACATCATTCATTCAGGTCTGTCTTCTCTCTCTGCTGCCCTGCTACATGTTAAATTACTGGACTTTCTAAATGAATGATAGTTGACAAACTACAGTAAACTTACTGTCCTGACTGAAACGACATTAATTCAACTGGAGCCCAATATATTCAAAGGTCTCTCTGAAATGCCATGAATTAGGGAGCAGATCTTTTCTATTAATGTATCTTAGTCCCTCCCAAAGGCTACCGGCCTCAGGGAAAAATAAAAAACAGTAGAGCCTCAGTGCCACTGAGCAAGCATGTAATGGCTTTGCGAGCACACTGCTGGGAAGAAGAATGCAGGAGTCTCAGGAAGTAATAGCTTGCACGGGGAGGAAGCGCCTCTGCAACCAATGCAAAGTCATTTTGGAAAGCAGAGAGTTATATAGTTAAGCAACCTATTGTTCATCGTAATGAAAAAGCACGACTATTCAGGACTGTGTTACAGTATGTAGTTTGCCAATTACCCAATCAAGGGACATGCTCATTCAGCCATGATCGAGGGCAGTACCCATAATATTTTATTGCTATTAAGCCTCAACTTTGCATGTTTTTATATAGACTGTAGGGTGTTTAATAGCCATGCAAAGCTATGACTTTCTTGCATACATTACAGATGGGCATAAGAGGATAAATCCTACTACAAGCTGCCCACGCTAACCCTTCCATTATAAGTGAAAATACGTAGCCGTGCAATATTGTGTCACTTGGAGTTGTCTGAATGGGTCATCTACGCAAGATCTCATCCATTCTGTGAAAATGTTAAAAAGCTCTGCAGGAGGTGGTGTCACAGAGTCGACTGCAGGAACGGAACATTTGGGTTGAAATAAAGATGTCATTTTTTAAAAGTCAGGAAGGAAAATTATGTTTTAAAGTGTCCAGAAAAAATAAACAGTAATCCAAAATGGTAAAAGAGAATGAGATGCTTTTGGCAGAACGAGATTTAAATACATTCTCATAGTTTAGTGTCATCCATTTGGTTTTATAATTCCAGGGAATAATATTTCAGATACTAATATCCTCAGACACAGGGTCAAGCTATGAAAGCTTGTTTCACTCTGAATCAGAACCACAGAGATGTCCGCATGTTCTGACCTACCAGCTTGGATCAGCTGTGTGTGAGAAGAGGACATATTTCAGCTCTGAACTTGGACCTAGTAACTTTGAAGCTTGGGACTGCTGCAGTGCGAGGTTCTGGTTTGCGTCCTCTCCAGTTCGTATGTTCATGGTTAATTCACCAGCAGCCTTACAAACAAAAACTGAAAACCTATTTACTTATATTCCAGTTTAATACTAGCAACATGCATGTTTACATTTGTTAATTACTTCTACTTACATGAGACATTTGTGCTTTTAGCTCTGTCTTCCTCTTTAAGAGTAGGGCAATTACGATACTTGACTTCGCTGTAATGCCAGATTTTTCCTGCTTCTTCACAGAGTGGAACCATTCAATGGTGTCAACTATTTTTTGACTTTGATAAAAATGTATTGAGAGTCAAGATCATCTCTTAATAGTTCACATTTCTATTTAATAACCTGCTGCAATGTCGAAAGATACAACCGTCATTTCGCAGTTCCAAGAAGTATTATGCACTGCCATCCTATCTATCGATGCACATCAGACATGTCCATGTTATTCCATATTCTGTCCATTCCAAAGAAAGGCTAAAGGAGACAGAGGGTGCAGATCTTGTTAGGTACAGCCTCTGACACTATCACTATCAATTGTCTTTTGCTAGCGCTGATCATCACCTCAATTATCTGGTGTCCAGCCTACCTGATAGGTTTTTGCAAACTATAACTCTTCTGTCGATGAACATGGAATAATGACAGCTAGGGGCAGATGGACAGAATACAAAAGAGATAAACCTAAAAGTATTATACACACACACACACACACACACACAAACATCTGCCTGTGACTCTAAATTTATCAAAAGCTGCAGCAATTCTACACACCCTGTTGTTCTCTTATGATGCAGTATTACACCACATTCACCAGAAAGAACTGATATAAAATGCCCTGAATAGTTCTTTTTCTTTCTATTTTATTCTCAAGCCTGTAACATGTACAAAATGTCTGGGAACACAGCACCTAAAAAACAACTGGTAACTAATGTTTGGCAACTCGCTGACAAACAGCTATAGTATATTTAATTAACAGGAAAAGAAAACTGTTCTTGTAAAAGTATGGCATGATTTTAATTTAAGGGACTTCTTTTCCTGAATAATTCCAGCATCACATTCTTGAAGCAAGGACTGAAAAAAATCAAACACGTACTTGTGGACAGCACACCGGCATTGTAGCTGTAAATTTTTACCCATGCAATGTTCCCCACAACATGAGAAAATGGATTTTAGTGCAATATTAATTTAAGTTTTGCTAGTAGAAGGTTCGTGAGGTTAATTTGAAAAGAATACATTACCAATATATTTATAGCATTTAAATAAATTAGGATCACACTTCACACATCAATAACAGCTGTTAAATAATATTTTTATTCTATGTAAATTCCATCCATTCATCTCTGTTGTATAACAAATGACCATAATTATGGTGCTTCATTGGTAGGAAGGTCATTGGTAATCTTGTAATTTCTCATTGGTGTAAAAAGAGAAAACAGAACTGTTTGTGATGAATGTATTCAACCTTTTGCATACTTTGGTGCTTGGGACTATGCATTAAAATGCAGCAAGAAATTAAGTTCTTCACTTACACAGCATTTTTAATCTAGTGCTGTTGATTTGCTATAACTAAGGCATTTACAATGCTTTCTCAGGGGACTTTTTCCCTGTATATTTTCAAACTAATAAGGTTCAAACATTCACAAAATCTCCCCCCTCCCAAAAAAAGCCCCACCAAAACCAGAAATCACAGACTTAGAACAATTAGAAGCTACAGTCTTTTCCTTTTAACTTGCAGCCCATCTATATTGGCTTACTGAAGAACAATCAAATCAACGGCTTGAAATCAAGTCGTAAAGAATGCACAAATAAAAGTGAGAAAAAAGATTTTTGGATAAACTGTTGTTCTAGTAGCCTCTGAGCAGGGATTACTGCGATAGACAGACTTATAGATTGAGATATTTTTTGCTAGTTCTTAGTTTTGTACAGAGATTTGCTTCCTAACTCCAAAAAGGGAGGAATCCCCTTGTTTCTTAGAGGACTCAGAATATATTTAGGAAGATGCTTTCCCCTGCTCTAAAATAGCTAATACGATACCAGTAAGGAAATCTTTGGCATAACTTACTGAAAATAAAATATATTGTTTAAATTAAATACAAAATGGTATAGTTCTTATTGTATAAACACAGTTTATACAGTCTGTTTTCTGGCGGAATATATAGTGATTGTATGATCTTTATATATGGGAAAGAGCACAGTAGATTGGTTGCTAATTCACAGAGAGAAAAACATTAGAATGAACAGTACCCTATACCTGGAGAACAACTGCAAACAATGATGCTGGAAAGGAGCTCAGAAGCCGGGATTCATGCAAAGGGAATTCTTTGTAATGAAGCTTGATTTAATCCCATTATTCTAATAAAGTGTAATCAATTGACGCAGAAAATCTGAAGGTCTAGTTCAGCTGCTGATTAGAGTTTAGTTGTTTTTAAGAGAGTGGATACAACGAAAGAAAAGTAAGTTAATAAGCTTTTGGTCCACTAATCCACACTTCCTGGAGCGAGTTTGAGTTTTGAAGGAGGGCAATTTGGAAGCTGTCTTAGCATAAATCTAACGCGAGTCTGTGGCTGTCTAGGGGGAACAAGACCCTCAGCATTCACCAAGACACGCTTCAAGGAGATTCTACTCTTAATCCAATTTACTCAGCCGAATAAGTCCCACTGCTTCAGCTTGCCAACAAATTAAAATCCAGCTTCATAAAAACACCTTGAATTTGGAAGGTATTGGCTGGCCTGCTAGACTTGAAACTTCATTTATTCTGGCTAACTTCTCAATTATCTTCTCAGCAGTGGAGATGTGTAAAAGTGCAAAAATCAATAGGATTCTATTCCCTTTCTATTGGAAAGGGAAAAATTAATGAGATAGGACACTCTCTTAATCAGAAATAAATGTTTTAATTCAGATAATGACATAGTTTTCCCTCGCTGAAGGATGACAAATGCTGGGCTGCACCCCCAGCAGAAGCAGTTTCAATTTTATTGTAAATATAAAAGGTATTGATCGGTGAGATGCACAAACCCTATTGCTTACAAAAGCCATTCAGGGGGACTGGGAAAACTATTAAGCACTGGGTCAGAAATCAATAAACAACACTGAAATGTAGCAGAGGTCGCCCTAAGGCTTCGTGGCATCTTAGAAAGCCAAGTGGCAGAAATAGTGACAGAAATGTCTCTTGTGGAGCAATGTTAGGGATGAAGGGGTCATGCGTTTAATCTCTTCGGAGCTGTGACAGGTCTGTGGAACAGAACTAATGTAGTCTTTCCTCGCTCCCTTTGATTTAAATACATGCTGATTCATCGGACAGCTGAGCGCAATGATTGTTTTGGGTCGTGCAAATATATTGGCTCAGAAAATATTGTAGGAGTATTTTGGTACAATTCTGCTTATGTAAACTGGATTTTAATTTGAGCTTTGTTTGCCCTCTTTAGAAAAACGCGAATGCAAAAGCACAAACAAAGAAGTCTCTGAAATCAGGATCCTGCAGCATGCAATTTGAAAGACAAAATTCAAGGTAACATTTAAAGAGGCAGGATTTAGAAATAAAAATAATTACTAAAAAAAAAAATCAAGTATTTTTGCACCATAAAAGTTACCCAATATGACATTATTTGGTACAGTATAATGAACAGCTTATTTTCTCCCTTCTGCTTAAAAGATGCTTTCATGAAAAAAAGGTTACTTCCTGTGCCAAAAATCACTTACCATCACTGAACAAATCAAAATGACCCCAAACACTCACTCTCTGGTGGTCTTTAGTCTGAAGGTGCCATATCTGGTCCCAGCCTGAATCTCTTATGATACACTTAGGATGTTTAAGACACATAAAACATGCACAACTACTGCTCCCTAAACACCCAACAGAAACCACTCAGAACGAAGAAAAATACCAGCGAAAGCAGTGTCTGTTCACAGAGGCGGGAGCTGGTGTTTCGCAGAAGACATTGATTTGAAAGGCTTAAAGCAGAGTATTGAAACTTTTAACAACATCATTCCAGAAGCGGAGTTGGAGCCAAAAAAAATAAAAACGAGAGACTGTACCTTCTGCTCCGGGAAATGCAGCTTCCCCCTTGACATGGATATGATTATAAGATCGGTTAGGGTCAGGTTACCCATCAGTAGGTGAAGTGTTCAGGTGCTGAGGATTTCAGTTTCATCTCACCTCAGATATTATGTCAGCTCCATGTCATTTTCATCACGGGGAATGATTTGAGGGCTTGCCGTGTCCCCTGTTATTGCGGTCACTTGACCTCAGATGTAACTTCTGTTTAATACCAGCATTTTAACAAAGCCTAGGAGCAGCGCGCACACAGCGAGCCGCCACTTGACCTTTCCCTGCCTGGAAGACGCCAATTGGCTCCGGCCTTGGCTTCCGCTGCCCCCCCCATTTGCAACAAATGAATGTTAAGGCCTCAATGAATTGGCTCACATTTGAAGTTATATTTTTTCATTGCCACAAGCATTTTAAAATTGAATCCCTTTTTTATATTTTGTCCTGAAGTAATGGTATTTATCCTGTTGCATTTGGTTTGGGAGCATAGAAATGACTTTGTTCTTAAAAACAATATTCAGACCATTTTCATGCTAATTTTAAACGCATGGCATTAAGGGAGGACATGTAAAGAGCGAAGTGCCTTCGCCATATCGAAAGGATCACTTTATGTCTCTTAATGAAACTGTTTCTTCTTCTTTATTAAGCGTGCATGACTACATCTGGGAAGTATGTAGAAAAAGCTTCACAAAAGCACTTAAAAGTAGGTGGTACTTTTAGTCACAGTAGAGCACGTTAGGAACAAAATGCCCCCACCTACCCAAACATGTTGTTATCACTCAGCAATTCGCTAATCACATCCCATGCGATATAAGCGCGTTACTGGAGCGCCTTCCTGAGAGCGATTTGCCGCGTTTAAACCCAGGGTAACCCTGACTGTGGCCACTGCTCAGGCTACCAGCACTTGTGGGCACCCCCTCACAGCTCCTGCTTCTTGAAGTGCTCCTTCCCATGCTGGACAAGGCACTGGGGGTGACTTCTGGGTGCTACTGATCTGCTTTACCAGAATTTTTCCATGCCTGCTGGGTTACAAGAGTGAAGTAAATGCTATTGAGCAAGGAGATGGCGGGAGTAGGGAAGCAGTTTTGCTGACATCGTGCCAATTAGCAAAATTTAGCTGATGTTAGTGGCTGTACTTCAAAGATACCATACTTCGGATCCTTTGAAAATTGGGTGTCTGAATATGGATGTAGGAGCAGTAGCAGCCTAGCTGTGCAGCAGCACACAGTGTCCCCAAAGGCGCGGAGCTGCGGCGTGAAGCAGTGCTACCAGTGTTCCAGGCCGGCTTGCATCCAGAAGGAGCCCAGCTGCAAACTCTGAGACCACTCCGCAATGCAAACCAAGGTGCAGTAGGTGAAGGAAGCTCCAAAAGTCCACTCCCGATCCAAAGGTAAATGCTATAAGTGCAGCCTCGTGCTACTCTGCCAACAAGCCAACCCGCAGGGACCAAGAGCTCCACAGACGTTCAGCTCTGGACTTCTCTACTCAAATTACTGTGAAGAAGTCTCTAACATAGTATATGCTGAGGTGGTGAGGGTTTTTTATGATGCAGATACCATTAGGTGGGGAAGATCACAAGTCCTGTATAAGCCACCCCAGAGAGCCCACTTTCTAGCACGCCTCACTAACCAGGAACAAATTCAAACATGTGAGATGATAGGCCCATAACAAATGTTCTCATCTCTGTTACCTTCCCAAAAAGTACCAAATTACATTAAAGTAATTATCTTTAAAACTACAACACAAAACGCAGTATGCTGTCTTCTGAAAGGAAGGCACAAGATAGCACAATCAGTCATTCAGTTCAGCAAGTAGTCTGGCCTCCCTCTCTTTACCCTAATGAGTACTCTGGGTCTCTCTATAATCCATCTTCATATCCCTATTATGCCAGGCCCACCAAGCTCTCATATATGAAACTCTTAAAAATAATGGCTTAAAAATATGGCCATTATAGCAGGACAAGAAACATACTTTCCAAAAAATCAGATTTCCAAGCATTTGCTTGACTCCAGATGCTGGGATTTTCAAAAACACATTAAATGTTGCATGATCAAGATAAAATCATGAAGGCTGGATGTGCTGCAGTTGCTAATCCTGGTTGGAAGATTTCTGGGCTGGAAACATTTAGCGTAACATACACCTTATTTCCTTGGGCTGACTTTTAATGAAAATTGCCGGTAATGGGGAAAGAGAGACTGACAATGACTCATGGTCATTACTGAGATCCTTCAAAAAGCACTGGAAAATACCACATGTTCAGAAAACATTTATAACATTGACAGTTTTTCATTAAATCCTTTTTTTTTTGTTTTTAAGTGATCACCTTATTAAAACAATCTTTTATCCAAAAAACTGTGACTGGGATAATTTCTTCCATTATTCACAGGGTTGGGTTCACCCGAGTCAAAAACAGAAGCCAGAACAAAAGGGCTAAACATCTCCCATCTGACCCTGCTGAGTGCCAGCCATCACCTGTGTCCCAAGACAGAGGAGATCCTGCACAGCCCCCCCAGCCCGGTCTCCTTGTAACCCCTCCAAGTGTGCCACCTAGTCCATCTCATCCTTTAATTCTCTGCAACTACTTGCCTACAGCCTATCTGTCCAGTCTGGCTTCAATAAAACTGGTGGGTTTCTTCCTGTGACAGCTATTGCAGATGCTCTTTTCCCAAAGCAATAATAAAGACTCACTACCATAGATAGAAATTCTGAGAAGAAATGAGATGCTGTCTTGTACACTTGACATGGACCAGTCACCAGCATGAACAATCTTTTCTCTTTGCCCATAACTAATATGCGACCGCACAGCTCCTTCCAGCAAGAGTGGTTCTGCCTGCATACCGCACAAATCCGTTCATTAAAGGTTCAATGTTAGAATCTTGAAATATAGTACACCATTAAAGGTGAACTCGATAACTCTTAACCCACCCATTTTCTTTGCTTTTTTAGATTGTCCAGGATGGAGGAAGCTCTGAAGAACTCATTTTCATGGCTAAAGGAGCAGCTGAACACTTCCTCTCCAGGTGGGTAATGTACAAGTCAAACCTGACACTGTGTGTCACCTGCTCCTCCTTGTGAGCCTTGCTGTTTCAGGTGGGGACCCAAAGACTGGGACTTTCCTCCTAAATAAAATCCTATCGCTATCACACATACATTTCTTCAGATGTATTTAATAGAGAAACCAGCTGGAAATTATTATTTTGCCATCCTTATCTTTTATAGAATAGAGAACACCTAAATCAATAGCCATTAATTAGAATAACTTGGGGGGGAGTGTGTGTGCAACAATACAGTGTATTCAACAGGCTCCTGCTAAGCTGAAGGTACAAATGAGTATTTCCATACAAGACAGGAAAGTCAGGTTTTACAGAAGAAATGACACCTGATATTTCCCTAAAGAGACTAAGAAAATGTGCAGCTTTGACTACAGACACATCCTCCTTCACGGCGGTGTTCTCCTGCTTCATCCTGCCCACATTTGTCACGCTGAAGTCCAACCTTATTTACAGCAGTAGTGATAAAATTTTCTTTAAATTTAATGAGATTAAATATGCCCTTCTCTCTCACAAAATGAGAAATTTTAACAGTGCATTCTGGAAGGACAAATTTAAGCATGAACTTACTGTTAAATAATTTGCTGAATTAGCACTTAAATCTTTAGTCTTCTTTTACGCTCTAATGGCTGTACTCTGACTGTGCAATGGTTTCACCAAAGAAAGCCCAGTCATCAGTAGTTCAAAGCAACATCAGAAACAGGTTGGTGGATTATCTACAGTTTATAGTCCTTATTCTGTTCTTCCACACCTTTTCATTTTGCTGCTCTTCAAATTAGAGAATATCGCTCATTCAAAGAGCCATTTGTACTTGTTATCTTTTCCATAAACATCGCCAATTATTTAACTTTGAAAAGGTAACAGTTATAAAGCACTTACTGATGACTTTAAGGTTTCAAAAAGCAACTTAACTCCTGATTTTGATTCACTCTAATAAATTAGCTGTATTTCATCTGCTCCTGTAATGCAGCCTCTGCTGTGCTGTACCACGGCAGCTGCTTAGCAGAAGAGCCACCGAGTGCCGTGAACACTGCCAAGCTGACTGGGGAGGGGGGCGGTTCTGGGTGGGACACTCAGGTACGGCAACGCCTGCCCACAACAGCCATCTGCGGGCTGGATCTTGATTTTCATGGCTGGAATTTCCTGGATCTGGTCCTCTGAGCACTTCTCTGAGAGGGGATGTGCCGTGGGGAGAGAGCGGCTGCAGCGCTGCCGAGGGGGTGGAAGCCCCTCTCCGAGCCCCGGCTCAGGCCGCAGCGGGGCGAAGCAGCGACCCCTCGGCAGCGCCACCAGTCCTGGAGCGCAGCAACATGGCGCTCCGGCTCACCCGCCAGCCGCACCCCGGCCCTCTGCACTGCCTCTGGCTTAATTATAGCGATGGGAACTTCTTGCCACCTCCGCAGTACCACTCCTCGCAACGCCGAGAATACGCTCTGACTTCAGGATGGGCCCAGGTCAGCCACATTTACTCTATTTTTAAGAACTGATATTACCAATGGCAAACTGAAGCACAGCAACTGTAGGTCATATGGATTTTAAGTGGTGCCAGCCCTTAACAAAAAATCCCCGTTTTATTAATTTACATTGGAGAAGGTAAAGGCAGGGGTCGAACATCTCAGAGGATAAAGCTGTGCTGTACGCCAAATAGACCAACCCAAGCCTGACAATGTCTGCTAATGGGAGACTCTCTTTCTAAAAGAGAAGCTACAGTGAACATGTGGTTTTTTTGGGTGTCCTTGACATTTATAATTTACAAGAGGATGATTATTAGCAACAATATCCACATTCACTTTAAGACCAAAATAGTAAATGTCACTTCACACTAACCTTACCTGGATGTGATGCCAGCAGACATCTGAGAAATTGCAAGAATCCTGGAGATAAATCAACTTGCAGCTCCATATTCGGCTTAACCCTGCTCTGTTGGGACATGGCGAGCCCCTAAAAAGGCAATATGTCTTTTCTAAAGTAAATGGATTTCTGGTACCGTGAATGTGCCCATTAATTTCAAGTAACGTGTACATAAAGTTTTCGGAGTTCTAGGATAATGTTGCCCCACCTGTACACACTGTGAAGAGACAGATCAAATAAAAAAAGGATTTTCTGCACTATCCAATTTAAGACAATTAGAGCAACGTGTGGAACATAAGTAGAATAGTTTGGAAATGTGTTTTCCCTGCACAGAAAGTTACTAGTGAAAACAAAAAAAAAAAGTTAATTTATACTGTTTGTCCTGAAAATATTTCAAGATAGAA
>VXAL01014975.1:39807-119807 GCA_013399475.1 Chauna torquata | reverse complement strand
TGTGCAGATTGTGAGGGGAAAGAAGATTTCCCCTATGCAACCATTTCAAAATTAACCAAAAAAGAAAACGAAAAAAAATCCTAGTATAAAATCCAAAATGCAAGTGCTCTCTTTGTAGAGAATTATAGCCAGGGCTGAGCATGAGATCAGACTAAACTGTCTTAGCACAGGTAAATGTATGTTTATGCATTAACTGCGTCTGTCAAAATTTCTTTATGCTGCAAGCTAGTTTTTCATTAAAGAAGGAAGTATTCATTTAAATTAAGCAGTTTGAGATCTTGATTATCACAGTCATCAGCTACTAATAAGTTGGTTAATCCATTTGTACATTTATTAACACTTCCAGAATCACTGTTTTCTGTTGGAATAATTTTCAAGTGGTTAAAAACAAAGACAGAAGGGAAACTTGCATGAAGTACTCCACATCACATTTCCTGTGCTGTTGTTTGGTTGAGCTCTACTGGAGTCTACTATGCAGGCAGTGGTGCATCTACTATGACTGTATAAAATGTGTTTAATTGGCATGAAAAGGCAATAACAGAGCGCTAGCGGGGTTTCCATTATCTGCGTGGATATCTTATTTACTCTAGTTGAGATGGAGAACAAGACCAAAGTGATAGGAAGCTGTGTGTGTGTGTATGGGTGTACGTGCGTGTGTGCTTTGGGGGGGGGAACCACACGCTATAAAAACCACAGCATTTATAATGCCACTAACCTCACAATCCCCAGGAGAACGGTTTGCAAAATGTTTTCCTAATTATAATTTTGCAGATTTATGTTTAACACGGTTTGCCAGTTGTGAAATTGGCAATGACGATAATACAATTTGACGGGTATTTCATGTTTAAAAATATGCATTTTTATAACATACTTTCCCCACAACCGAGTAAAAGAAGCTGATCTGAAAAGGAAGTTTAATTTTTTGTGCTACATCATACAAGTAGCCTTCTACACATGCACATGTGCTTTCACTGTAATTTATATAGGAGACTAGCCCACATTAAGAATTGATGTGGTACTGTATATGTTGTATTACAGTCACTCTAGTGAGTCTATGAGATGCCAGCTCCCTGCTGAGTACATACTTATGTCAATATTTCTGTTAATTGTTGCATTACAAATTGTTACATATCCCAGTGGTGGGAGTTCACATTTGTGCCTGCAGTGGAGCTGACAACACCTACACACGGTCCCAGGAGGTTTCAATATATTGTGGGATTTGCCTTCTGAAAACGTTATCACAGTTTATCAGTCCAATGTCATTCCACTCAGCACTAACAGAACAGGACGCTGGACTTGAAACACTTGAAACACTTCAAGTGCACAGCATCTGCACGAGATTACTAAACCAAATCAAATAAAGTTTGATTTTCTTCTAGCTTTTGCATTGTTGTATTACACGATTTTTCCCCTAAATCCCAGCCTCTTTGTGCTGGCACAGGAATTCATTTAACAGCGCATCGATGTTATGCAGATTCCTGAATGGGTCATAATCAGTAGAGGAGATATTTTGTTTGAATTTTAAAAATAAATGGCATTCATTTGGTAAAATTCAATAGTGCTATTGACTTCAACAGACACACGATTTGCAAAGCCAGATCATAACAAGATATCTACATGTAATGTTATGCACTAGTTACTGAAGGGATGACCCTTGGAGTTGACTCCACCAGCCACCGACGAGTTGATCACTGCAATATATCCTCACTGTGCCTTGCAACAACCAGCTACAGCCAAATAGCAAGGCAGCACATTTTTTTAAGATGAACTTGGATAAGCAGCAGGAAATCAAGTTTATAAGAATGTTAATATTTACTGTGCTCTCCAACTCCTGTAATATCTTGCCTTTCAGTTAAGAGGAACCTCACTTGTTTGAACTAACACAGGACAATGAAAATTCTCTCTGGTGACATGTATATGATTAACAGGCAAATCTGTTGTGACCAACTGACTTGACGAATTTCTAAATCAGGGTGGCAGGTTAGCCCTTATGCCATGAAAAAAAGGCATGAAGTGGGGTGATGCATTTTTCTTCTCTCAGTCTTTGAGAATCCCTGAGATCTCGAAGGCACCTGGTGGAGCCCCAAAGCCATCGGAGGGGAAGCCCTGCTCCCCAGCACTGCTCCCAAGCCCCCAGCATCCTCGCCAGCTTCCTGCCAGCTGGCTTTACTGGGGGCAGGGGAAGGGGATGGTGGTTCGTTGCCCCTGAAAACCCTCATAAATAGAGATTCCACAACAAGAAGACTCTGTGCAAAAGGCTAATTACAGCCTGGGGCTGCATTAACCTTTAGTGTGGGTTCCCCACTGGGATCTTTGTAAGACTGTGTGTGCTTGTGAGAGAGAGTGTGTGTGTGTGTGTGCGTGTGTGTGTGTGTGTGTGTGTGTTCATGTGCGTGGGTATGCACACACAGCCCTTCACCCTGTCCTTTATTTTCCTATTCTGCTCTGTGTTGTCCCATATAAAGATTTTGGAGGTACAGAAAACCTCCTATACAGTCCAGGGATTTGTTCATGGAGAAGCTGAGGAAGGGTTGAGAGCTCCCCATCTCCCCGCAGTGCAAAGCAGAACTGGCCACAAAATTCCCTTCCTTGATGGAAGCGTGCAGTGCAATTCAACACAGGCAAGGAGAAGTGGCTTGTCTAGGGAAAGCAGCTGGTACAAAACCCCACTGTCAACGGAAAGCCATCAAATTCTCTTTGGAATGGCAGGCAGAACACAATTAATGTGAGCCAGGTGCATTAGTAAATGTTATGACAGTCACATTTATTACTAAGAACTAGCAGTGGTCTTATAGTTAGCATGAAAGCTTAAAGAGATGGTGTACAAATCTGGACAAATCTCTGCACTTTTCCTGGATAGTGACCATGAGTGGATGAAACTGAAAGTAAAAAATTAAGAGAATTTAATTCACTATGGTTGATCCTACCAAACAACTATAATGGACACCATGGTCATTCCAACCTTGGAGATCCTATGAGGGAAAATACTGTAATTAATCTGATTTCTGGTCTTGCTCACACAATAATCCGGCTGAGAGTGAAAATACCCATGCAAATGTCAGTCTACATCAGATCTTCATTTATCTGAAATCTCACAGAAAAGTTACCAAAGGCCCAGTACAGCCTCACCTAGCTAACAATAACCTGCCACCTCGCGCAACTCTCAGGGTACGGTTTTGCTGCAGTAGTGACTGGTTTCACTTCCTCATCACTAGACAGAGAGCAACTGGATCCTACCGAGCAAGCGGTGCTGGTCCCTGCTGGTCCCGAGATGCCCCTGGCTCACTGAAAGAGTGTCAGAAAGCCGTGCGACAAGGTGAAGTGATTTATTTGAATCCTTCCTGCTGGGAAATATACAATGAGGAACAGCAAGAAACTGTTTCATTCCAGTGAGGTCTTTAACTTACAGGATCCCCAAAGGACCGGTTTTTCCCCACACATTTTAGTCGCATATTTAACTGTGGAGCGGCTTAGTCAGGCAACAGGCACACAAGAACCAGCAAGAGTAAGTGAAACGTCCACTCGCTCTCAGCACTGCGGGCATCACAGAGCCCACTGCAGTGTGTCCAGGTGAGAACTGCTCATGGAGGAACAGGCAGGGGCAGCAAGCTGAAGCTTGCTACTACTGCTTCACTGAGCTGATGCACGTCGGGGGAGAGAAAGGCTTGCCGAAGTTTCTAACCATGGCACGGCTCCCCTGACTGCAAGGCAGAGCGCTGTGAACGGGCTGGCCTATTGGCAGCGTAAGAGAACTTGGAGGCCACACAATTTTCCCCAAACCCAGCCTCTTACGACATGGAAATCAGATTCTGTTTGGTCCCTATCTTCAAGATGATTCTGGGGTGTCCAAGAGGGTGAGAAGTGCCCAGACACAAGCCACAGCCTTGTCACTCGCATGCCCTGGGCAGCCTGCGGCCCGTGAGGACCTGGCCCAATTCCCCCCATGGCCCGTCCTGTGTCTCTGAACAAATTCACCCATGTCAAATCTCACCACCTCTCACTTAACTGCACAGCAGGTTTTTTTGGAGTTGCCTTTGCACACATTTATCCCAATAGGTAGTTTTGTGTAATGAAACAAAACCTCAGCAAAATAAAAAAGCCTCCCATACAAACGATAAATCCCTACCAAAATAAGGTATGCCACTGAACATCCTCCTCTCCTTGGGGAGAGGAGGAGGGAAAAAACGCATGACAGATGTTAATCACCTTCTTTAACGAACTGCTTGGAGATATTTAAATACGGTGGTGTTGAATGTGGTATAAGAACATATGTACAATAGTATAAAACAAAGTAGAAACATGATGTATTATTAATACCCACTAATTCCTTTACATCTATTTAGAGGCACAGTGAAGGAAGAACATACTGTGTATTCTCGCTGTAGCTCTTCTCGGATATAAAGAGACCCTCTGAAGCAAATTCTTCAGCCTACTATACTTCAAGAAATAGTAATCTAAAGCATCAGACATCTCCTATTAAAGTTTTAAAAACATAGCTTTAAGTCATATATTACACTGAATGCTTTAATATCTCATCTGATTCAGTAGGTTTTAAACCCCACAGAGGTCACATTTTGAAGCACTAGCCACTTTTTACAGCATCTCCAAACATTAAATAAAAATAAAAATTATTAGGAGGAATAGAGCCATCTGTAGAGGCTAATAATGTGTCAGTTTGATATTATTATTAATAATACTATTATTTCTGTTGCATATTAGGGAGATCATGACTGCTAATGGCTATAAACTAGGAGTGATAGCCTTCATTCTGGTCCATCTGTGTTGCAGCCAGAGTGGTGCAAGAGGATCCAGTTACAAAGCAGTTATTTCTCCTGACCCTGTTTGGTGTCCGGCTGCATCCTCGCAGCTAAACCTAAAGCACTGGGCATGCCCAGCTCTGGTCTGTGATCGAGTTACAAGGGGCCGGGGCCAGAGCCCTGCAACAGGTCGCAATGATCTTGTGACCAGGTCAAGGCCAACCACATTGTGATCAGGTACCCAAGATCAATTTGTTCGGATGCATGGTACAAGGTCCATGCAACCAATCTTAACGTGATCAGCAACAGCAGGAAAAACTGTCCAACCTTTAGAAAAGGGACATGGTGGCACAGTGATTAAGGTGGTGGCTTGCTACTGATACAGAAATAGGAATGTAAGCCTTGTTCTTGGTTGTTATCAAAGGTTTCCTTCAGTCAAGTCAGCTGTACATCACCTCGAGCCTTGGGGTAAGAAGCAGTTCACATGACACTAGCCACAACACTCCTCTCTGTACTGTGCCTTTGCCACACGAGTCTGAGAGAATGACCTGGATACAAACCTGCCTGCGTTTTGCATTTCTGGTATTGTGACGGGTTCAACACCTGCAGTGAGTCACTTAAAAGAAAAAAAAATACAGGAGGTTTTAATTCAACTAATCGTAAAGATTATGATAAGCATAAATGAAGCAGTATCTATTGTCAAGAAAACGCTCGAGGAAACGCCAGGTAGGTAGCTCTTGTTTAAACATTACAGCACTATAATTTCATTATTGATTAAAACAGGAATACACTGAGCAGGCAGTTTCCTCCTCTCTAATGCCAAATACCTATAGACAGCGCTCCCTTTTCCCCTCTATGTTACTGTTGTGGGCCATATTTAGTGCTGATGATTTGTAATTTATCCAACAGGTACAGGCACATTTCCCCCAGGTAACATTTGTAAACAGAAATAAAGCTGGTGGTGTATTGTTTGCCTCAGAAACTCTGCAATTCTAGTGTGTCATAGAGTAGGCAGCGATGTGTAACCAAGACCAGTGATAAAAAGAAACTGCAATTGTTTTTTTTAAGGTACAGCTCTAAAACTGTACTACGTGGATTTCCATGGTGTAGCAGCGCAGACAGAAATTACTTTTTTTCCTCTATAAGAACTAGTTATCTGATTCTCCTTTGTTTCCCTTATTCCAATGTTCAGTTGCATTTTAGTGTTGAGAGCTATAAGGATGCACTGAAACTTATGGAGCCTGACATTTTAACTATCTCATCTTAGCATGATTCATCTCAATTTACTTTCTTCAAAAATGCAGCCTGGAAGAATATGAACCATTCTGGGGGCTTGCTAGAAGGCCATAAGCTCCATTAAAGAGTACAGTATCAGCTGCCTTCGAGAGGGTTTGCTTGTTATGGGTCTCATCCTGCAAAAGTAATAGGTGCCTCCTGGGAAATGCCACAGTCTCAAAGGTTGGATTCACAGGACTGGGGGAGAACTCAGCCCTGGATCAAGTCCTCCATCCTTAAAGTGTTTCTGTGCTCTGCTGTAGTAATATCAGAACAAAGAAATCCAAGCTGTTTCTGCCCCTCATTTGAGCATTAAGTAGAGCAGAGGAAACTCAATAGTTAAATAATGAGGAGATGAAAAGAGCCTCAATAAATTTGATGGGTTGATATGAGCAAACAAAATCATTCATATGATATTACACAAGTGTCTGTTCAGAAAACATATGATTTTGGAACTACGGCCACAGTCTGGCAAGTATTCCAGGGCAGATCCTCTGTGTACATCAAGTGTCACCGCTCTACTGAAGTCAACGGAGCTTTGACAACTTACACCCATGGGGGCTCTGCCCTTTTGTGCACAATTCTTGTAATGATAGGATTGCACCACACACAGAGCCCCGGCTGCGTGACCATCACGGTGTAAAGTGCTCTACAGACAGCAAGCTGAATGGAGGCCCAAATAATTGCTGAAGGCAGAGGCTTCAGTATTGCGACCTGACTTCGCATTAAATTTCAGATTCATCTGAGCTCTGGCTACAGAGGTATGAACACAAACTTGCAACCCAACTTGTTCAGGCTCCTTCCTTTTCAGCACAGCGGAGAGACAAACACCAAGCAAAGGAACAAGCAACAGCGCCAAGCAGCGGGAAGGGGCTGCGGGGGAACGGGAGGGCAGCGTGCACGGGAGGCACACGACGCTCTCCCACCTGAGTCCAGTGACACTGAGCCTGGCCTGCTCCCTCCTGCACTTGGAGTCACTGATACAGTGAAACAATAATATATCACCAGAGCTGACCCTTTGGCCTTTATGAATTATCTGTTTTAGAAAGACGTGAAACCACCTTTTATATCCAACATAATAGATATTTAGACGTTGTAGATCAATAGTGAACAAGTTTCCTGGTTATAGTTAATGGGTGCCAGAGGGGCATTCTGACACTGACCTCTGACACCCTTGTTGACAAGAAATCTATAGAGAAAAAAAAATAGGAAAGACTGCCAGGTTTTAAAGTTATGAATATAGATCTACAGCGAATAATGGTAATTTTCATTGAGCAGAAATTTTTCATACTTTCAGTTTCAGATGAATTTCTCCAAAATCTTTAATTCTGACCAATGTAAAATTAATAACTGGCCCTTGGTGAACATCTGAAAACAACTGTTCAGCTGTGTGACACATTTTTCCATTTGTTACTCGTATGATATTGTTCTGCTGTCAAAGAAGACTTTTCCCTTTATAAAATAGGCTGTCATTTATAATTCCAAACCAGCACAGATTTGTTAAACAGCCACATCATAATGGGTCTGGATAGGAAGAAATACAGGCTCCTGGTTCTTGAAAGAAACTAATCTAAAATGATTTTAAAAAGAAAATAAGTTTATAGGAATTTAATATTATGATTTCTCACAAAATTGGTTGCTAGTATGTATCGCCATCAAAGTACTAAAAAACACACTTATTCCCTAGTATATCAGATACTTTAATTAACTTCTCATGGAATTAACTGATGCAGCAAAAGACTGTTAATAAAGGTGGCAACAGCTATGAGTACAAAATACTTCTGCTATATCATATACTTCACGGTACTTGGTAAAGAAAGTTGTATTCACCAGCAGCAGTTGAATGAAACCAGAAAAACACTGCTAATTTCCAGCAGCACGATCCAGCTGCAGATCCTGGTAATGAAATTAGCTCTGTCATGTCAAGTCAGAATGAAATGTGTGTGAAAGGAGGGTCGCCAGCTTTCCAAAGACTCTGCCCACCAGCGTACCTGCTGTATTATTATGTCACACTCCAGTAACGCCGCACTGAGGTCTCAGTGGCCTTCCTGCAGCTAAGCACCATTGAAAACGCATTTGTCCTGGCTGTTCTTTTCTTTTACTCCTCCTCTCATCTTGTGCAAGATGAATCGCTGCTGGATGCAGACTGACTCTGAGGGCAAAGCCAGGTCTTGAGGAGGTAACCTGCCTCCTATGGCTTAAACATTTTAATTAATTTTAACACTAATGCACAAATGAGAGTTAATCACTCTACTGCAGTGCTCTCTAATTTACCAAGTTTATTCATTAAAACTTTCCTCACTGAACTCTGATTGAATGTCATGCTTTTTAAAAGGCCTCTCAAACAGCCTTAAGGCTTTTAAAACTGATGTCTCGGGCAACTGCTGAAACGCTCCCTACAATTGGCTCTGCAAGGAAGAATGTGAAAGGCTGGTGGGAGAGGGACTGAGAGACGCACAGCTGAAAAAAGGTTACTTGGGGAGCGTAATATCAGGGTGCTTGGAAATATGCTGGTAAACCCAGGCAAGACTAAAATTACCTGCTAAACAAAAAAGGCATATCTGAACCTTTACAAACTCTAGACCAAAACAGTTCACAAGCCCCGCAGTATAAAACTGTCCACATGATCATCATGCTGGCTTTTGTCATTTAGTGCAAGAATATAATACGTGCTGTATGACTATTAACTTTATGAGATTGCTTTATTGCTGTGCTATACAACAAAAAACACAGTGATAATGTTATTTGTTTTAGATAATATATTTGCAATGTGTTTGCTAATCTAATTATTTTAGAATCAATATAATAAAACCTTAGGTACACAGTTTGGTCTATTAATTGCTATAACTAAAATCCGAAATTTATTGTTTAAATGGAGGTTCTTTATTTCAAATTAACTGAAGCAAAATGTAATCTTTACCTTTTTAATTAACTGTGTTCAATATTAGGTAGAAAAATACCTCACATTTTCAGTTTCTTAATGAAGGCTGCGATCAGAAAGGCTGACATTCAATCATACATTTAATTGGCTTTTTTAAAGTCACTTACATTACTTGGATCTCCAAGGAAGGTTCAGATAAGAAAAAATTCTCTGCATATAGTTTTGTGGGAAAATTCATCCAAAATGTACATGCACAATACTTTTATAAAAATACAAAAAACCCTGTTGGTATGTCTGTAAAGCTACGTAGAGCAAAGTAAAAATACTTGTTTATTCGCATCTGTGTCTACATACGGGCACTCGGGGCACCACGCAGCACGTGGGCTGCAGGAAGCTTCTCTGCAAAGCCCGCGGTATCCATGCTTTCCTTCAGCAAATGCTGTTGGGTACGCAGCTCTGGTTATCCACATTTTCTATCATACTTTTCTGTTTTACTAGTTTTCTTCTGCACTCTTCCTTTATTTTGGGAAGTAGCTAAATTGCCAGCACGGATTGTCCCTTAGCACCTAACCTGTCCTAAGCATCCAAGTCACTTCTGTCAGGCTGACTACTTCCATCTATGCTTCCTCCATTCACTGCAAAAGCCCCATGCCACCGTGGGTGGTTAAGTTAAGAAAACTGCCTAAAGTGTCTCCATTAATACCAAATTCCTACCTCTGTAGCTAGTATGAGATCAAAGTTTATTCAGGTAATGAAAATGTCTAGCTAGAGATTAAGGCTAACCTTCTTCAAGTTTATAAATCATGGCCACTTCTATATTTAAATCAATTTTAAATGTGAAAGTACTGCGATTCTTACCTAGTCTATTGCCTTTACGCTTCACCCGCTGCCCTACTGCTTTTCCTAACATTTGTTTGTGATTTCCAGTAGCAGCAGCTCCAGCAGGCCCCTTGGGGAACCTGCAAGACTGTTTTTGTGCAGGAGGAAAATGACTGATATGTCCTGTGAGTCTAAAGCATCTGGGACACACCGGCTTCACTGCACGTTCTCAGGACAATGATTTGCACGTGAGCAGCATGTCCGGCTTGACTGGGATGCACTGGACTGACTGGTGCAAACTCACTGCCAGGAAAGGTGACACGAGCTGGGCACGTCCTGCGCACTCCTCCACGTGCCCAGGCTGGCGCGTGTGCGCGGACTTCTGCCGGGAAACTCCAAGCGGGAGCAGGGAAATACCACTCCTCAGGTTGTGAACGCCTGTCAACGTGTATTGCAAATACTAAGACAGACAACCTAAACCCACTTGCGAATGCAGTCCATAGGCCACAAATCCCAGACAACAGAAATCACTCTCCCCACTGTTGTCTCACTGTTGCTCATGTGTGATGAGCTCATGTTTCCAGACTCAGAAACAGCCGAGCTCTTCGGTCTGTGTTTGTGCAGCGCTGTTCTGATCCACAGTCAGGGCTAAGTCCTGCAGTAATACAGATACAAAGCCCATATTCTCCATTTCCATCACAACTGCCTCAAACTTCAGCCAGCCTTGTACGTTTTGTTTTGCCTTGTCTACCTCGTACATTTCTGACCGAGAAACACAATTATGAAAAAAGGCATTTTTAACTTAGCCTTCCTTTTGCACCTGGGAATTAATTCCTGCAGATTGCCTTACATCGCTCTTCCAGCACACCCTTGGGTAACTTCTCACTTGCCTGGACTGTGCTGAGAATTGCACTGGCTGTTTCAGAGGGAAACCAGGCGCCACGATTTTTCCTAGAATTCCTAATTTAAAATTCTCATATTAGTGTTTCCTTAATGACATTTTCCCCTGTTTATTCATATGGTGCTGCATTAAAAGCTTTCCGAGTGTCTTTCCTTTCTGTACAAACACACCTATCAGAATATTGTATTTTTGGATGTAAATGTTCATCAACTTTTCAGGAATGATTACACAGTTTTTCTCTTCTTCCTAGGAAATTTATGAATCAATATTTTCAGCTTCATTGCTGCTCAGGTTCTGTGAAACAATCCTTATGTTCAGATCTTTCTATGGGCTCATCAAACTGGAAGTCCTATTGAATTGGCTGCATTTCTGTTTCCACCTCATTATGGTGGGCGGCACCGTAACACATGTACAATTGTACCAGGAGTCCTTTCTTTCAATTCCAAACAGGAAACTTTATTAGAATAAGAATTACGGTCACTGATTGAATTACCCTGTCTCTTTCCTCTCCTCTGCAGTGCTTTTATCTAAAGCCTTCCCGGAGATCCTCCTCTTAACTTCATGATATGGATTTAAGCAAACACATAGGTCACAGTGACCATCTAAAATACCAATACGCCCACTGTGTACTCATTTCCGCATACACACGTGTCACATTTAATGCAATGGCTAGAATGAAACCCTACCTCAAATATAAACACTTATACCCGAAGAACCACAACAGCCGTTTTCTATAACCTGCGTGACTGCTCCTGTCCAAACCACGAAGCGACATCCTCTGACGAATACGTCTCTGCTCAGTCCTGTCTGCACAGAACATCCCTAAATGAACTTCACATAGCAAGTATGTTTGCAGAAATAAGACTTTGTAAGCAGGCAATTCACAAACAAAAAATGCTACTTCTAAACACGTTAGTAGTTATGAATAGCTAACCCAGCTCTAGTCATTACCCAGCAATGAAAAATTGACAATAGAGTTATTAGGATAATATACTTAATTAATAGAAATATTAAAAGATTCTCCATTAACCTGCGTTTGCTCAGAATGCCAGAGAGGTGATTAGTTAGAATGGCACAGAATAGTTTCTAATATTTACTGCTCTTGTAAGGAGTCAGAAAATGGAGACCCAAGCTGCTACTGGATTCAAAGTAGGATCTTTATGGTATTCAAAGTTTTAAACAGGAATGAAGATAAAGATGAGATGGAAAAATTGTACCTTCAGCTTACTAAAGGGATTAGGGCAGACCAAAAAGATAGCTTTTTTTGTAAGATAACTGGTATTTTAAAAACAGTCTGGACTTGGGAAAACTATCTATCTTTAACACTTCTCACAGTTCAACACCCTTCCCTATCAAACTTTTCCCTGCAAACACTACAAACATCGTCTCTTCACTGTGCACCAGACACGATATAAGATGCAAAGCATAATTCTGTGAGTTAGTTACAGACAGGCTGGAAACCATCATCTCAGACATAAATAATATTTCACGTACCTGAACTTCAGCAAAGCACAGGTATAAGTTCACATCAAAAACTATTTGGTAAGATGTAGAAGACGAAGATTAGCAGGGGTTTTATAAAATGTACAAAAATTTGGTTCAAGGAAAAGTAACAACAGTTGGCAAGAAGACCCAGAGAAGTGTGCTGTAGTTTATTAGTGACTGTGGCACACAAATGCATTTTGAGGAAGTAGGGATAGTTGATGCAGAGAATGTCAACAGCCAGATTCCAGAAGACTCAGACAGGGCTGGCCTCAACCCATTTCTCTCTCCCAGTAAACTGATGTGCTTTGTCCCCTTTTGTTTTATAACCTCAGAATAGTTCAGGCATTAATAACAGTACAGTTAAACAGAAAAAGAAAAGATCCTACACCTCATTATCAGGCTTCCTGTTTGAGAGATGGTGTGAGACCAAATTAGTGTATGTTTGGAAAGCACACGGTAAGAGTTAAGCATCCTATAGAGATGCTAATGTAGAATTAAATAGATCACTAGGAACCAAGTTCACCAACAATAAATCCGAATTCAGTCACCTGGAAACCCCAGCAAGGCTTTGATGCTATAGAAATTGCCTGGATTCTTCTCCCTAAATGTCTTCCTGCAGGCATGCAAAATCACTTAAAACTAATACGACAAGACAATACAAGTTGTTTCCTTGCAAGGTGAAGAGTGACTCATTAGGGATAGATATAAATTGGTAGTGTGAACTGTACCTTTTAAAACTCCAGTTTCAGAATGGAACATCACATACAGATTCAACTTTACAGCTTCAACATCACTCTTGTTAACTAGTGTTTATAAAATGGTGAAATAAACAGAAGTCATTGGAGTCCCACCCCAAGCCCTGCAACAGCACATATATTCAGAACAGAGTTGAATGGATGAGAGATTGAGAAAGTTAACAAAAAACACATTTTCTTCCTTAAAGAAATATTTCCTACTGACAGATTTTGGATTGCATGCTCTTTGAAATACTGAAGCTATCACAACATGTTCCCAGAGAAAAAATACTGAAAGCTAGTAGCAGTAAGTGCAAAATATGTGACACACATACAGATAAATACACTTCCGAATATGCATACATATACAAACATACCCATAAGATGCTATATAGAAACACATCAAAAAAAAAAATACACATATCAATAAAAATGTTCGAAACAATTTAATTTCTTGGGAAAAGTCCAAAGACAAACGTTCCTGGTCATGTTCAAGAATGACTGCTTGGCAAGTCAATCTTGTCCCAAACATGCCTTTTAAACTCTCCGCTACTGTAGCAGTGCCTGGGATAACTCGTTACAGCAATCTGCATAGATGCTTGGACACTGGAAGAAGGAAGCCTTTGAAGAAGGAATTTGGGGGGCACCCAGGCTGTAATTAGTCGTGCTATACGACCTCACAACCAAACTCAAGTTTCATTTTGAACTAGCTTTAAGTTAATTTTAAAAATAAGAAAATTCAAGATAAATAGCAGACATTAAACATATTTCTTAGAAAGAGAAATCCAGCGAAAGGATGGATGTAAGTCACAAAGTTGAGATTAATGTCTTGATTTTGCTGTATGCAACCTCACACAGCGAGGACGCTGAATCATGAGCCTGGCTTGGACTACCCAGGCTTCAAGCAGAAGGGGTTACCTTCTAAAGTACTTTTAATTCTTACTGCATAATTAACACCCTTCATCTTGTCACAACCTTAGGGCTGATGCATCAGACTGCAACTGGACACTTCTGATTATATGATTCTTGCATTATTATTTATTCAAACGATCATGAAGTGACAGAATAGTCAAGATGTTACATCTAGACACACCTAACAAAGAGAAACTGGCTACTACTTAGTTCACAAAAAATAGGGTGTATTGGTATGAACGAGCAGTTTTTTTATTTTCACTTCTGCAATATACGTATGTAAAACATACATGAAAAAAGATTCATTAGAGGTTTCAAAACCAGAATCGGTGTGGGTTTCCTACCCAGCAGGCTTGAATTAACTAACATTAAGTAAATTTCTGATTAAGCCAAGATAACCTGTAATCTTCAAGATGCTCTTCTACATCACTTTAAAGCTGTTTCGCCTGTCTGAATCCTCACATCAAAACTACAAACCTCCCAGTCCCCTAGAATTTTACCAGGGGTCCGTGTGCTCAAATTAAGAATTACTTCTTCTTAGTGATGACAAGTCAGAAACCAAAGAGAAGGAAAAAAAAGGAGAGAAAGAGGGAGCCTCCTCTACTTCCTGTGGGAAGAATTACACACTTAGCACTCAGTGGTCCTGGAAACTAAGCCATGGTTTTTTGTGTCTGAACACAGAGTTAGAGGTGAAGCTTCAAAGAATTAAAAATGAAAATATTAAGCCCAAATGGCATATCTTCATTTTCTTTTTGATTGCTTTGAAAATTGCCTACGTCAGCTGTTATCTGAAGTTAAGCAGGACGTAGGTGTAACATGGAACTTCTGACCATAACCTTCATTCCCTCTTCGTAAAATGGTGTTAACGCCATCTCAAATGAATTCTGCAGCAATTGAATGAGGAAGGAGTCCTAACTATTTTAATAATGTTATAAATACTTTCAAACTTTGTTTCTTTTTTTAAAAGCCAGTAGTGTATAAAAGAAATTATGCAGAAAATTAATTCTCCCAAATGTCTTCAATAAGTGGACAGAATTTCCAGCAAGCACCAGAACTTTGGAATGAAAAAAAAGTCTCCTGATTTTGGCATTATAATCCAACAATTCTCATTAGTTTCTTCAATTCATTTAATATCATTTACCCCTTCCTACAAGTTTTTAAGTGATGAAAAAGATTAAAAATGATCCCATAACAGTCTGTACAGTATTTTACATTCACTGACCTTTTATGTAATTTGGTATGTTCCTTTGGATGTCTATTCCAAGTGTGGTGGGTGAGAGCTTGATTTATAAACAGTGTATGCACACAGGATTTTTATGTACTTTGTTCACACCATCAGTTTTTTCTGTAGCCACTTACAGTCTATATGCAATTCATTACAGCACTTTTTGTTAAAATTGCCTTTTTTTAAAAAACATTTCTGTATGAAAGCAATTTTTTTCAAGAACAGAAAGTCTTCAAATGCTGTCTTGTGATATCTGTTATACTGCTTGTACTTCATATCATGGATTTCACAGCTGTAGTGGAAAAGGGGCAGATTTGCTTTGGAGGACGTTTTTGATAAATATCTAGCTCTCCTTACCTCTGCCTTCAGTATTAAGTAATGGAAGACCATTCTCCTCACTAAAATTCGAAGAAAACAGCTTTGAAAGAGCAAATTCCTCGTTCTTCCTCCTGACATACATCAGGCAACACAGGACAGCAAACCTAAGAGATGATCCCAAGTGCACAAAGCAGCTGAGGGAGAAAAGCTGATTTCGTTTTACCTGCTCTTGTGCATGTAATAACGAAGTCCTCTTGAAAACAATGTAGCTTTGCATGTGTTACCCTATGCTCTTGTAAACAGCAACAGAACACTAATAATTTTCATTGGGAACTTTGCAAAGTATTTCCTTTGCGTGTCTGATAATATTCAAGCTATGTAACTACTTGAATCTCTACTCACCTCTCTAAGTATCACTCCAACAAGAATTAAATCATACAAATTTCAGCAATGACAAATGCACAAGAACACTCTGGCACAGACTGAAGAGGACAGAGTGCAGGCAGTGTATAACATGTCTAACACATGCTTTATGCTCTTAGTCTCTGGTACAACTCGATTCTGTTCTTCAAAGTGGAAATGACCTTTTAGTGGTTGTCATTCACTTTCCGCCTCCCGTTCTCCATTTCATTTTTTGAGTTATGTACATAAACCTATTCTTGTGCTTTAGTTTTTATTTTTGGTATAGCAGAAGGGTTTTTTCCCCTGCCCATAGTAAGACTTTAAGAATAGTACAGATGGTAAAGATTGAAAGAACCTAAAAACTGCAAGTTTCTACCAATTCCTGTGTAGTCATGCAGCAGCTAGGTATGCAGCTTTTCCAGTGCATAAGAAATGGGAATCTTCAATAGATGAGATGTGGAAGGAGATCTCTAGGAGGTACACACACCTCTCAAAGATCCCAAGGCTGGAATTTAGGACACTTCAATCTCAAAAAAAGTAAGGCCCACCTAACCAGCTGGCCAACCTCTAAGAATTTTGGGGACCTAATTGATACCTGTAGCACTATAATGCTTATGGGGACAGTCCCCAAACCACTTACAGATGCAGCCATGGAACAGATCTGGTTCTCCCGGAACAGAAACGTCTCATAGAACAAACCACAGAAGTTAACCTCCAGACCCCACTGTGCCAGCTCTAAGTTTCCTCTTTCAGAGAGCAGATCAAATTCAAGGCACAGCATGGGCCACAGAACCTTTTTAGAAAACTTTGTTTTTTCTTCCCAGCTCCCTCACAGCCTCCCACCACCGAGGGTTTTTCTCCCATCTGCCTCCTACCAGCAGTATCAGAACTTCCAGGAAACGTTTTGCAGGGTTGCAGTGAATTCCATCAGTGTTGCTCACTGGGATAAAGCAGCCAACAGTACAAACTTTTGCTGGACTACGTCTGTTAGGAGTGTGATACGATATGATATATGATAAACACGGGTGTGCTGACAAAAGCCCCTACAACACACACAGATGGCAAGAAAATTAATACAGTCATAAGTAACAAAGGCAATTCCTCCTCTTTGCTCCGCTTCGGCGCTATTCTCCTGGGCGTGTTCTGGGAACACCTTGAGCTCATCTGTACTCTCCTCCCGTGTGCACTCCCAGCTATACAAGGTATAGCAGTGTTTCATCCCAGATGGACTCCATCACCGTCTTTCCTCGGTGACCTGCCTTCATATCCAGCAGGCTACCTGTACGCTCTTGCCCAACAGCTTGAACTTGGGGTATTCTGCAGCCTGAGTAATGCCACAGCACTCATTTTGTTAAAACAAAAAAGCAAACCAAAAAAAACACAATACCACTGCTACACATTCATATTTCTGTGTTGCTGGCCTTTAAAAGCAGCAGCATATTTATCAGTGTCACATATTTGGAAGGATAAAAAAAAACCAGCCTTTGAGTCTTCAGACGTCTCACCTCTGTTAAAAAAAAACAAACAACTACAAAACAACTACATCCAAAGTACTCCCATCTTCTTCCAAAGATTCTAAATACAGATTTTCTCTCAATTCCTGTATCTGCTTATGCTTAGTGAGGAAGATGTTCCGTACGAGGCAATAAACTAAGGCTGGTGGCTAAACGGCAGACATCCAGGGGGAGTCAGGGATGCAATGTCATTACCTATCCACTAATCAGAAGAGAAGAAGGCTTTTAAGAATTCAATGTATGACCCAATTTTCCGTTTTTCTGCCACTTGCGTACGTCATAATTTTCCTTGAGGAGAAAATCTCCTGTATGAAAATGCCTGCTGGCAGGAAATCTCCTTTTGTTGCTGGTTACCTGCTTTGCTACTCCAATCTGAGGGATTTTGAAGAAAAAGAATGGTTTACTCCATCTCCCTAGCATATCAGCTAATGCAGAATGTTTCACTGGTCTGTGAAAGGCTTTTTCTCTATCTGTGGGGAGTATTATTTCTGATCCCCAATGTAGCAGTTAATAAAGTCTCAACAGTCCTTCCACCATTTCCCTCAGCACCCGTTTGCAGTCCTAAAACTCCACTGCTCCTGTCACTCTCCAGCCTCTCCAATCTTCTCTGCCAAATGATGTTTTCCTTAGCAGGAACTTCCAATGCAGCCCCAATTGTTTCTGTTTTATTGAGGGATTCCTCCTGAGTGGATTTTTCGATAGCATTTTTAACCACACCAGCAGCCACGCTCCTCTAAAGCAAAATTATCTACAGCTTCCCAAGCTTTAATAGCAGTAAAGTTTTTAATACTATCTTACTGAAGTCCCCTGAGCCTGCAATACGTTCCTTCTCTTAATATTCCATTATGTCTGACATGCTCTTGCCATCCATGGAGAGAGATTGGATCTTGTACTCCAAGCTCCCAGACTATCACATTTCCTCCCTTTTCTAACGCACACCCTGCTCTTTCCTGGAGGTCATTCTGACTCCTCTCAGACTGGAGCTAACAGGCACACCATAAAGAACAAGATTAGCCAAGAAATCTGAGTTTGAAGAATTCTCTTTTTTTTGGCAAGGGCAAGTATTTTTAGAATATATTGCAACTTCTGGTCTGGCTGTTTTCCTTCTCCCTGAAAACTGGTTCAGGATGAGATGCTTCTCATTAGCACACGCAGGTCTCAACATGATGGGTATCTCCTGGCCCACATCTGCTCATTTGGATGCAAACCAGACCCCACCGTGCAAGGTGTGTGAGGAGGATGTTGGCACTTGCATGTATTAGGTGACAAAATTAAGATCTGATGAAAAAGGGGAAGGCTTCATGTGACCATAAAAACATGAGATTAATACTCAGCAGATAGGAATTCAAGTGCTAGCTCTGTCAAAACCAAGCCTTGATGGTACTCTGGTCAGACAGATTTAAAGGCAGGGAGCCAACTGCTGTCTGCACAGTGTAATTCAGAGCAAACGAAGGCTCGTTTGAGAGGAATGTGCCAATGACGAGGTGTTCTAGTAACTACATTGATAGTAGGGACAACCTGGATAGAGACTTGTGTTCAGAGTTTTATCAGCCAGTTTTAATTAACTCTGCAGGCTGTAACGTGAGAGCACAAAGGGAGTTACTTCACTAATACCTGAGATTCTCAGATAGGAAGCACTTGGTGATACTGTGCTGTACTTCTACTCCGTCTCTGAACGACAGACTAACATACTATATAAATAATACAGTATATACGTTTAGATATCTGTAAAGACTCAGGGATTTACGGTTATCATCTGCCACATTTCTACAGTCTTGCCACTTTTTCAGTTACGTACTTATTTTCAAAGTCAAATTAAGACCAAATGTTTGGAAACTGTTGTTCCATTTGTAAGAATGTTTTCATTAAGCCGAATTCTGAATTTTGATTGTTAAAAATCAGATGTCTATCTTGCTGTTGGGCCCGCTGATGAAAGGATCATCACCTGTACCGATAACTACTATCTTTGGAAACCTCAGCTCTTACACTTGGTGAACAGTGATGAAAGATATCAATCACCCCCAGGGCTCCTAGTTGCTACCATTAGCAGTTGGTCTGTTACCGGGTATGTGAACCAGTGATGCCACGTTGGGAGGACAACAGCACGACCTGGCTTGCAGCCAGGCGGTGTGTCAGTTATGCCGAGCGCAGCACAGAAGCAATCCCCCAGAGACTCAGGTTTGGGGATACAGTTCTGAAACTTCCACACCCATAACAGGCTCGTGTTATTTGCTTTTTCCGTGTGCTGTCATTACAAGCCATGATGGCTTTCTTTGCTGACTACCAACACTAATCACGACATCACAAAATCCACTGTTTTCACAGAACATGGAATCTCTGCAAAATCACCTAAGGACAGTTACACCATCAACAGTTGCCAAGTAATTTTCACTGTATGCATTTATGTATTATCACTGTCATCTCTACTACTCTAGCATGGCAGATACCAACTGCTAATACTATGCTGTAAGTTCTGTCGTGTTCTCTAATGCCCGGTAGGTGTATTTATTTGTTTAGCCTCAGAACAGAATTATTAGAACTCATAAACTCAGAGTTTGTTGGTGCAAAAAAATACTAGCACAGCGGGGAATTAACTATATTCACAGAGACAAAACTGTGTTACATTAATGCACCAAACATACAGCTACTACAGCGCACGTCTGAACTTCAGCTGGATATATTTACAATTTTCTGGTCAGCACTGCCTGTTTCTCCCTGACACTAATGCAATTCTACCACTGGCAACAACCCTAAGAGATGAAGTCTTTACTTCCTCTAGTGAATGTAACATCGAGGCAAAAACATTGCACTGGCAGTGCTTTACCTGTGTCACTGCTTTCACAATTAGAATTGCAGGAGCATTAGCAAGGCTTGGAAAACTGATGCAAAGAAGAACACTGAATTTAATAGGGAGCCTATGCAGCAAGTAGCTGAAGTATTCAGATGCTTGTGTCTCAGCTGTGAGCACTCAAACAATCCTAAAAGGAATAAGGAAAATCAATCCCCCAACTATCACTGTATTGCGAGGCAAAAGACGAATGCATACAATAACCGCAGAATCAGATTCACCAAAGGCTTATATGCATCTTGCTTTAAAATTTCATAAGAATAGTTTAAAATGCTGCTGTACCACACCTTTTGTCTGCGGGAGAGGACTGCTGACAGCGTGGTTTTAGAGTAAAGATGGAGTGCAATCTGCATGCAAATTTAATGTTAATATAGTATATAAAAGTAAAATTCAATGAAGTCAGTTTGCACTGAGATCACTGAAATTTGGCCATTCTTTGTCTCCTCACTGGATTTTTGCTGAATCACAATTTTCCACATCTCTGTAATCTCCCATGCCGTTTATATATATTGTGTGATTTAGCAAATAAAACTAAACAGCATCTTTACTGCTAATGATGGGAGATAGAGGCTTTTACTTGTGTCCGCTGCTATTTAATGACCTAAATATCTTCAACACTTTTGATAGCCAAGTTAAAAGACATATTGATTTCCCTGAAGTTTCTGTTGCTTGCATTGCAAAGAGCTCCACTAAAAATCAGTGACTCAGCTAGACAGAACATACAGCAGTTGTTAACACGTCTCAGGCAGGATACTGTAGTAAAGAAATCATAAGAGTAAGAAATCCTGGACTCCAGCGCTTGTTGACAACCTCTCTGATTACCCTCCTTTTGGAAAAATACCCACCAACTCAGAAAAGAACTGAAACGACAGGCACTTCTCCTTACAGGACTAATTTACCCAGCAGAGTATGTCACTGCTCTACACTGTTTTACACTCCTGCATGTCTTCCCAGATTCACCACAAAATCTCCCTCTTTTTACCCCTCGCTCACACGCACACACACACCGCGAGTGCTGCTAATCCCAAGGGCATCAAATCTGCTCTAATACGCACAGTGAATGGTCTGTGCCGAACAGTCAAACACACACAAGCCAGCCAAGTCAGGAGTCCGCTGAGTACCATCACATTGCCTTTTCTGTGTGCACTTTTCTGCGGTTTGTTCTTTCTGGCTCGCATCATGCACACACCATGGCTGATAGCACGACTCTCCAGCGGGCGTCCCCAAATAATTTTGTTACTTTATGCACAGTTAGCAGACCAGCTTTCTTTCACACCTTTCTTTCACAGTGGTTAATCATAACTATGACGCAAGATGCTGTGCTGCGTTGCATCTCTTGAATTCCACAGCACATATATGTTGAAGATCTATTTACCGCAAACCACCTCACATGCTGCTTTTTTTCTGCCCAGCATTTTCCCAGAGAGAATTTCCGAACCCTTGAGGGTCTGTCAGCGTGCTTTTGCCTACTTGTCTTACTTGCACACTGCAAAACTACACAACTGAAAGACATGTACCCGTATAAAACTATGGATCTGACTGAAATGCTATGCTATTAAGTTTTTGATGTAATTGTTTAAATTAAATTGTCTAAATTTTGTTACTATAACTGCTAAAAACTCTTCATTCCATTTTAAAGAAACTGAGTGAAACTGAAGAGTCAACACGAAGAGAAACTGGCCGTCTTTCAGATTTACACGAAGAATGAACATTTATTGTATCCCTAAACTTAAAAAATCCTGACTTAGTCCATCCAGTCAGCATTCTGAGTTTTCAAGGCTCTGCTTTTGAAGCAATACTTATTTCACTAGTTCAGAAACACAGGGTTATTTTCACAGAAGTGGCATTTTTTCAAGTGTCTGTGTTTTGTGTCTGAGATTACATCCGCAAATACCTCCACCCCCCTCACATTCAGTTCAGAAGGAGCAGCTGAATCAAACTGTGCTTCAGAATACAACATTCACAATTATTGCTACTCTGCTTTTCATTAGCGCCTCAAAACTCCGCTTTTGCTACCAGGGCGTGCCGAAACTTTGTCCTGGGTACACGAACGGAAACAGTCCACACGGCAGAGCGCTGCTCGGGGTGCCCGGGCTGAGCACGCAGGAAGGTGAGGGTGCGAGCTAAGATGGAAAGAGTTCAGCAGAAAAATGGATAGCTGAACTCTCCGCTTAGCAAACTGGTATGAAACAGTAATGATTTGCAGGCATTGCAGAACAGATGATCTTTAAAGATTTAAAAGAGAATATGTTCTCTTCTTTAAAAGAGAAAGTGACTTTTCAGATTGGAACAAATCCTTATACTTCCACTTGCAGTTTGTACGCAGTCAAATGACGACTCCAAAAAAATTCCCCTCTTTACCTCTAGTGACCTACTGAATATTCCGATTGTTTGGCATCTCTTCTAAGGCATAATAATAAAAATAATAACAATAACAGTGGTTTTTCTATCAGCATAAATACTTAATAGTTATATTTGAATAATATTCACCCCATTTTCATGATAGAAAATAAACTAATGATCCGGCAGGTTATGCTAGTCTGGGGGTTACTTATTTGCAGATCAAGAAGAATCTGCTTACAGAGTGGGGGATACAAATTGAAGAAATCTTTACTTCAGTAGCTCTGCTTCAAACGAGATGTTGCCTTTAATCACACCAAAAGGTAAAAAGGTTTCTTCCTACATGAATGTGGAATGTGAGTATTCTCCTCTGTTTACACTGGTGAAAGACAACTGGTTTTTCTTTTACACGCAGGGACAACTCTGCTCTTCTCTCACAGCCCAGTGTGCTAAACACTTACGGACGACACAACCCGCTCGCTCGAAATGGCTGCCGGCTTGGCGGGGCACGAGCGCTTGCACTGGACACCTCCAGAGCTGGAACTGCAAGCCGCTACTGCATGAGCTGTACGTACCCCTGCTGGTTGAACACTACACTTCAAACAAAAGACAGTCTGACAGCCACAACAAAGCCAAGTACATCTATGTGGTCTGTGTCTTGTTAGTCTCACTTTTTGCAGTTACGGTCTTAAAGCCCTTCTCATTCTTTCCCTCAGTTTTGCCAGCTGTTCCCAAACCACTTCGCGGCAGCACTTGCTGACTCACTCCGCAACGCTCAAAGGCAGAGAGATAAACACATATTTTCAAAGAGAATTCCTCTTCCCAGTGCTTACATGGAACCAAACCTCAACGTACCCTGTGTGAACGAACTTAGCACTGCAAGAGCAGCTCGGCTGCCAGACGGTTGCCTCTTGGGGAGCAGCAGCAGTAGCCACGTGGCACAGCTATCGCCCACCTGGGGAACGAGAGCTGCAGGGCACCCCTGGGTGCCGCAGGGCCAGGATGCGCAGGCTCCGCCGCTCTCTTGGCCGCAGCCCAAAGCTGAATACAGTGGCTGGGATCCAGAGACAGAGGTTCAGTCCTGGAGCTCCTGAGCTGTTGAAGCTTTTTTCTCACACCATGAAGATGAACCCCAAAGACTGGATTAGAGACTCGCCTGGGAGCATGCATTATTCTGCAAGTTATCCGTCACAGCTAGCTGTTGTTCAGAACAGAGAACTGCGACGATATATACAATCCAACATCACGGGTGATTGAGACCTACCAATAACAGCACTATTGCACGGAACACTTTGGTCAGTGGAGAAAGAAGAAGTTATGTCCATTTTTGCAATGAGTATGAGGTGTTTGGTAACTGTACTCAACCTGCAGTGCAGAAAGAGCAGCTGCATACCATTGAAATACTGTGCCTTAAAACTTTCACTTGGATTTTTTCCAGCAAATACTGTATATCTAGTAACAGCTGATAACAAAACATCATTTCCCATGCTATGACTAGTCTTTAAACATCAGTAAAAATGTACTTAATCAATTTATATTAAATTACTGTGCAATCACCATGGCAGTTTAAGGCTATGCTTATGTATATTAGACATTTTATCAGATAATTATGATGTTCCCTTAACTTCTGAGCACTACTTGATATTTTATATCTACACAATTGATATCTTTTAAGTAGATACAATTTACTACATCTGGACTACCAAAATAACTGTGACTGCACTGTCTTTAAAAGGTATTTAATGGATGATACTTTGTAATTGTCTACGCTGTGCCTTTTGCTGCAGGCTCCTGAAACAGCCAGGGCTCTCAGGAAGGAATGGTACAGCAGCTCCAGACCACTGCTCACCCTGCTCCTGCCCGCCAGCATTGCACATCCAGCTGTGACGCAGCCTGGCCGGGGCTCCCCGGTCTGCCTCGCAGACCTAACACGTTCAGGGGAACCAGTCTGGCACACGGCTTGCCCAGGAAGGAAAATTTGGCTTCAACCCATCTTTGCCCGCTGCTTGGCCTCAGCTAAGGACTGCAGTCAGCAATTCTCAACCCCCATGATATACTATGCCTCTTCAAAGCACTTTACAACCTTAAAGACTTAAATGCGGTCTTTTTCTGTGCTGTTGCATCAGGAACGCTATCTCAGCAGGCCTTCTGAGAGCACCCGGTGATGCAGCACTAGCAAACCTCCACTTCTTACAGGGAAGTAAGCAGTCCTCTGTAACAGCCTTTGGGGGCAGCAACCTTCTCTTTGATGCTGTGGTACATGCCTGCATTGCTCATGAACGTGAAGACAAGCAATTTTGACATGAAGTGATCATGAACCAAGTCTACCATTCCTCATGCTTTCACTGGGCTTGGAATACAGCTCTTAAGGTACCAATACAAACATTAATTTTGCATTACTTCATAAATTGGAGTAGTGCAGCTCCTCTCTCCACCTACAGAGTTGGGAAACCTTGATCTTTCTCTACCCCTGCTACTTGCTTCTGCTGTGATCTTGTGCAAATCTCTTCATTTCTCCCTATCTTACTGTCTATACCTTAAAAAAGTAGAATAACAAAGCACATCTGCTATTTAAATTTTTGCCCACAAATGCCATGTCTATTTATACATAGGACTATGTATAAAAAAAGCTGTATGCATTTCCTTTGTGTGTCCCTACCAGTGCAATTTTATGTTCTGATGTGAAATATAACCATTCTACATTATTACAATTTTAAACGTCTGTTGTTGGGGCCTATTTATAATTACTGAAGTGTTTCCCTTGAGTATCCTTAGCAACTAATTTCAGGATCTGGATAAATAGAAAATAAACTTATGCTGGGCTGTGTAGACATTTATCAAATGAAATGATTACAGAAAATTAATCTTTCCATAGTGGTCTATCAAGTCACAAGAAATTGAGTGCATTTTAAATGCATGAATCTCAATGTCAGCAAAAAAAAAACAGAAACAACAAAAAAACAACCCACATCCAACCAACCACATACACAGGCCCTGTGAATGAACTAAACATGAACCACTTCCATCTTTTCCCTCTACTAGACTCACACTGTGAATTTCTTTAGCAAACAGACCAACTGGATGGGCAAATATTCGTTCAGTTTTCCAAGTCTGTTTGGTTTGCATTTTTTTTAATTGCTGTCTGTCTTGTCATTTTGTTTTTAAAAGTAGGACATTTTTCGGTGACTTTCAAACACAAACTTACATTTATGTGGGTCACCAGAATACAAAATGCCAAATGAAAGGCTAAATGCACTCTTCTGCAGAGGCTTTGGGTGCTCTTCGAGGGAAGAATATGCCCACTATTGAGACAGTTTCATGACATTCTGGGGGCTTTAGCTTATCTATATATACTTTTTTACTGTATATACTTTTTTTTTCAAGTTTCTTTTTAAGAGTTCTGCAAGCTAAAATACTAAGGGCCAAACATGATAGGAGATTTTGATGCTTTTGTAGCTGTGCCACTGTAAATAAGGTCAGAATTTTGCCCCTGAAGCATCACAAGTGTTTCCAACCTCCCCTTGGCACCGACAGGCACTTGACAAACCCAGCTAAGGCTCTGCTCACATAGCTGTTGCTCTCCTCCCTTTGAACCCTAATCCTTTCATTTCCAAATACGCATGCACAGAGTGTGCTGCCGTTCAACAGGTGATGGTATTGATCTCCTCTGAGACGTCTCATGCCGAGCACCCAGCAGCTGCACGCTGAGAGCCGCCATGTGCCTGCTACAGGTGAAGGAAGCGCTCCTGCAATGCACTCGAGCTCCAGCTGTGCTGAAGCAGCTCCGCAAGCCCGGCCCCACCAGGCACGGGCTCCAGTTCTCCTGCACTCCAACAGGCACATTCCTGGAGCCACATATTTATTTAATGTTAATGCCTCGTTGTCCTGATATTCATAACTCGCTAAGCTTGGAAAGTAATTAAAGTTAATTTTTGCTTGGGGGAGGATGAGAAAGGTGGGGGGAGCATCCTCACTGTAAATTCTTATTCATATTTCTTTCCTGTTTTGCGATTCTCAATCGGAGTTTTCTAATAACAGATCATTTCTTTTTGTCTAACTTTAATCTGGCCCTGCTTGACAAGCACCATCCTTTTCATTGAAGGGTAAGACCACTTAAAGAAAGGCCAATAAGCCCTTGCACTGCTCAGCTGACTAGGGTGATTTGTCACCCTGTGCAGTGGTGGTCACACCAATGGATTTATCTCAAGGTAAATGGAGATGCTGAGACCTGGGACCTGGAGCTTTGATTAAGGCCCCCTTTTTGTAGTGTTGATAGATGTTGCTTGTGTTTATCTATTTGAAATGCCACTAAATCTGTGAATACAATGGAAAAAGAGAGTAGTTTGCAGCTGAAAACATATTAGTGATTTATGTTTCACTAAGAAGCACAATAAAGAGACAGAGGCTATTAAGAGGAGCTATTTTCATGAGAAATAGTTGTGCTTTAAAACATTATCAACCACACCTTGATAAAGACCTACATGCATGCATAATCATGTTTACTTATCCCGTTAGTTGAGTGCAATATACATTTGGAATGCACAGCCCCAAATTATTAATAAGCCAGTGGATGCTTTGCCATGCGAATGCATACGAATAGGATACTTTGCATGTTAATTGTCTCTCAGAGAAAAAGCAAGCTAATGCACTGACTCGGGACTTCAGATGGACTCCACATCCCCTAAAACAGCTTCAAATCCTAGTGACCATTATTGCCAGCATTTATCCACAACATTTTAGTAGAAATAACCAGTGGGGTGACACAAAAGGATTATAATGCATTGATATAACTTATAACATGAATCAATGTCAACAAGACGCACCCATTTAAATGAATAGGGTCAGATGAGAATGCTGTATCACCCTGACTCGTGTGACAGTTACAAATGCATAACCTAGTATGCATAATAGGAGTGTACAAACCAGTAGAGATTTGTAAACTTGGTTCATTTCAAGCAGAACTGACCCACAGGAATGGAAAAAGCAAAAGCCAACTGAGCTGTCTTGAAATAAGTGATTCTGTAGTTTGTTGTTTAACGAAAGGCATAATGGGGTTTCATTTTCTCAAGCCTGAACAGAGCACGTGGACCTAAAACACTATTAGGCAGCCAAGCTGCTATTCATCTACAGCGTTCAATTAAAAGAAAAAGATAACACATGTGCTTCCAAACACATTTCTGTTTACAAATGCAAAATAAAGCTTCATTGGTCTGCCTCATATATGCAAATATATAGGCAAACTGCAATTACATGTTTGGAATTAACTGTGCTGTGTTATGATTTATTGAAATGTTCTGAGGATTCCTCTCCAGCACTAATGAACAGTGGTGGGGAGGGGAGGAAGGCTGTATAATGTGTGTGCACCTGGAGCATGAAAACTAGTACAGTAAGTTATGTACCTGTAGGGCGATACTCTGTCTGTGGCTTGGCACTGCAGTGTACTGACAGTCTAGCAAAGCTCTTAAATCTGGACAACACCTGCACCTCATTTGCTTTACAGAAGCGCCATGACCTGACTGCTGATGGTGAGCCCTCCCTTTCATCCTCAGGATTATGACAAGTTATTAATTGCCACCATTAGCTGCAGCAGCCTGCTCGAGATCTCTGCTGCTCTCTGGAGGTGAGAAACTATGTGCATGTGAATGCAGAGAGAAAAGACGTGAAGCACTGGGGCAAACAGAGCAACAATCTGCCCGAAAGGGATTGTGAGATTGTGAATAATTTATTAGAAAACATTTTTCTTTGTCCTTCCCACAGACCCACAAATCCTCCCTAAGCGCTCTTTACCAGCCTTGCAGATAATGTACTTACACATCTCAGAGCTTGCTAAATAGACTGAACAGGCCGCAGAGTTCACTCTTAACACGGCATCTTCAGAGTGCCTTACACAGATCAAACACCTTCATCCCTTCCTGGAAACCTTTCCTATAGAATTTTTTGTAATTAGGTAGAAAAGTGAATATAAAATAACAGTTCAATGCTTGAAAAACATTTTTATAAATTTCTTTCCTTTTTTTTTTTTGTAACTATGTACTGAATTTGTCCGTTCCTAGCAGCAACAGACCAAATTTCAGCGTGGATTCACACCTCATTTCACCCTTCTGCATGCACTTGCTTGAAAGTCCTCAACCTGTCTCATTAACATTTTCAGACACCAAATGTCATATCTCACCACCTAATTGTGGCTGAATCAGAGACACAAGGAAAAGCAAGTTCAAAATAGGGTAGAGAGAGGAGTGCAACTTTGGTAACTTAGTTTTTACACACCAGAAACTTCATGTTTCTATCTCTATATACAGCCACTAGCACAGAACGGGTATATTTGGGTATAAGTAAAAGATCACAATTTTTGGAGGGGACAGTGAGGGATGATGACAGGAAGCATGAAATATTAACTGATGTCACCAAAAATTGCTTTGAGGCAGCTGTGCCGGTTTAGAACACCTTCAGATTGTCTTGAGACATGCACACGCACAAGCCTGCCCCAGGATCTCAGTCTGTGGATCAGCCAGGTGAGGGCTCAGGGTTAAAGATCAGCTGGAGGCCAGGCATCCTGGATTCCCCTCCACGGAAACCCAGAGAAGAGAGCAAGGGAGAAAAGAAGGGACCGGTGTATGTCTTAGTCTCACCCTGATCACGAGCTAGGACGTGGTGAGTGGTTGCTGCCAGACCTAGAAACTCAGAAGGACTTCAGGAGTATATAGTCCAGGGGTCTAAATTAAAGAGAGGAGTTGAGTTGTCAGAGGCCCAAGTGCACCTTAAGGGAACAACTAAAAAACAAAAAGAAGCTGCAGTTACCACTAAATCTATCTCCACCTAGCAACAATAACAGTGTTGAAGATGAAATAGCACGGCCTCCAGTCTGGTTCACAAACTGGAGCACAAATGCATGAGGACTCCAGGAATCCATCCTTGTCACCAGAACGTGCTGAAGCCCCTGCCAATGCTTTACTGTGTTTTCTCTCACACCAGACAGAAGAAGCTGCCGCAAGTGTGCCCAGTATTACTACACACCACCAGGCTGCAGAGGTACGCCCTGATTCTAAAACAGGATGTGGAGATGAAGGAAGTTTCTGAAGAAACCTGAACTACAGACCATTTCCCTGTCTTTTAGCAATGCTTTTCTAGGCCACGTGTAAGTAGAATGTACTTATAATTGGGATCAGAATTAAGAAAAACTATGGAGCCCACCAGAAACCTCTTCAAGAACTATAAAGGTTGAACATATTTAGCATGCAATCCCGTAACAGCATACAGGGCTCCTCTACTTGTTACTGGATAAACTGAAGTATCTTGTCAGGTTTGCTTTTATAGATAGACAGATAGATATAGATATATTATCCATACATCTGCATCTCAAGGCTAGCACAAGATTTCATACTTCCACATACCTTTCATACTTCCAACATGAAAGTAAAATCAACGTGGACGTACAACTTGTACAGATTACAAACCACTATAAATAATAATACTAAACTGTTACAAATAATAGCGTTAAAATATATGCTCAGCCTGAGTTTACCAAAATGTCTACTGAAACTTCGGGTCACAGTAATGCAACCTTGTGAATCATTTGCGCCAGTTCCCCTGACCTCCTTGGGACGCTCTCACGTGAATAAATAACGGTATAACCTAACGCAGCAGAGGCAGTTCTGGGTGCTGGTCACGCACATGAGGGGAGGCACCACTGCACACCTCCCTGCGCTCCCCGCTCAGCTGCCACAGCTCAGCTCTACGCGAGTCCCGCTCCAAGACAAATGCTCTGCCACCATAAGATGAGCTCTACTGGTTTAACTCCTACATCTAAAAAGCAATGCCCAGCTGTAATGGAAATTTCACACACCTCTGCCATGTCTGAAGGCTTTACTAGTCTTCAGTAAAGCAGATAAGCAGCGAGGTCTCATGCAACCCCGCTACCTTAACTGGAACAGCAGTTCCCTGCGTGCGGCTGCCTTCCTTCTGCTTCGACGAGTATGAGAAACTCTTCAGTTTGAGCTCCAGGACAGGAAACTGCTGTCAAGCCAGAGGCTCAGGACAGAATCCAAAGAGACTGAAGATGGATTGAATTCAGCTCCAAACAATTCAGACCACTCTGTTGCCACATAAAGTTCAGCCTTTTTTAGAAAGAGCGAACTTCCTTGGTTCCTTCAAAAAATACTTGTATGCTTTTACCACTAGGGGATGATTGGAGGCTCTAAACCTTTGGTGGAAAGAAGCGCTTTCTTTGAGCCCAGACCCCAGCAGCTACTGTTATGTATTGGTCTGCTCTGTTCCCCTGAAACCCTCTCTTTTCATCAGTCTTTCACAGTACTGAAACACTGAATGTAAAACTCAGATTTTCAGCTCTAGTTTGGCCCTGTACCTTTGTCTTGACACAATCACCACTCCTGTGACACATCAGGCCTAATCTTCCCCATCTCTTCTTTCTCCTAAGCCTTAGAGCATGCCTAACACCATGCATTCGTCCTTTGTAACGTACAGGAATGGCAAATGCTGCATTGTTTGCACAATTTGTATGTTAAAAATGACTGTAAAAATGCATGTTGTAATTCAAACAACTTATAAATGTGTTATGACAGTACACAGAAACAGAGAAGTTGTTTCCTCAGTGTACTGCAAACCTACTTTTAATTGGCCTTTTGTTATACAGCAATTTTAAAGCTGACCTATAAAATTACTGTAAATGTTTTGAATCCTTCATTTGCCCAATGAGTTACACATGCAGAGATCAGATTAGAAGGGACAGTTACAGACTAAACGAGAGACTGGATTTTCACATTTAAACTCAGAGGCTTTCACTCCTGAGTATTTGAAGAGCAGTAATTATACGTTGTCTGTAAACACACAGATACAATGGAATAATCAGAGTAAAAATTGTGGAGTATGAAACGTTATCATAGCCAAATAAAAATATCTGTTTTTTAATAAAGATATCGACAGAGACATTTTCTGTTGACTGTTGATGCAGACTAGGCCTGAAGCCTCTGGCATCTAACTGTTTTTAAATCACATAATTAATTTGAGTAATTATTTATCATGGATAAACAAGCAAGGAGCACTCATCCAAAGAAAGTGACAGTGTTAAGTCAGTTAGATTGGCAGACCTTCGTGCTTCTGTGCCATTACAAGCGAAACTGTCAGGTATCAGGAGCTGAAAGAAGTCTAGCACAGCAGAAACCCAAATGGGAGAGCAGGCTGGTGACACTCTCCAACACCAACTAACACAGCCCTGTGACATACAAAATATTTGAGATAGCCTGAAAAAAGCTGGCTCACCTACAGTACATGTGCTTGCTGTTCCTTTGGCCAGCACGCCAGCTCCTGAGAAAGCCTGGACTGTGCCCCTCACTTCAGGTGTTTTGGGAAGAGGTGAGGGCTGGACTTAACACGACATGAGTGCAGGGCGGTGTATTGACAGGACCGTGTTTTACTACTAACAGTGCAACAGAAACCGTTCTTGCTAAGCGTTTTATATAGCAGAGTGCAGTACCCGGAGACGTACGAAGCATATGATCTCTTAACGCCCTCATTAATATGCCTGAACTTTTGGTTAGCCCTGAGGTGGTCAGGCACTTGGGCTAGACGATCTTTGTAGGTCCCTTCCAACTGAACTGTTCTGTTCTGTTCTATTCTATTCTATTCTATTCTTCAAGCATCATTGTGAGTTTCAGACTACTGATATGAAAGCACTGGTGAATTCTGGAAATCTCTCAGCTCAAGAGATAATTAAAATTTTAATGTAGTGTGGCTAATTCATTCTGCATTTCTGAGATCAATATGTTAATAGGTAGAATACGCTATACTGTGTTGGGCATATAACATGACACGTGAGACATACTCATCTTGATCTAAATCTTATTCGACCACACAGAAAAACCTCCCAGAGAATTCGAGTAACCCGTGCCACTTATATATTACTCTTCACTTTTGGATGCCTGTTTTTGCAACTGAAATAATGATCTGTTAACACTGTTTACTTATGGAGTACATAAAAATGCACTTTCCCTCACATTCGTCATTCTTTGATACAACCATTAAAATATTTTAAACAGAAAAATAAATTACATCAATTTTAACAAGCCAGAATGTTATGGTGTCCAATACGGACAATTAACATTTTACTGCCTTCGTTTTCCTAACATAAAACTTTTTCTCATCTGCTCCCCCAAACTGCTCAGTAATACAGCCATTAATTTTGGTTCTTAATTGCAACTGATAGTAGTCAAGGAAAAACAGTTCCTACAAGCGGCGTTTTGAGGCTGTACCTCCATTCTGAGACACAGGACCTCACCCAAGGTCCCGCTGCTTTCGGCTCCTGACCCTGCCGCAGGCTTGCAAAGCTGCCTCCGGACCCGTGCGCACACCCAGCCCCTGTTGCTGGCCCTGCGGGGCCCCCCCCACCCCCACGCCCAGTACCCCTGCAGCTGCCCAGTACCCCTGACGGGGAGCTCGCTGGCACAAGTACGCTGGAGAACTGGTCCATTCAACGGCAGTGCTGCTGAGCTGTCTTTGCATGTCACGGCAGGTGCAGGAATACCAATACAGACGGTTTTATACGGGTACAGGTGTATGTGCACGTAGCGGTGAGCAGGTTTACTGCATGCCCCTCTATGTCACTTTGCAGTGCTGAGAACAGGATTAGCAAGTTTTAAATTTTAATTTCACTCACGGTACCAGAAGAGCAGGGGGAGAAAAAGGAAAAGCCAGTCAGAGATCCAGCAGAGACACATAAACTTGGGAGCCACAAAAAGCTCACATCTAAACCCCAACTGTGCTTTTTCAGTGCTGGTTTGAGAATCAAAGCTGCCTCTGGTGGAGGTAGCATGTTCCGGCTGACAGAGCGAGAGGCAAAGGGTTAAGCTGTGGAGCAAGCTGTGTACACACTCAAGGTATGTTTGTTTCCGTAGGAATGAATAGAGTCACTGTGAGGAGCAGTGTTATTTTAACACCTATTCTCTCTTTGGCTCTGTGGCCAGTTCACATTTAGCTGAGTGTTTCCACGGAGGAGCGAATTCATCTGTGTTTTCTCACCTGCAGGTGTTGGGGTTTTAATTAAAAGCTCTAACTAATATGTTGCTATTTTGTGAAGGGATGTGAATTATAGCAAAGGCAAATTATGAACGATAATGAGAGATAGAATAACTCACTTGGAATCATTTTCTATACATTCTTTTCCACTGTAACATTGTAAAATGTACTTCAATAATCAAGGACTAACACTAATTTATTCTCATGTCCTCTTTGTATGTGCAAGCAAGAGGGATACTTCCATTTGCTTGGGGGATTGCATCAATCTGATAAGCACAACCATTTCAGGAGCTTGACTATCAGTAAAAGCACACCAAAACTTAGGATGCATTATGTAGACAGGACTTCTTAAAATGAGCTAAACAATCCTGCCTTCCAAATTCAGATGCATGTAGCAAATTCATCTGCCATTTGCAATACTTTGTCATTTGAGCTGCGGCACTCTGTACATACAGGCACACAGCTGAGTTTCAAGACCCACAGAGGACCATCCCACTCTCTTGAATCTTTGTATGGTTTGGATCCTTTCTGCTCATTAGTATTAGAAAGCAAGACTGCACGTAAAGCTCTCACTGCTAGGCACATGTTAGGACCGGAAGCATTCCTGTATGTCTCGCACAGTGAGGTACACTTTACATGTGGGAATCTCATTTTCAGAACAGAATACCATTAACTCTGTTATGGCTCACCAGAATGCTCCCACCGTTTTCTCCACATATCTGACACGATGGGTACGGGAGGATCCCCCTTAGAAAACTTTTGTAAAGGAATTAGTCCAAAATACCCCTAAATTACCATTAGGACATCTGTTTATTGTCAGGATGGTTCACAATACTCCCACCTGGACTCTTGCCTCTCCAGACGTCAGCATCACACGAGGGCTAACAGCCAAGAGAGCCAAGCAAACACAGGGCCAGGCTGCCCTCAGTGCTGCCTGAGAAAGCCAGTGGAAAGAACAGTAAATAAAATTGACCCAAGGAGGCTAACAGAGCCTGGGTCAATATCAGAGGACTCTGAGGCATTGAAGAGCCATAATATATGGTACAAGCTACAACACAATTCCAGAATGACATAAGTCTCTCACTCCCTACCAAAATACACAGTATAGATATGTCTCGTTCATAAAAATTACAGAGAAATAAACTCACCATTCAAGGTGAAAGAAGAGAGGAAAAGAGGAAGCTGATGGAATAATGGAAAAGGGAGAAGAGAAGGACTGGCAGTCGTCGGGCAAAAAATGAAAAAAAAGAAAAAAAGAAGAAAGCCGGCAGAGACATGTAAGTGGGAAATGGTTGGTTGTTAGCAGAAAGCACACAACTAGGCACTGAGATAACTGGCACAGAGTGAAAAAAGTAGAGAATAGGAGAAGGGCCGAAAACAACAGGGAAGAATGGCAGAGGCAGAAGAAATGAATCCCAACGCCAGAAGAAGCACTTGTTAATTACCGTTAGGTGGATTCGCTAGCAGTAACCTATTCTATTCATTCTATTCATTATTAGTGTCTGGGTGCCTCCAAAGGCACATGAAGTACATGCTGTTTGTCCTCTGGTCATTTCTCTGGGGAAAGATCAGTGGGTACGGGTAGATTCTGTTTCTTCTTTCTTAATATTCACGTTGCTGTGTTTTCAGTTTACGGATAGCAAGGTCAAAGAAATACTCCTTCCCTTGCACAAACGTTTCTTCTAAGCATCAGGGAATTCAGGAGTGATGGAAGAATCAAATAAGGCTTGCAAAAGGAAAGAGATCCTTAGATGTTCCTTGGGATATTTTGTGTTCAGACCTTTGGGATCATCTCAACTAAGAAAAATAATACTGAGACCTCCACCACTGGCCTTTCCTTCTCCCTCTCCCTGCTGCTTTCATTTCACCCTGAGCAGGTACACAAATCAGAGCTCTGCTTCAGGCCCTTCACCCCTACCTGAGCAGGACGCTTAGCCCTTGCACCTACAAAGCTGACAGAGAAGTTGCAGCACGCATGAGAACCTGGGACAGACGGCAGTCCTGCTACCCAGGGATCAAGCCGGGTGCAATACTACACAAGTGAAGAAGATGGGACCTTTTTCCCAAGAACCCTACTGTTCGAATTCATTTACCCTAACTAACCTCTCAGCTCCATAATCACATCCTGCGGTATGGCCCAGCAAAGGTCCCACAAGACTGTCTTAGCAGACTGGCATTGTGTGCATGCGTGTGCGTGCAGCACAATCTCGTTCGCATTCATAATTATATCCTTGCCAGTGATCTGACTCCTCATCTTTTTGACAATCATAAGTCATATCCGGGCACAAGTGATATAACATTGTCACTTGCACATCTCGAGGCTCTGACACAGCAAGAGTTCAATGCACCATAAATTAACTTACAATACACTGAGCACTCCGAGCAGTGCAACCTGGAAGGAGCTAGGGACACCAGACACACAAGCGTCACTCCACACCGGATACCAGTGTGACAGGCATCACTAGCAGCGTGTTTTCCCTTTTCTTAAGGAAGGTATATCACAGATAATTATAAATGGATGGTGATTGTAAGGCTAAATTCCCATCAAGGGCTTGATGAGTCATTAAAACCCCTCAAGCTTTGTTCTCACAGTTTATTGCCTCATCATCACCACCACCCCTTCATGGTATTACTGCCTTTTAATTAGCTCTAGCCCTTTCATTACTATCTGTATCATTGCAGAGAAAGAAATCGGGAAACAGCTCAAATAAAGTATCTCAATGCCCCTCCTGAAGCTAATTATAAGATATTAGCATAGTGTCATTGAAAATCATGGCTTTCATGATACAGCAAACTAATTTTTTTCCTAAATGAAGGAAAACCTTGTTATGTCTCCTGATCCCTGTTCCAGGGGTGCAAGGATTTCAAAAGCTACTTTTAAAGGGTGTCTGAAGCTTCACTCCCCTCCCAGCAGAACAGCCTCCAGCGACTCTTCTCTCAGCATCTCACACCCGCTCAGAAGGCTCTGGGCTGCAGAGCAGAGGCAGGTACCCGCACTGTGCAGCTCAGCCAGCAGAATGCCTCGCGAGGGACCGCTCCAGCCGCTCTACAGCAACGCTACGTACTCACAGATTCTGCGTCTCCAGTGGAAGATGCTGATTGGAATATGTTAAATAATAGCAACCATCCCAACTCTAGTGATCTCCTGTATTTAAAACACGGTTTTACATGCTTCATAAATTTCAGTATTTGTAATTATACGATATATATGAACAGAGTGAGTGAAAGCAAGCATATATATTATGTGAGGAAACAGTATTATCGATCCTGTATTACAGTGCACAAGAAAATTAGTTAACCATACAGTTCACTGGTTTAAAGATGGCAGTAAAGTTTAAAGGCATTCTGTTGTGAAGTTAAATATAACAGCCACGACACAAATAGAACAATCGCTTTACACAGATTTCCCTGGCAGCTAAGGAATTCATGGGCTGGATCCTGCCCCTAGCATGCTGCTGCAGAACCAAAATAACCCCACAGGAATAACTGGTCTTACTCCAGATTTGCACCAGAGTCACTGGAACAGGATTTTGGATCTCGAGGTTTAAATAAGGCTTATGTAATAAAAGGGGAATTTATAATGGTTCCCAGTGGAGCTGGAAGGCAAGGTGAAAGCTCAGCGTGTTTATATCAGAAACGCAGTTACCAGAAATGGACTTCAGCTCCCCACCACAAGTTAGTTTAGCTGAAAGACTATTTTCTTTTTTTTTTTTTAATGAAAAAAGATCTGAGTTAGCAAAACTACCTACTAAAGGAGGAACACCTGGGAGTACAATGTACTCTACCACAGGCTCCTCCATTTTCAGTCGGTTCCGGCTGTGTTACAGATTTCAGACCACATCTACCTGGGGTGGAGGCTGGCTGCTGTGCTAGGAGGGCTGGCAATCCAGAAGCTGCAAGACTGTTGTGGATGTTGGTGTATGACAAGAATGGGAATTTCATAAGAAGCAGTGAGATTCCCGAGCCAGAAACCACACGTCCCAGTTCGCACTCTTGTTCCTACCAGGCTTTTGCTTTGTGAATTCCAACGCATTACTCACTGTTCCTTCCCTCTGAGAGGTGCGAGATGGATGGGGAGTACAGAGGGGATTCAAGATTTAATTATTCCATGCTGGGGAAGATTTTCCGCTTCCCTAAGAGAAAATTCTATGAAAACCCAAAATAATATCATAGTGCTTCACACTGGCCAGCCCCCGAGAGCCATCAATAGTTCTGTCCCAGGCTGCTAGCTACATCTGAGCCGGAAGCGGAGTGGAGTGGTGGTAGTCAACAGAAAATACAAGGAGTTGCAAAAAGACTGGGTAGGAAGATGGAAAAATAATAAATTCTGCATTTAATTTCTCTCCCTCCATTTCATACAAATGTGATCTAATTTAATTTCAAAGAAATCTCTCTCCTGAATGCTTCGAAAAGGTTAAAATGCAATTTTCTGAAACTAAGTTATTAGATAGAGGAATATTAACCTTTGAGCCCTACAGACTTTTACTCTTTTTTATCTCCTTTTCATTTTTGTTTGCGGGTCTATTCCTTTTTTTGTGATCGCCGCCGCGTTGCCAGGTAACCGGGGCTCGGCGCGCAGGCATGTTGGTCTATCTGTCTCTCGGCTCAGTCTGTCTGGTCCAGGCCGCCTCCTTCCCTAGCGCTTGCTGCTGGCAATGCAGTCCCTTACAAAAAGCATTTATCACAGCCTCGCGCAGTAATGGCCACTCAGTGGAGGGGAAATTGAGCTGACCTGAAGGCCAAAGCTGTTAGGGAGACTGGTGGGAAGGGTAAAAGGGTCACCGTACCCTTTTCCCACCCACTTAGTGGGCAGTAAGCAATAGAACAGCAGTGCCACTGTTTTCACTAACATATCCTGAGGCTTTGCACCTGAAATAAATGTTTGTTTGACATTAACAATAAAAAAAAAAATCCGTTTTCCTCACAGAAACTGGTTATGCTATTTAAACTTTCGCAAGGTAGGGGTAGAGTGGGGAAAACTGCTTAAGATGTGATTTGTTGTGCACTTCAGACAATATAATTATTTCCTTTTGATAGCAATAACTCTTGTACATTCCCATCTTCTTTGATTTAGAGAAGGCAGGAATCACAAAACTGAAACAGTAAGTCTTTTGTTTCCTTTGGGTCAAAAGCATCACTTACCACGAGTACCTGGAAACACGGCTTCTGTTGCCAAAGCAAGTAAATAAATAAATAAACTGCCGCAGCCCAAAAGCTGCCTGAGGATAAGCGCAGGCTGACTTAACGCTCCTCAGCGGTTACGGCAAGAAGCATTTCCTAACGCTGAGCTGGGTGCTTCCTTCAGGCTGATATGGAAAAGCTTAAAAATTGAGAGAGAAACTATTTTCCAATAAAAATAGACTGGAAAAAATGGAGAGGCACTATCCCATCTCTGTTTTCCCTTAATAACCCCAAACTGCAGCAACTTATCTCCTCTAGAGAGAGTCCCTGTTCACAAGAACCGCAGGACGGACGTCCTAAAGGACACGGAGAGCCTGGCTTTCTGAGTGCATTTTAAAAAGCTATATGTATTTATCTTACTACAGTACTTACCTACAGGGCCCTCAGGCTATATGGCAACCCCGCACACGGGAAAGGCGCACCCAGGCAAGCAACGCTCCTCACCACTGCAGCCTTAGTTAGAACCTTCAACTGGTGTCAGCAAAGAGCAGGATTTGCTGTCTACTGATTAGCAAAACATCACTGCTTCACATTGCTTTTTTTCTTATACGGTGGCAGAACTGTTAGAAGTATAATAAGACTTCTCCCGCTGTATGGAGTGTTCTCAAACAACAATATTTAACCAACAAAAAAGAGACCGAGTCAATCTCAGTTTTAGTGATTCCCAGGAAAGTCATCAAATAAAAATGTGAACTTTAAAATTGATCAGGATTAATTTCACTGACACTGTATCATAACATATATCTCTTTGGAGACTCATTTGTTGGGCTGCAGATGCAAAGAAAGTAAGGAAAGAAATAAATCAGAATACAATAAGGCAATTAGACTTTTGCCATTGATAGAATACTAAAAATGTCTGATTTATCAAAGCGTTAACAAACAGAAGTAAACACAAGACGTATATTTTCCTGCAAAATACCTGTTTAAGAAAAATAAAATAATAACCAAGACCATGTTTATCAATAAATTTAATTTCCCAATATTGCACCTTTCAATGCAGAATGTTATTTCATCTGCTAATTTCAAGAGCACAGCAATATAAAATGATTTATCACATGAATACCAATACAGTAAAAATCCTATTCTCATCTCTATGAAATTGTCTTGCATAGAAGAGAAAATCTTCTCTTATACACTATTATCTGCATATTAAGGATAAAATATTAAAGATTTACATGCACACATACACATGCACATATACCAATCTAATTTCACAAATAGTATACCGAATTTCGGTGTGATTACGAGAGATTCTTTTAAAAACTCAATGATTTGGCACTCTGCAGGATTTACTAGGGATCTAGATAGTGGTAATACTCCTCAAAATATTACTAAAGGCATGAAACACATATTTCACAGTTGTTCTGTTATAATAACACAAAGAAAACAGATTGCAAGTTTTATTTCCCATTTCTGGCTACAGTGAGGTAGAATCTAAATGACCTGACGTACTGCTGGCTCATGTATCATATTTAGGCTGCTTACTGCACTCAAACACCTGCAAAGATGGCAAAAGTGCAGTTCAGATAGTGGCTTCTTAAACATCTGAACAGACTTAAGCCTTAATCTGGAGAGAAGACGGGATGCTGGGTTATCTAACAACCTTTAGAAATACCTAACATCGGGGGAACAATTTCATCCATGAAATGGAGAGAAAGGAATCTCCCTCACACAGGGTCTCTACAGAGGACTTTTCCTGCCATTATTTATCGATTACCATTGTACCAAACACCAATAGGGCACCTAAGCATCTCTAGAGAATTTCTAAGACTTCTCAACAATGTTTGTCCCTCAGAACAAATCCAAAGCTTTTCAGAAGAAGGAACAAAACTTAAAGAAATTAGTTATTTTAGAAAGAAAAGTGAACAGTAGGGACTTGGGGCAGAGGTAGTCAAAATACGAGGTAATACTCCTGTAAATGTCTGAACTACCGTTGGTCAAAAGTCTGAAGTTTAAATTTAAATTTTTAATAAAAAATAAGAAACAGTATGACAGAAATAAAGCCTAATGAGACAATTAACTAGGTAGATGTGCTATACAGCATCAGTAAAACACACAGGGGGCATAATTCCCCATCAACTCCACAAGATGAATTTTCCAATCAATGTTCAAAACCAGATACACATTTTCTGCTACCACTTGTTTGTTCAAAAACCAAACTGCGTACTTATACCTAGTCTAACTCATGAATAAGTATATTTTTCCCTAAACAAATATTAAGGGCCTGTTTCAAGAAGTGATCTGCAAACATGCAGAAGACTGAATGAAGCAGACAGTGCCATTTCATTGATGTGAACATAACCGATCATACCATCACTGATAAATCTGCTTTTTATAAATAGCAACGGGAAACTCATCACTGGAGTTACAGAGGGTCCGTAAGCAGCAGAGAATCTGGCATAATGTATCTTAAGTATGAAATTATAAGGAAGACAAAGCACAAATGTTTAAGTGCTTTTGTACGCTAGTATTTATTAATCATAATCCTCCAGGAAACCAGACCAGATGTCTTGAAACACCCTGAACTAGTTACTTAACTGGTAGCAAATCTGGAAATAATTGGATAAATTATTGAGCACAGTACCAACCTAGCTCCAAAAAGCTATTTTAAAAATAAAGCAAGATTGTATGGACTTTAAAATAAAGCTATCCTACTTTCCCCTCTTCCCCCTGTTATCCATTCCTGAAAGTATAACGTATTGTCTCTTGTCAGGGACCAACATGAAAAGGAAATTACGTGGCTGTCTAAAGTTATGTCTTCACTGCAAAACAGTCTTTCACTGTGGCTTTGCATTGATGGCTCTCTTTATGTTACAATAGAAGCAAAGAAAAGGCCCAGCAGTTTTCTCTTGGTGTAACTTGTACAGGTCTACCTCAAACTGTGGGAGAGAAACAACCACAGCTAACTGCACCGGGATGATGATAATATCTCAAAGTCTTCTGTAGTTACGTTTTCCTACTTTGCAGAAAAACATATGCTTTAAAATCTATATTTTCACTGAAAAAAAAAAAAAAAGCTGTGAAGAAAACTTGGGAAACGTCAAAGGACGTTTCATGCAATAATGTCTACCTGAATGTGAAGACAGCCTGATGCAATGGGTTTTTCAGAAGCAAAATTTTCTCTTAATTCACCTTTGTAGAGTAACAACATTAAAATCTAATAATTAAGCACAGATGTTGCTAATGATTCAGTGTTGTAACTTTACAGAAAGAGCAAAAAGATAAACCTGTTCTTTCCAGTATTTGCTGGGTCAGGATGCAGTACAGCTCCCAGTCGGTATTTCCTGCAGCAGAAATTCAGACCTTCCCATCCATACTTGTTTGTCTGCACCTGGATTTACTTCCCCCTAACTGCCTTATGGTTTCCTACCCTCCCCATTGCTTCCCACTAGCAACAAGACGAGCATGCTTCCTAGCAGCTTCTGCAATTCATTATTATTTTATTAAATAACAACTATGACAGACAGAAAATGTGAGAGTGTAGTGAAGTCTGCTCGATGTTAGATCAAACTGAGCAAGCTAAACTAACCGCACTAACCTGAACAGGGTTACAGCAGGAGCAAGGACAGCTTCTGGAAGCCCAGATCACTGCTTCACTACTGAGGATATTCTCAGAGGCATGAGCATCAGTGAGGTGCTGAGTTGCCACTGAACATCAAGAGCTGCTTCCCTAATTGTTGTTTGTCCCAGTGAAGAACTCCCCAATGATAACAGCACCTCTGAAACGAGGATTCTTCAATTCATAAACAGAGAATGATTAGATTTAGAAATATTTACTAAGGAAGAATTTACCAGCTGTAAGATACCAAGGCAGTCAAAACCCACTGACCCTCCACGGAAACCTCGTGCCCAAGTGATGCGCTTTGAAAAGAGTAAAGCAGAATAAAATCAAGCGAAACACTGGTCTCCATCCTTACCTGTCACACGCTTCTCACTGTGCTCCCATTTCCCACATAACCCACTCTATTGCTGGGACTGTTCAGCTGCTTCAGAAGCAACTCTTCAATAGCTTCAACTTGTAAACCGAACAAACAGAAATATGTGCCAATTTGTCTTATGATGCCTGCCTGTAAACTACAGCAGTCCAGAAGCTGCTTTGCCAATGTCTGCAAAGAGAGAGCAGCTCAGGCAGGTGGGAGAGTTGGGTCACTAATCCCACTGCAGGATCTTTCCACTGCCCGAGATAACTGCTTTTATGCAGCTCACTTTAAAACTGCAAATTGTACCTCTTTATCAACAATTCTTTTTCTAAGACTTTTTATATATCTTATGTCACTCTCTGATGAAGCCCTTCTATCTATTGCCCTTGAGAATGTTTAATCATCGTTAAAAATGATGGGCTCAATCCGTAACCTCCTCTATCTGCAACTGCCATTTCTGTCACAGAGCTTTAAACACACACACACCCACACCCACACACACACACCCCACACACCACAAGCACACAAGGAGCTTTGTAGCACTGGGCTCGCTTGTCCTAAACGTCATCTGGGAGGATGTCAAATTCGGGGAGAGCGGACTTGCCTCATCACGCTCCAACACGCAACAGCAAAAACCACTTGGAAGAAGGAAGACGCAGCAGCCTCCACTCCTTAACACTGCATGCAGCGGTGGGTTCACTGTACCAATCGCCTTCTTTAAAGCGACCAGACTGCAAACCAACTTGCATCAGAAGCCCAAGAAGTCCAGCATTCCCCCCGCACATTAGTGCCCCCATGCTGCTCTCCTCCCTGCACATTAGTTAATACTAGAAAAATACAGCTGTCTATTCTCACGGAACAGCTGAGATTTGGTAGTTCTTAATGAAATACAAGCTGCGTTAACACGAGGCATGTTAAAACTGTCGCTTCAAATATGTGTTACTAAAACAGTCAGTAGTAAGCTTCACTTGTTCGATACGCTGTTTACAGACTTACATACTTCAAGTCCAAGTTAATGTGAATAAAAACTGAAACTGAAGTATGAGTGATATCCTTTTGATGTGGCTTATGTGTGCACTTTCCTTTTATAGCAGATGGGCATTTTTCTTACAAGGAGATTAAGCTATAAATTGGAGAATGTTTTCCTTGACATTTGCCACTACAGTCCTGACGGAAATGAATGTGAAAAGTAAGTGTAAATGGTTTCTTTTTTTTTTAATTACATTGCTTCTCTTTATGCTCCTTGAAGTTTGTGGATGCTGAGTAACGCCATGCTGTGCCCTGCATTCTCTGCATAGGTTCTGTGCTAGCTAAATTAATTACAAGACAAGCCTTTGGAATTAAGTGTATTTTAAGTTCAGAGGCATCTGTTTAGAGTCTTCTAATACCTCCAGCCCCTTTGGAAATATACTTGTTAGTATGAGTGGTGTAATTTTCATTTCCGCTGGCATGGTTATAGCAGGACTTCTTTAGTTTCACACACTTCGTTTGACCTATCAAGGGCATAAACTCTGAAGATGTTCTCTCACCGTTTCTGTTTTCCTAGTAGATAAAAATGAAAAGATTCATTTAAACATAACCCTAAGTATTAAGAGACTGTTGTTCCTGCTATTATTCTCTTTAAATACCAAGATGATTGTTATTTTTAAAGAAATAAAAAATGCAAGAGAAAAAACACCCTGAAGATTACAAAAAATGGTTAGAACAATGTATCTGTCTGTCCTGTAATTGGTGCAAAAATAAAATGTGTGAATAAAGTATTAAATATCAAATTCATTAAGTGGAATGGTAGCAATAATAAGTGGGAATAAATTGGAAATAAAACTGAGACTTCAGGAAGCTTGAATTCAAAGCAGGAGTAGATTTCACTCTCTAAAATGATGGAGCTGTGGTTTTGTTTTATAATTACATTGTGAAGGTGCTGAATTTCACATAAATACTCAACTGAAGGAAGAAATTCCTCAAATATCTGCTTATAGGGAAAGTATTAAAACCTCCTTTATGCTGGTAGATCTACGACCCATAGATCTGTAACATCCTCAAGATACAACTGCACTGCGCGTTGCCCACAAGAGAAACTGAAGTTCAGACAGGGCAGCACGCACTCACCACGCCTACAGCAGCGTTCCTAAAACACATCAAACCACAGCAAGTGCTGAACTGCAACTGAACACAGATATCAACACATTCCTGAGCCCCACTCATCCACTTCCTAACAGAAAACAGAGATAAACAGGTTCTCCTGAGACACTGCCATGCAGAAAGCATCCAGAACTTTGTCTCAGCCCAGGGTTCAAATGGTGCAGCTGCTCTCCCTTGCCAGAACTGTGGTGAAAGTGATACAAAAGAAGATGATGATGTTATCTGGTTATGGCTGCTGCTATTACTGTTGCTGCTTCCAGCCCATGTTGGTGGTGGCCATGAGCAGTAATTGACAGATACAAGAAGCCTGGAAGGAAGAAACATGAGGAAACACTTTACTGCAAAGGGGAAAGAACTGACGTAGAAGAAGGAAAGCTTATGCCCGAGGGGAAGAAACACTTCCCTACAGATCTCCTGCAGGACAACAGGAGCCAGCAGCTAGTGCAGGCCGGCTATCTACTGGGAACGACAGACGTGCCCTGCACTGAATGTCGAGCACACCGAGAGGAGGTCCCCAGTTTGAGTCTGAGCCCAGCAGCTCCTGCGGCTCCTCTCACCTCAGGGCGCCCGGACCGCCCAGCGCGCCCTGCCCCTCCGGGGCGGCTCTCTGACACCAGGGGGACGGGGCACTCGCTCCCGGTGGTTGAGCCCCGTGAGCAGCTGAGCGGAGGAGCTGGCTCTGTGCAGTCAGAATCAGGGAAGAGCCTCTAGACAGAGCAGCTTGACACAAACAAGAGGGAGTCGCCAACAGGCCCCTCTCCAAGCAGCACCTATGCGTTTTTCCCAGGCTCGTGAGAAGACCTACATGGCCACAGTAGGTATTTCCTTATACAGCATCAGTCTTTCCCTTATTGCACAATGGTAAACTACAGGAGCATTTTAAAAACATAACGAAAGTCATCAACTTCTTTCAGGACAGGCACTGGAAAATTTTACTGTCATTTAAGCTCTTTACTATCCACCATACTCCGAGCTCTTGCATCTGCAGACATCTGAAATCTTTCATTACGATACAGTTACTCTGCTGTGTAAACTGGACACAGTTTAAAATGTCATCAGCTGAAAGTGAAATGCCAAAGTACACAGGACTTAAAAGGTCCTCAGCCATCAAGGGCTGTGGCCAAACCAGACATATCTTAGATTAAACATGTCAGCTAGCTAGGATACTTGTCATTGAAAGCATATCTCCCACGCAGGCTGAAGGGTGCTCGGAGTGACAGGAGACTGCCCGCAGTGATTTCCCTCATTTCCACACTTCCATTGTTTGGCTCTTTTAAGCGTAACACTAACTTAGAATTAATTTCCTGACATTCACTTGGTTTTCCAAACTGCTCTCTCTCTTCTATTACCTTTCTTTCCCCATCTAAATTATTGATATGTATTTACAGCCTTATCTTCAGCTCAATATAAGTTTCTTTTTTTTTTTTGTCTGGGAATTACATTGTGATGATAGAGCATAGTTAGGTGGTTCTGTACAGAGAGTACACTGGAAATCCATATGTACTGTAAATCTCTTTCTGTAGGCTGTGTTAATATTCTGCATATACCCTATCAACCCATAATCTCATGGCATTATTCATTTCTAAAGCACTGCACATTCAGGTTTTGCATTAGCTTTTTCCACAAAAACTCAACAGATAGAAAGTAAACTAAACTGATGTGAAAAAGCTCAGTTCATTGGAATCTAGGGAAAAAATAAATTGTGTTGGCATGTTTTATTGTGTTTCTGAACAAAGCAATAAGGCTCCAGTCTTAGCTGAGAATAGCTGGAATTTTGGAACTCACGAAAAAAGTTTTCTCTTGGAAGATGGATTAAATTGATCATTTTTTCCTAGACGGAGTGCACTTCAGGCTCATTTTGCTTTGTAATTAAGAAGAAAGCCAGAAACATCATTTACACATTAAGAATTTAATAGATATATTTTTCTAGCTTTATGCATTAGCACAGGACAGCCCATTAATGAAATACGTCTTCCTTCAGGGTCAATTTAGATGGGCTGTAATCTTCTGCAAATATATTGCAAATGAGGATCATTTAATGATCTTAAAACTAACTGCCAGAAAAGGATTGTTATAAGTCTCCAGACAACAAAAAGGGATTTTGGCATGGCTTGTAGTACCTTTGTAATTAGCAAATGTTTAATTTCAACCGAGTGCATCACAAAACTGAAAATATTATCTTCAGTGGAGATCAGGTTCAGACTCTCTGACCTGGGAGGTTAATTCTGAGCAAGGAAAAGGCTGTGGTTGTGTTTGTCAGTCAACAAAACAACAGCTCCAGACCTGTTTTCAAATCTGGATGCTTCAGTTTGACCTCTGAATCCTCCCCCTATATGACCAGATCCTGACATGCAAGGAAACCCTAAATGAAAAGATTCAGTAACAGCAAGAGCAAATGGGTGAGGAGAACGAGCGTTTTATCTCAGGCTAGAATTAGGAAGTCTAACTCCAGTAATTGGACAGCCATATTTTTACTTGGCAGGCACACAAAACCACTTCCCCATCTCCCACTTTGTGTTCTGTGTCAGTATCTTGGACTTCGCCATGTGTGCCCCTAACACCTAATGCAATGGCATTTTGTGCTCCAAACTCCTGCAGAGACTCTCGGGAGTTTGGGAGGTATACGTGAGTGCGTGTATGTAGGCAGCCAGGGACTCTGCGTGGTCTTTGGAACTCGCCCAACAGTCCCATAATTTTAACAGCTCTGCAAGCCTTTGCTGATCCTGTGGCATCACCTCTGATGTTTCACCCTGTGGCTCTTAGCGGTGTAACGGCAACCACAGCACCTTGCTGACTTGGACACCAGAGTGAAGTATCCGTGTTTCAGAACTGGACTCTAGGAGTTTGTCTAATGAGGCATCACAACTGCTATTGACTCCTTAGGCCACACAGCATGCCTTTCAATCACAACTACAGCCAGGTGGCTAAGCATGAATGATAAAATATAAAATCTCCTGTACATTGTGATCAGACCATGACTTTTTGCATCTTTCTACATCTACAGTTTACACAACAATTTTTTCTACCTCATCCCTCTACCAAGCATTGAGAGCCACCTTCAGCAAACAGATTAGCTGGAGAGTTTCAGGAGTCTGAGCAAGGAGAAACTCATATGCTTTTCCCAGACTGATTTACAGTCCTTCTGACAGATTTTCTAAGGTGTCTTACTCAAATAAATGTGCAACTGGCTAGCTCCATTTTGAAAAGTTGGTCTCTGCAGAACATTTCTGATTTCTTATACCAGTAAAAACCTTGGAACAAATTTTGTATTAGAAAAAAAACGCATTCTTGGTTCCATAAAAGGTTTCCAATCTCTCTTCAAACTTACAAGCAAAAATAAGTAATTTTCATATTTTCTTTGCCTTCCTTCTTTCCCTTCTTTCCAAATCACCAGTAGGCATTAACTTTAGTTGATTCACATTGACTTGCTTTGTGCTTCATATACTAAGAGTAGCGTTTATCGTAAATAGTAGTGGAGGAATGGTTGGTTTGCACTTGGTTGGGAATTTGAACAATGACTTCAACAAGAGGCCCATTCAGGTCAACACCAAACATTCATGGAAACCAACCTAAGCTTACTTCAACCTGTTTACATGCTTTTAACTGAAATACCCAGAGTTCAGGGATCTGCATAACCAATACCAACTTTGAATGGAAGTTACGGATTTTGTGCAACCAGCAAGAGGCTCACGTCTTTGTTTTGCTTTAAGACTCACTTTTGGCTGACTTTAAGTCTTGTTTTAAAGAGCTGAATGCAGTAAACTGTGTTTCCCAAATTCTGACAGTTTCTTTTTAGCCCTCTTTGCTATCTGAGAAGATACTGTATTGGCCTGTAGCAAAGCATGAGTGAGCACAGTATTTCTTCAAGATCTGGCCAATATGAAACAAATTTGGCTATCAGTTTCACAGAGGGCTGTCTAGCTACTATCTGCATCAAAACTCTTGGAAGAAAGGATCTGTACGTCTCATAAGCAATTACTTCTCCACGATCTTTTTATCTTTATGTGTATACTGTTAAAAATGCAAGATTACATGCAAATGGAACAGCTATCATTCTAGGGAAAACGATTTGCCAGCATGACTGCTTTAATTCACTGGCTCAAGCTCTAAGAAATAGTAGAGCTTTAAAAAAAGGGCTCTACACATAGCCTGTATTGTTGCGATCAATTGAACTCCTTAACGAAGAAAACCTCTGAGGCTAACTGGAGGCATTCTGTGCTTCCCTCTGTTTTATTGCACAACCTTAGACACAATGTGTAAAAAAGGTCAAGACATCATGTAGGCTTTTGCATTAAGCAGCAGAACACTAATTAGTTTTACTGACAATGAGTTTTTGTGCTTGTGTTCTAATATTTTGATGTTTAGTTTTGCTTGAAAACTAAGTCTAACACGATACAAAGCCTCTTCTATTCTCTGTTGTCTTTTCCTCAAGATTATTTTAAAACTCATCATGCATTCTCCAGCGTGAGTTTTAAGTGTTCCATTACTTCAGTTTTAATTTAATGCTCCTACTCAAGCCAAAGAGAATAAAGCACCAAAATCTAGTAGACCATCATATTCATCTCTGAAGTGGCATTTGTAGAAAACATCAGTGAGTAACTGTTTCCCCTACCTCTGTCTCTGAAATTTGTCCTACTGATAGCCGGCTGCAGCACTGTTTCTGTGTATTTAACTCACTGCACTCAAGACACATTTTTGCTTTTTTTCCCCCCGGATATTTGCTCTAGGTATAATGATCAGGGGCCCTGCCTAAACAATAAGGGAATTTGTAAATAGGCTTTTGCAACCCAATGATCTTTTATGAGTGCTTTTTGGATCTAGGTAAGGCTACCATTTCATTAATTCATTCTAGCTTACTGTCTTTAGATACGTATGTTGGAAACAAAGACCAACCTTGGTGAGCTCTAACCTCCCAGTCCACAAAACAGTTATGCATCTGGTTAAGATACGCAGTCAGTTGATTGTTTTTACGTAAAAAGTTAAAATTATGTGTAAGTGTCTACAAGATGACGGCCTGTTAACACTGTGGTTCCCTGATGGATGTGAACACGCAGTGCCTGCCACAGTGAAATGCTTATTCTGAGCCACTAATGCGATAGAAGTACTGTGTAATAATAATAGTATATCGCCATTAAATGATATCCCACCAGTTAAACCATATCCATCCTGTACATTCTTGGAAGAGATGAGTTGCCTCTGATTGTGCTGTGAATCAGTCAAGTGTTTCAAGACAACTTCTGCCCAAATGCAAATCCTGTTTATTTAGTCAGGCACAATACCGCGCTAACGCGGTTGCAGGGCTTTGGATTGGCTTGAAGATCAGACAGACTGAATGCTTGCCTGCCCAGAATGTACTGTGGAGAAATAACCTCCATTTTTGGCACAGAAGTGCTATTTCATTCAAAACAATGATACTGTTAAAAGTACAACAGTTAGGAATGAGAGCATTGCAGAGGCATACTCAAAAGCTCAATTCAACAGCCACATGACAGGCTCAGAGGCAGCTGTAATGGCAGCAGTTCAAAGGTCTAGAGAGCTCAAAGAAGAAGGAAGCCAAAAGCTACTGCAGAGAAGAATTTGTCATAACTTAGGATCCTGAAGTACCCAAGTAAATAAAGCTAGTAAAAAAAAGTGCACTTTCCTCTCCTTCTAGGAGAAACTGGGAAGGGGAAAGAAAACAGAGTAAGTCACACATAATAAAACAAGATGGTGAATCTAAACGTTTTATTCTACTTTAATCTCAAATCTACTGCAGTGGAGCACTTACACCGATGCTCTCCGCTGCTGCTCGCCCTTTCCTGCACCACCGCCAACAGTAATGAACTGGGTGCCAAAAACTGTCAGGGACTCCATTTTAAGGAGGAGCACTGCTCTACTGTGAGCAAAAATGGCAGAAACAAGGCTGGCTTTTGATTGGTGGTTTGGAAGAAAACGGCCTGAGTTGTAGAGCTCTAATCAAATCCAGCTTTCCCCAAATTTGGCAGCATTTAGCTTCAAGGTTCTGGTGTCAGGCTGTTCCAACATGCAGCTTTCAACAAAGACCCAGGACAGGATTCCCGTGCCCCGGCACAGCAGGAAGTTGGCATCCTCAGCTGGGGCAAGGCCATGGGCAATGCCAAGGCAGCGTGTATCCCCTGTGTTAACCCAGTGGCTGAGTCCTTCTCACATGTCTTACCACGCTGGGACATCCGGGGGTCGTGGCATGGCAACAGCCCCCTGCATGAGAGCATGAGGGACACGGGGTGCAGTGGCACATGTCCCAGGCACTGCTCGGCCTTCTCTCCAAAGGACTGCGGAAATGCTGCTGCACTGCCTGACAGAACACTAGCTGACAGCGCTGGGTGAGGAGAATTTTGGGCTAACGGTAAGCAAAAATTCCTCCAGCTTCCCCTGAAAGTCCAGGCTGAGGCTTACGTGCAACACAGAGCGTATGACCCAGTCCACATCATGCAGCTGTGGGCCTGGTGAATGTACTGCAAAGTATATGGTTCACGATAGAAATTCTCTGTCAAAAAGAAGAGCAGGTTCTTCCCAGTTTTACACGTGTCTGTAGGAAAAGAGGGTACTATAAAGGTCTTTCGGCTCCTGATGCAGTGGTCTGGGATGTTACACACACAAGAACAAAAGGACGGGCTCTACGCTGGAGGGCTCATAATGCAGTAGTAGTTTCTATGCTTAGTACTTACTCTGCCTTGTTTACAACTGATTCCTACTCCAGCCTGTAACAATGAGGGGCCACGTGCTTTGGTACCTCCATTTTTCTTGAGTAGTCTCTTCCTATGTGAGGAGTTTTGAAATTTCGAAGGCAACACTCAGATAGCAATCCACCAGCAGTCCGCACAAGCATGTGAGTCAGAATTTTCCCTGAAAGCCTTGCTGAAAATGTCATCTGACCAATCCATTCCCAGAAGGAGAAAAGATGTTTAAATTTCTTTGCTCTTTCTGCTTACCTGCATATTCAGCTTGGCTAATGTCACACAGAAACCAGACACTGGCTGCTGTTTGAGGCTTTTTGTTTCTTTGGTTTTTTTTTGAAGTTTTCCACTTGTTTTTATCCTCTGTGTACACTGGAAGCAATACAGCAAATCATTTTGGAAGGACATGGTTATTAGTGCATCACGATACACAGTGTGTCTTTTTACACAACTCAATATTTTTAATTACTTGCCTTTACTAGTGAGACAAAATTTAGAGTCAAGTTTCAAGTACTCCCTTTTATTGGACTAAAGCAGCAGTATTGACAGCCGAGCTTTAGGGATATACAAAACTCCCTTGCAGGTCAGGAAGGGGTTGACTCTAAAGAATGGATTCCTATACCCAGAAAGCTGGTTTGTCAATAGTGTACAGTTAGTCCAATAAAAGGGATTACTCAAACATTGGCTCTACACTTAGTCTATAAAGAAAATATCCGAGCTTTTTAGTCAACACATTTATGACTTTAAGTATGTCCATTTTGTGATGAATCATTCCAAACCTGAGGATTGCTTTAAATAAGCTGTAGTTACATCCTATGTCTACATCCTTATGTCTACATACATAGTCAAAAACCAAACAAAATAAACCAAAAAAAACTAGTGGGTCCACTGCTCTCCTTGGTATATATTTGAGTAGTTCTGTGTAAGTTCAGGGAAGCTGTATTGACTAACACCAGCTGAGACTCTGTCCACAGACATACAGTTTTAGTGTTTATGCGCTGTTCTTCAATAAGAATTTTTTGTAGCTGCCTATAACAAGATACTTAAACTACAAAAAGTAAAGAAATGCATTGTCATAGAAGAGCTGTACCCACTGGAACCAAACCTGGGACTGGCCTGATTACAATGTTTAATACGCTCTCTCTTTCACCCTGCATTTTTATTCGCAGTGGGGTAGCACCCAAAGGAGCCTCCTCTGGATCAACGTTGCAGCACAAGAGCTTACAGAAAATGTTCACAGCCTGTGACTCCGCCACTGCGACCCGCTCTCTGTGGCTGGGTCTCGCTGCTCACACACTGCCCCGGAGACTGAGACAGCTCAGCAACCTGCTGGCACTGCACAGCTTGCAGGAACAAGCCCCAGCTCAGAAGGCCCAGTTAGCAGGACAGCTGCGATAAGGAAGAAGGAAGTGTGAAGGTACCAAAGATAAGAACGGATAATTCCCAGATTCGCAAAGCGCACTCATACTTTGTTCCTTTTGTCTGTTTAAAAATGCAAAGAAGCAAGAACCTGTTTACCTCTCAACGCATGTTAGATTAAAACAAAAACACCCCGAACACGGCAGTGACTGGAAGTCACGCTAGCAGAGAGCAAACAGAAAGACAAGACGCCATCACACAGTTAGACTGCAAAGTGTGTTTCATTTCTGATATTCCCCAGCTGAAAGCTTCACAGCCAAAATGAATTTGGTAATGGAGTTACAAGCTCCTGAAAATAGAGCTTTTATAAGGTAATATAAACCCTAACACAACCTTAATTATAGTGACACAATCGCTGTGCTATAAATAATGACATCTTTGACCAATATGATGCATAGTAACATGAAAAGTGATGTAACATAAGCAATGTCACTGCTAAAAGTTAAAGGGGAACACATTTTTCTCAGACAGAATACCCACTATCAATTCAGACAGCACATATCTGACCTAGATTTATGGTAGTGAATAATAGTGTCATGAATGCTAAAGTGTCTGCAGCTTTCAAATAGTTTGGCAGATCTGTACATCAAAATCAGTTCAAAAAGGAAGCACAACCCCTCATCTGAGATAATTGCAACTAGAATAACATCACATACACTTGTAAAATGTTTTTAAGTAAGTGCCTTCATCTTTTGTGCTCTTAATAAACACAGCAAAGAGCAACATTACATATTGACTGAAATACCTGGAAGAGGCAAGATCTATGCAGCAGTGAAAGTAGGAAAATCTTTAGTAACACGGGGATTATGCAATACCTACAGAAAACACGAGCTTTTTCCTTCAAAACTTGGCAAATATTTTGGCACTTAGCTTAAAACAGTTCTACTTCAAAACCTCAGATTTAAGTTTTGTATCAACATTTCATTCCTGACGCACCTGTGAAACACCAGGCACTGACACAAAAAACAATAGGCTGTGGTATTCAGCAACGTACTTTATATTAAAGCAAAATGTCTACATTATTCTCGAGTCCCTGAACTCAATGGGATGTATGCGTGTGCTTAAGCATCTACCTTCAGTTATGGGCTGAATCATGAATTCTGAACAAATTTTTGATGGTCTTAACAAAATAAACTCCTATTCAAGCTAACAGGAATTTTACTGGTTGAAGGTAACATAAGAACTTCAGGATTTGGTCATCAGCCCAAAACACAGGTAATTTCCTCACCGCTTCTCCTTCCTGTGGAAATCGCCTCTGTGATATATTTACTCCACAGGACTCTTTAAAAACTGGAAAATAAACACAGGTCCCCATGAAATGCAGCCTGCCCCGGACAGAAAAAGCCACCAAAGGGTACTCAATGCAGCAGACAGCTGCTGAAAAGGCAACATTTTGCAACAGAAGTAATACTACACCATAAAATGGGCTGTGAAATACTGGGTAACTAGACAGAGAAAGGAAGAGACTGACTTAACACCTGACAGTCTCAGGGGCACTTCGGCCAGCCGCAGAGCACATGCTGGGAGCACAGGCATCCTGCAACACCTCTGAAGGCTGCAGTGGGCTGAAATGTCTCTTGCCAGTGCCACCATCTCTGTCTCCCGCATCACTTTCGTGTTTGTTGTCTGGCTGACAAAATAGCTGTACTCATTTTTATTGGCCTTACAACATGGCTATGGTGCCTGGCTGTAGATGCTTTAGTTTATGGCGGAGGCAACAAACCCTGAATCGATCCGGGGGGCTTATAAAGCCCGGTACTGCTATGGACTAGCCCTGAGGAGGAACCCTTCAAGCCTGATTTCTCGTTAGTCTGCTGCACCTTAAATACTGTGCCTTTGTATTTAAGTACTTCGGTGCCTTCCTAGGCAGGATAGCGGGGAAGTGCTGAGGCATGCAAATGCTGAGACACTACTGCAAAAGCTAATTTTGTTTCAAAGGGATATATCCAGATAATGAAAGAATATGCCTAGATATATCTACTTTTAGTGGCCCTAGGCCTGACCCTTCATCACTACAGACCAAGAACATCAGTGAAATAAACAGAACCATACCAGCACAAAAACAACGCTCTTATACAGCATGATCACTCACAGCTTACTGTAAACATGTAGTGACTCAAACCATACATAATTTTGCTATTTTGTATTAACGTTTTTAACATGATTAAACAAAGCCCAAATAATACAACGGCCCTGGTAAGAAAAATGATTTCTTGTACATACATTTTAAATGAAATGCAAGGAGACTTTGTGATTCAGACCTTAGTAGGCACAAAATTTAGAATAACTCTGTTTATCTGTGCAAACTTTCCTTAGCCTGTTGCAACTCCAAATGTTTTAACTGTTACACATGGGTGTTTGGTAGAATATACTAAATAAAAAGTTTACAAAGACTTTATTTTTCTCCAGCCTACAAAGGACTCCAAATCTTTACTGTTCAGCACAGCTGCCTAGAATAGGCACACTAGGGCTTTTGTCCAGTGAGTCAAACTGAGTGGGAGTGAATACCATTAACCCTTAAAACAGAATTATCTTATTCTTTTGATTTCACTGCACACTGTAATATGTTTGTGGCCATATTTGGAACACATCCGGCTTGATCTAGAAGGACACAGGAATAATAGATATCATTCACATCATAATTAGCCATGTACTTGCAATAGCGGGATATAAAGTAAAAGGAAAAACACTAAAAATGTTGTTTTTTTGGACTGTGACAAAGAGCTTTTTAAATGAGTTTGGGCATTTTTAGTGTCTGACTCATGTCTGGAGATTTCTGCTATATTCCAGAATCCTTTAACTTTTGTGTTTGCTCTTTCTGCCTTTGACAATGACATGCTAATAGCTCCAGGCTTCCTACTGCCTTCTTGTACATATTGCTCTCCTTTGTTTTCTGTTAGGGAGAAAATGTCAGAATTTTAGATAGTGTTTTTTGTGGTCATGGCAAGAGTTAAGGAAATTTTGGTGCATCCTGGGAAGACTGCTTGGACCTTCTTCAGCCTGGGTTTTCACATTTTATCTTCTGTTTCTTTTTTTTTTTTTCCCCATAAGACTACATCATAAACTCTCACCGGGAACAAGGAAATATCACTTTAAGAGCCACTGATTTATCAAGCACATGTAAGTAGAACATTTTTATTATACCAAAGTTTTATACAAGGCCAATATATGCTAGAACAAGCATGACAGAATGGACTGAAGCCTGCCCTCGCCCCACTGAATTTCATGGGAACAATACCAGTTTCTTCAGTAGCCTGAGGGCCAGTGCTGGGACCAACTAGCCCTGTAGGGTGGAAGTCAGCGCTTATAAAAGCACTCCACCACCAGAGACTTTGCAGGTTTGGGACCTCTAAGCCTGGTCCTTAAAACAACTGAAATCTCACTTTTCTTATGTAATACTTATGCAATTATCTACATTAATTCTTATGTAATAAGGGAGTTGCATGCATGATCAAGCAACAGTAGTAAATCCAGAATAAATATTCAGATAATACAAATCTAAGCTTGAAATTTCAAAAGTGTCTGTCATTTAGGAAGGCACTTTGGGATTTTTAAAATGTAAATTTTCAATGAAATTTTACATTCCATTTCAGAAATGATTTAGATACTGTGAACCACCACACTCTTGACTTTCCACAAGACCTAGACTCCTAACAGCCTGCGTCTCTCTGAAAATAAGTTGAAGCCCTAAAAGCTTCTGTGCTGTTTCCAAGCAGTAACTTGTGATGACTCATGCAGCTAATAGTACCACACCATCCAGAAACCCAGCAACACAGAGCATGCTGACAGCGCCCAGATCTCGCTGTATCATTTTGGTCTGTCACTGCACTTCCTCAAACAAAATACCTTCTTCCTTTTGGGCAGTGCAGCTACGTAGCATGCTGTCAGCATGCACACCAGCTTGAGGGGCAGAGCACAGACACGCTCCTCCTCAGAACATCCTCTCTGTCCTGTACTGTGCTGGTGCTTGGTACAAGAACACCCAGAGAGTGATAAGGACATTAATGACTTTACACTGGCATTTGATGGCAAAGCATTTTGATGACCAGTGTGCATCCCTACTTGATAGAAGGTCCAACTGTAAACAGCAAGAAAGAAAAGGTGAATATGAAAGAGAAAAAAGGAAAGCCTAATGTCTTCACTTACTGACGTAACTCAGAAGTAATTCCTTTGATGGCACTGAATTTACAGTGGTGTCAACCTGATAGTGGAAGATGTCTAAAGATGGCAGAGACAGATGAGCAGGAGGATGGCAACAGGATGCAGAATAAAGTGAGAACAGATGCATACAGGATGAGTGTAAAAATAGAACAAAGCCCAGAGCCACAATTTGCTGCAAGAGCAGCAAACTATTAACCGCAGCACTAGGGGGACAGAGCCTGCAGCACCCAAGCAGCTACGCTCTGCACCTTTGCAAATTACACATTCGTTTGCAGAAAAAAACGTAAAAGCTCCTCCACGTTTCACTAAGTGAAGGCTCTAACTGGTTGTGTGACAGTAAGGAAGAATTCCTAGCATCACTGTACAAAACAAAGAGTCTTCCAGAGATGTTAAATTGGATCTGACCATCATCCTGTAGGCTCCAAATGAAGCTGGCGGGAGTGATTAAGCAAAAGCATTGTGAAGAAAGCCTAAAACATTCAGAGAGGTGAGGTAAAAAAAATAAATAAATAAATTGCTCAAGGTAATTCTTTGCTTGCTTTTTTTTTTTTCCCCCCTTCCCCCTTTCTTCCACTCAAATGCTGGCTAGCAAAAAGGGTGATAACGTGGCATGGAAAACATGCAGCCAGGTTCTCCGAGAATCCAAGAATATGAAAGCTAGCTTAAGACTGAGGAACTGCAAGTGCTGAAGCTCAAGACTCCAAGAGCAGGAAAAGAAAGAGAAGAGGAGGACGTACTGTGCAGGAGGCCCCAAATTACCACCTTAAAACCAAGGAATACTATAGTAGGTCTCAGGCTGCCTGTAGGTCTGATATTGAAATTGGAAGTGTCTGTACTTCTATTTTTCTTAGATCCCCTTCACTCCTCACAGTGTTTCAGTTTCCTTTATTAGCTAAAACAGTCTAAGGAAAGCTAAGGCGTTGTTTTCACTACACTGTTACGTTAGGGTATGGGGTGGCTGCCACTCCTGTCCTGACTCAACACACAGAACTCCTCAAGCCAAGATGGGCTTTGTGCTGCAACAAATGGGGCTGGACGGGGGGAGACTGAGTTGCAAGAGAAAGCTTCACTCCAGGCTAAGAACACCACAGGAGCCCCAAGAGCACTGCAGTCTTCGATGCTTTTCCAAATTACCCTCCAATGGTACTTCTGGGACCCTGTCTCTTTGCGAGCCAAACAGAGATAACCTTTTAATGCACAATTATCACATTTTGTCATGGGAGCTTTGCCTGAGTATGCAACTCTCTGCACCTGTGTTTTCTATAGCTTTGCTATAGCTGGGTAAGCAAAAAGTATCCAGGGGTGAGACCTTTCTTCGTAGCCTGTGGCTACATGACCTGGCTACATGACCTGAGCCTTACCCTTCAGCTCCTTACTCATGGTTATGCTGTGACACCAATAAGATTTATGCTTTGGGGGTCAACGCTGCAAAGCACCGTGTTCTCATGACATCACACGCAGGCTGTCTGGTGAAAGCATGCATAGGACTCGTCACCATTAACACTAGCAGAGCATATCTTAGAGACATTAAAAAAACACAGTCACTCACCATGTTCTGAGCATTTTAAGCAGACGCTTTCCACCACTCCCAAGTCCTGGATCTGCCTGTACGTCAGCGCACTCAAGGACTTGGTAGAAAGTTCATGAGACTGAGGAAGACCTGGAGTTGACAAAAGCTTGCACTGGTGGCCATGGCCACTCCTGCCCTTCCTAAAACTGCAAAGAAGAGAGAAGACTAGACCCAGGAGAAGTGCAGTAAGAAACAAGCAATACCTAAGACTGCCTGCCTTAGCCAAGGGAGACCGCCAATCCTGATCATTAAAGTCCTAGCGCAGAAAAGACCTGTCGTTGCTCACAAAGGACCACATCGTGCTGGGTAGAAGACAGGCATTTAGAAATGCTAGAGGAAGCATCAATGTGTGTGAGTTACCATGATTCATGGCCTTCATTCATCCTCTGGCATGCAAAGAGCAGATTTTAGGCAATGGTGTTCTCACACTCTCTTCTGGCCATAATACACCCTATTCTCCCAGTTCCACACCCTAGTCTCTACCTCCCTTCCCTCGGCTTCACTTTCGCTTCTCATGATTTTGTCAACATGAAATTACAAAGCTGCATTTGACAAACTTAGGAAAAAATGTGACACGAATTTTGTTACTACAGCAGAGGACAATTACTTATTTTCTCTGCTGTTTTGCTGTATTACCTATTACCCCATATCAAGTCAGCATGTCAGGTGTATATAATGCACAATTTCAAAGACTAAATACAACAACAAAATACGTAAGGGTAAAGTCCTTTTGTATGTCGGTGTCCTTCTATTTTGGTGTCATTTGGAAAGTTCATACTGGGCCAACATAGCTTTCCCAAGACCAAAGTGTCTGAAATTCATTGTGTGATCTGTTAAAATCAGTTGGTAGAAAAAATGGATTTCACGTAGCTGGAGAAATTAGTAGAAAGAAATGAAGCAGGCAAAAGAATGAAAAAGATAACGAAAACTCTCCTATTGACCTTATTAAAGGATAAACAGAAAAGTAGGAGCAGAATTCTTTGCAGAGTACTGCAGGAATAAGCAGCAGAAGAACACGACCAAAGCCAGACTGACTCAGGTGGGGAGCACAGTTAAGGTTCTGAGCTGCCACCAAGTCTCCTCTGTGGCCAGCTTTGACTCCTCAACCCAAGTGACCAGGTGCCGTCCATAGATGGATCAGCTGACAAGCAGCATTCAGCGGGGATCCAAAATGAGGTTCAGCTGTTGTAAGGTACCTTAATTGATTTGTCAGTGCACCCAGCTTACAACAGTGAAGAAGCCAATGAAAATTAATGAATTAACTCAAACGACACTGCAGACTTGGACGGGAAGTATCCCTAAGAGAAAATGATGCTAGGAAGAGAGGAGTTTCAATACTAAATCAGACCAATGGTCCATCTAGTACTAGATATAAAATCCTATAATGGACAGTTATGGAATAAGATACCCATTGGGGAAATTCCTAATACCAGGTGATTTTATTCTGAAGTAAGAGGGCTTATGTATTTCCTTCTTACCTAATATATATACAGATATTCTTCATACCATGGCCTAATCTTTTATTTTTCTCCTTTTCTGCCTCACTATCTAGTGGCAGGGAACTTCAGTACTAATATACTGTATTTTCAAAATCCTTTTAGCTTTTATTAGTATTACAACCATGCAATGGTTCCCTTGTTTGGGTTACTGGGAAAGAAGTTAAACCAACCATTTTTTTCTACTGTGTACACTTCACACAACAAATAACTTTAACCTTCTCATTGAACTAAGCACAAAAATCACATTTTGACTCCTACAATATAGAAGCTTTTCAAGCTTCCAACAATACTTACTGCTCTTTTCGGGATCTTTGATATTTCTGCTACATCCTTCTCAAAACGCAGCAACTAGAACTGACCAGGAGATCAAAGACCAGAATAGCACCTAGCACTGATGTAACATTGAGGAAAACTCTATATTCCTATCTAAATTTTTTTTTTTTTACCAATCTTATGCAGTGAGAAAACATTTTTACTACATCATGCCCATACTAGGGGCTTAATGGTGAGTGCCTGTCTCCATGACACAAGATAAAACCATCAGATGCGCTACAAAGAATGGTCCCTGACCAGTTTTGCACTGGAACAGGAGACTGGCATCAAAACGGAAATGTAAACCCTCATGAAATCGCATTAAGCTTCACAGCTCTGACCTTCTTCTAAGCAACATTCCACTTACTCATCTAGATATAAAAAAGATTTCAGTCCTCTTTTGCAATACATACGAGTGTTTCTGTAATTTTCCTAGAGATTTTGTGAGGAAAACTGAAGGCAGTCATGACAGAGGTTGTCTTATCTGTGAAAACGTTCTCTGTAATTCCTGTTAGGAAACACATGTACAACATGGTTTGACCAATGAAGTTGGCCGTGTAAATTCAGTATGATGCCATTTGAACTGCGAAGCTATTCCTTCCTTCCAGAAGTGCTGCTGTTAAGCTACTGGAGCGCAAGCCAGGATATTTCAGTCATACAGTTCCTTTGACCTAATTTATTCCTAACTCCAGAACTAAATTAAGAATATTCAAGAGCAACTTGAATATTACAAGAGAAATAAGAAAACACTTAGCAGTTCCTGTGACCAGCACAAATACAGTTTAATGAATGGAAGGGAGAGATTTCTCTGTCAATGGCAGCTTTCATCTTACCTAATGGGAAGATCCCCTTGAAATCATTTCAGCAATAAGGAAATGGGATGTCTGTTTTACTAAATGATCTGTAATGCATTTCATCTCTTATTTATAGACAGTGAGACACTCAACTGTACACAGTCTATAAAGGAGCAGAAGTTTAAATGAGTTATCTGTTTAATGAAGTATGACATATGTATTGTCCACAGCAAACAGAAAGAAGCACTAGGAAGTTATTTCCATGCAAGGTCTCCAAAATTAATTAATGGGGAAAAAATTCTGTAAGACACAGTAAGGGTCCTCTCATCTATACGCACACATAGATTTTAAGGTCAAAGGGGACTGTTCTCTTGCATAACAATGGCCACAGGACCTCCACACTGATTTCTCTAATAAGCATACCGTACTTTGTGAGCTGTAATCCATCTTTAAGGGGAATGTTCAACCTTAATTCGCAACTCATTTTTGCAGTTTGATGAACTCCTACTTACCAGCAATGACAACAAACTGTGTCAGGAGGAAAAGAGAATCCTAAATACTCTGTGATTGGGATGCCACAAAAAGCATGTGACAAGAAAATATGATGTTAGAAATTAAACCCTAATTTTTATTTTAAAATTTCATCTCACTTCTTCAATCCCTGATTTTAGCGAACTGAGTACTGTGGCCATGTATCACTTACCACCTCACATTAAGGAAATATTCAGCAGACGCACTGAAATAATTCTGTCTATAAGCAACGAAAAAGTCAATATTAGGATTTGCATCTTTCTTAACCACTACGTCTTAAGTGCAGTACAGGAATCCAGACACTTCAAACCAATGAAGCTGAATGTCTTACAATAACTTTGAGTCCTTACAGAGAGTGTGTTACACAGGCAGTTCTCAGATTACTTCAAATCTGCAAGATATACATATACTGACAGCATGTGACAAGAGAAAACAAGAAATTAATGCAGATAAGAATTTACAGGTATCATTCTAGCTAAAGGTCATAAGTAAAATCAATCTTGTATGGGAAGCAGATTTCCCATTACTGAAATATCCCTGGTATCTCATGACGGCAAGATTGCTCAGTACATCTCTAGTAATAAGGTTAACTCTGGCCAGTATGACTTATCATATCAAGAGTTATATAAGAATTATGCTCAGAGAGCAAAAGGTGCTGGAATATGCAGAAGATGCTAACCGCAGCAAAGAATATTAATTGTGGTGGGGCTGGTGGAAAGGAGAGCAGATGAAAAGAAAGGAACTTTGAATGGCAGTGTCTCATCTAACAATGTCTGAGTTTGTGGCATGTGAAAAACAAGGGCGATTACGAGATAGCATCCTAGTGTATCTAGCAGGGGAGATCTGGTGGAGATGGCAGGGAAGGCAGTAACTCACTACTTTTAAACGTAAGTAACTTTTTAAGGGCCAAGACAGCACAAAAGAAATAAGAAGGACGAGAAGGTATAGAATAAAACTGAATTTCACAGGCATCAGAAATTACTTTCCAGAGGGAAAGTATTCTGGAATATAAAGAAGGAAGGACACAGAACCATTACTTGTCTGAGTTCCTGTGCTCTCTAATTAAGAAAAAGCAGTCTTGCAAACACAAAGACACAGAAAGATAAATCCTGCAATATATGATAGTAAACAAGGAACGCAGGGGGAAAGAAAGATCTAAAAGTAGGTACTGTGTGCAACCACCAGGTGGTTGAGAAGTGTATGACATATGGGGAGCTTAGAAGAAGACTGGATGGCAGAGGGGATGATTGAGTGGATGCCAGCAGGGAAGAGGCCACATGAAAGACCAAATCCAAGAAATTGGGTCTATGTATCCAAAGCTCGAGGTGACAGCGTTAAAGCAATAAGATAAATGAATCAGCTCTCAAGGCAGCAATGATGATGGATAAGGTGGGATAGGATCAGCTGCCAAAGGAGTGTAAAAAGGTTCTAGAAATATTCAGAAATGCATCATGGAGGGGAGGGGTGGAAGAAACAGTACGAAACATGTTGTTGGTTTACTTGGAAGTTATTATGGAACACAAGCAATTGGATTTTATTTGCTGTCTCAACAGTCATTTTCCTTTATGGAGTTTGTTAATGACTTTGTATAATGTCATTAAATGTGAATGCTAGGAGACTATTACAGGCTCCATCCCGGATGAGGCACGTTGCTTCTTTGACTCTGATGGCTAGATACGTAGGTGCAGTACTTGCAGGGCTGCTGAGCTCCATACTGGACCAATCTTGAAAGCTCTTCAGTCCTTTCAGGAACTATAATGAGGCTGGCTGTCACTAAAATCCAAAGGAATTAAACTATGAAGAAAATGGCATGTAAGCCAACGTCTTCACACCTGGTTTACTGAGTCTATGGATAGAGAGGATGCTCAACCTCTCTCAGGGATGATGCCTCAAATAAGAATAGAAGGAGATCACTGGTTGTGTATCTTCACAGCACCTTACTGAAGTTCTGATTTATTCCAGAAGCACTTTCACCAACGTGTGTGAGCTCAGGCAACATTCTGCAATGTAATGGGGACGTCCCAAAACCACCTGCAGAGCAGTTCTGTCAAAGGTGCAGCGGTCATTTAAAGAGAGGCCCTTTCTCACCAGTTTCTCAAACACAGCTTGAAAGTAAACAGGCAAATCCATCTCAGATCAGCTGTGTCCAGATCATTTGTGCACTGAGCTTTCTTTATAAAATCAAAGGGTAATTGTTTAGGCTCTCTGCTGAGTGAGGACAAAATCCCTGATTTTTTTCATAACAACGTCAGCCTTCCGCTCTAAGTCAGGACTCCAGTTGCTTTAAAAATAAAATCAGAGATTGTATTCCCACTTGAAAACAATTATTCTGGGCCCAATCCTAGAAGGTGCTGAGTGCCTTCAACTCATGCTGCGCTCATGAGGGACTAAATGTGCTTAACGCCGTACATGATCTTAGAGATTTTCCCTAAATGTAAGAACCAGATCCCCCATATCTTTTAACCTGAGGCACTGCTTACTCCTGCAAATAGAGCACAGCTTGACCCCGCAAGTCCTTAGCATGAAAGGTTGCACTTACTGCTGTGCCCAGTACCACTGACAATAATCACTACCATCCATAATAAAGTTTTGCAGGATGAAGCCTTAAATAAAATTTATGTCACTGACCTACAACCAACAGCTGCAAGAAAAAAGAAAGACTGCAATGAAAATTCCCAGCCCATTAACATGGATATTGCACTACTTCAGCTTCAGACAAAAGCTGCATTAACTCTATCCTTCAAAAATGATTCAGTCTAAACAGCTCAACTAGACTCTCATTAAACACCATAGTGTTTTGCTGTACAACATAAGGCCTCAAAATTTAAGCATACCTTAAATATGATTAATTAAAATTGTACGTCAGAGATCATCAGCAAGGTAAATGAATTCCCCCTTGCAGTCTATGCTGTAGGACAGACACGTTAGCTAAACACCAGTGTTGGGCTTTATGTCTTGCAAATTATTTATAAACAAATTATCAAAAGGAAGAGGAGTTGGGGCAGTGAACAGTGGCTCACTAAAACCTAAAGAGGAGACAGAGACTTGATCTGACTAAAATGTCCCCATTTGTACAACTATCCGAGAGCAGCTACAAAGAGCACACAGGATTAACTTCATGCATCTGGCACAGTACGCTAAGTGTGCCTGTGTGTTTGCGTGTATGAATCTTCTGCCTGTGAAATGGTTAAAACTTAAGGTTACCCATCCAAGGAGTAGAAAATGAAGGTTCTCAGTTTGATGGACAACAGCTCAGAGATCCCTGATGTCCCAAAATATTAGGTTTCTCTTCTAATAATGTTGGAAATATTGCCTACTGTCATGATTAATCTCAGCAGCATCTCCGGCTGATTGCAGGTGACGCAGTCACAGCGCAGTGCCTGTGTTGGTTTCCACACACCGTCAAATCTGCTACAAATGCAGGGGTGAAGGGGAAAGAACTGTGATACTAGGTATCCCAGTGGCTAATAGATTGTGACATGAAAGAAGGAAACCTTTATTTTAATTCAAAAAACAAAAGCCAAATAGCAAAACTTATGTACGTGCCTAACTTTTTTTTTTCTTCCTCAAGTGGAAAACATTCGCCTGCTAACAACTCTTGGCTGGCATCAAGGGAAAGTGGAGGTATTTGCAGATGTGGAGGAAGACATACAAAACATTTTTCAAATCAAAGGCTTGAACTATTGCACTGGGTTCATGAAGTTTCACAGGCATGTAGACACACCATTGTCTACGCCCTGGAACAAGCTGCCCTTTCTTCGAGAAGGAAAAACAACCCAATGTTTCTTACAATCCAATCTGTATGTATCAGGGAGCTATCTATATTTTGAAATTCTTTGCATTGTCTGTGGTAAGGGTGTGCTGTTTTGGCCCAACAATGGCAACATTGATTTTAGAATTTCAGAATTTTGGTGCATAGAACAAACTGTGAAACAAAACCGGCCTGCTCTCAATAGTACAACAACAGTGCTCTTACATAAACTTGCCTTCCCTCGCCATTTTACATAGTCAAAGATCAATAACGTTCATTCAGCCAACATTATTAAAGCCATTTATCAGCGACTTTTTTTTTGTTGCTAATAAAAAGGATTTTGCCGACAAAGTTATGTCATCTTCCGCTTGCCTGGTAGCAGCACAGATAATTAGCTTTGTTGTGTCCCCAACAATTGGGCCTTGTTTATGAACTTACATTTATTAAGTGAAAGTATTTGGAAACTGATGGTACATTGAAGTTTGGTTGCCATGGGCAATAATCATCCCAAAAAAGTCATGACCTCCCTGTTATGCAGCTAGTAACTAATTGAAATGATACAAATTACTCTGATTCTCTGTCTGCCAATTTAGAGGCTGGTTGTGGTCAAGGGTCAAATGAGCTCCTATTCATGAAACTATGTTTGAAGTGGCTGCTGCCATAGCAAGGGGTTTGGTGTGGACGCTGCGACTCCTCTGGACATTACCCCATACCGTGGAGGAGAGTGCTGCACAGATAGCAAAACAATAAGCCTACCAAGACTACCTTTGGCTGACACATCAAAAGCTTCCCCGTGACAGCCATTTAGCAGTAGTTGCTACCAACCAGGACATGGTTTACTGGATAGAAATAAGTGTTGTATTCATCCCCAAGGGCTACCTTATACATTTAACTGACGCTACAATGCCTTCCGAGGTAGGTGTAAGAAATCAAAGAATCATTCTGCTTGCACTCAGTTCAGCAGGAAAAACAAAGACCTCCTTTTCTCTGAAATGTAACAGGAGAAATTAAAATCTGATGAAATATCTGAAGCATTATTCTTTAGGAACATTCAAAATAATTCAACTATGTGCTAAAAGAAAACAACATGTCAATACAGGGACTTCAACAATAAAAAGTTAATAGTGCAACGAGATTTTGTCCTTTAGGAAATTCTACGTGATTCCAGGGACTGTTGCTCAAAGATTTATTAAATATGTGACAAATGTACTGGTTTACTGGGTGAACATTCACAATGCCATTGAAGAGGTTTCTTTCTTTGTGTAAGCTCCTACAGCTTTAACATGTCTAAACCTATTAAAAACGTGATAGAAGAAACCATGCCACATGAACAAGTCGTGCTCCTTGGATAATGAAGATTAACATTTTCTATGTTTCAACATTATTTGAAAGATTTACCATGTAGTTTCAGTCCAAAGCATTTCAACAAGTATTTCTGTCAATACCAAATGTGCTGTAGGCCAAACCAACACATGCCTGCATCACCTATGAGGGACAGATTCTTACGGCTGTGTTTGTCTCTTATCCAGCACTGTTTTTCTCTTCAGAAGATACCAGAAATAGTTAACTGTGCAACTACTAGAGTAGCTCAGGATGATGCAAGCCAAGAAACTCAAAGTCACAAGTGACACCGCTCATTGTTGTACTAAGCACTCTGACCAGGCCATCCCGGGGTCTTCACTCACAGCTCCCGTGCAGTGAACTGAGATGCCACCAATTCCCAGATATACCAGAAGCAGTTGCTAAAAAAACACCAACAAGTATGTGCTTACATCAGTGGGGATGAAACTGTTCTCCTGGATTCTGCTCTTGCCTCGGTCATACAAGACATGAGTGTGCTACAGTCAGACACCCTAAGTGTTAACCAGCTGCAGTGAGCACCAGGGAACCCCCGCCAGACCAGAGCTCAGAGTGAGCTAATTTGCCATGTTTCTTGACAGAATTTTAGTTAGTATTGTGAATTCTAGTTTTTGAAGCATTTTAAATTTTAGGGTATGATTCTGTCATTTTCCCTAATAATGTCTTAAGAGTTCCCATATGTGCTCACTGTGCTTAACAGTGTATTTTTTACACAGTTTCCCTGAAATGTGGCACAATTTTAAAATGTCTCTCTCTGATGCTCATGATCTAGGCAGTTGCCTACAGGTGTAGATACAAGGTAGACTGAAATAGAAAACAGTAGTTTGGTTCCTAAGAAAATGTCTTTTTTTCTATCTACATCAGTGTTTTCCTGGGAAAATTCCTACTTCTTGTCAGGCAATAGAAAAATGAAAAATGTTCATTTTCAGATTAAATACATCAGTGTTGAAGTGTTGTTTTTAACAAGACACTGTCATGCTTACAGGAAAGCGGGCACCTGTCATGAAAAGTATTCACAGTGGAAAACCTAATTTTCTTTTAAACACAGAAAAAAAATTGACCAGCGCTATTACAGAAGTCTTTCAGTGCCATTCCATGTCAGCACTGTCATTATATCTCCTACTATGAAGACAGTTAAGAACATGTCTTTGAAAATTTATTCTGGGGCTGCCCTCGTGGCTTATTGATTGTGTCTTGCTTCGTGTGAGAGACCTGGGTTCAAGTGAGAGGGCTGGCAAGGCTGCTCTGAAGGGACACAGTGGTCCTCATGTGCTCCCACAGAAGCCATCCTGACCATCCAGAGGTTTCAAAATGTATTTTAATCTCATCTTCTGCAAAACTTCCTGGGATGATGGTGTTGAAAGGTTTAGAGAGGAAAAATCTTTTTAAGTATTCAGAAAGGTTCTGAGCAGAATCGTCCTTGAAAAGGGGACCCTCTGGGCAGCAGCGCTGAGACAAGATGTGCAATGACATGGAGAAGCCACAGCATTGCTAGTTCGCCTAAACTGGGGGTCTTAAGAGGAATATTTGGACCTCATTCTTTAGTGCACCACAGCAGGAGAGCTAGAATGATCTTCGTGACTAAGAAAGTACATGCCAAATAAAAAAAATTTCCTCACTTAAAAATCTGTGTTAACACCTTCAGGTTTTTAGCTAATTTCTGTTCTTAAGGCCAGTATTTGGCAAACAGCAGTCCTGCTTTCCCCCCCACTGACACCAGCGTGAAGCGTCCGTCCTTCCCACCACCTCAGTGGAGTTACTTCTAATTTGCACCATCATGAGACATGATTCAAGCCAACCTGTCCATACTATAAGCTCCTTATTGGGTTTAACAAAAAAACAGAGGTATATGTTTTTCCTCACTGAATCTGCCATACGATTAAACTGCATATTGGCTTCCAACTTGAAGTGCATTCATTTCCATCTTCTAGCCATGTGCACAGAAATAAGGGCAATCTTTAGGTCTGTATCCTCAAACACACTTCAGAGATGCTGTTTAAGAGTGTCTCTCTTCTGACGCCTTAGTTTTGCCAGAAGCATCACGACTACTTTGATTATGCAATACACATATTTAACCACCCAATCACCCAAACACATTTTAGCATGAAGGAACATATCAGCTTAAAAGAACGGGGCAGTGAATTGTTGAATCAATGACATGCTTTCTTCCAAGTATCTAAATACAGTGCTAGGTGTTTAATCTGCATTTTAAAAAAGCCTATAAACATACATTTACACAATAAAACATAACCATCTGAAAGAACCATTACAGCCAATTGTCCTTTGTGTCAACTAATTCCTTCCATTACCTCCCAAAAGGTCTCAGCTGAGTCCCCCTTGGAGACACTACTTCCAGGAACAACAACTCCCTTCCTCCCCAAACCAGGAGCCCTCACCACATGGCCAGCTTCCCTCCCGGCCAGCCCTCTCCCATCCTCATCAAATCTTCAGCCTCTGCTTTCCTCTGAAGCACACAGATGGGCTAGTATCTGTGCCCGAAGTAAAAAGGTCCTAAATCTGAGCGTGCTGAGAGCTTCTACAATCACTGCTACAATCTCTACCCCCGACGGATGGAGATCCATAAGATAGCACTTTTTCTCTTGTTTTGGTTGAGAAATCTGAATTTCATGGGGAAAGTGTCACAAGTCTCAAATCTGCTGCCCAGATCTCCCCTCTCTTCTACAGACTAATACAGCTCATTGGCCTCTCCTCTGGGGGCTGTGTTTGCTGGCTCCTCACCTCTCCTGCTGATCTCACCGATCAGCACGCGGCAGCATACTGTTGTGTTGCAAACCCACCCCAGAGATCCGGCCCCCCATACAGCGCATGCCGTATGTTTCTTTTCTTTGACTCCCACCATAAGAAAGAAGGCATTGAAATTCAAAGCACTAAGGACTACATTCCTGTTGACTTACATTAAACACTGCCTTACTTCCCAAAAACGCCATTGCAAACAGTAGTCATTCATATCAGAAGGTAAAGCTCAGCATGGTTAAAGGCAATACAGCCAGGAACGGTTCTATTTTTTCCACGTATGAAGCGCTATATGACTCAGCTTCAGTGAATAAAAGCAAACATAGAAGGTAAAACAAAAACTGAAAACTGCCACGAGGCAAAAAGGACATGCAGATCTCCTCTGGAATATACCCTTCTATTTTGCAGGGGTATATTATCTCTTTGATGCCTCAAATCCTTATCCTCTTAATAAGCAGCAGGACCTTTAAAACATCCAAACTCATAACCATTACACAACACCTCAAAAGATCACAAACGTTTCTGAGTAATTATTAAAGTACATATATGTAGCTTACATGCATATACATATCTACAGACATATACAAAAATACATAGTCAGCATTTCCAAAAAACTCTACTCTGATCTAACACAGGGTTTTGGTACAACAGCCGGTCTCACAGCACTTCTAAGTAGAGCTCATTCCACCAGTGTTTTGTACAGGTTTGGGCACTACGTGAGCTAAAACAGTTTGGATCAAAATCCCATCCTCAGACAGAACTGGGAAGTACCCCCAGGACTTCTGTTCAGGCGTGCAACCCACTGGGCAAAGCACTGGGCCGTTCTGTCCCTTAGAAACTTTCCTCATGACTTCAGTGCGTCAGCTCAGAACGAAGGACCTTCAGGTTCACCTTCAGACTGCAGCACAAACTACTACGGTCACCTGCAGGGCCAAGTCCTGATCACAAAGCCCCAGGAGAGGTGGGGAGGTCAGATGGTTGATGAATATTTCCTAGCTTTTTGCTTTTTAAGAATTTTCCCTTTTTAAAATCCATTTCTTTATGTGTTAAATTGTTCAATGGTTCAAAAAAGCTTCCTTAAACTATCATATACTGGAGCAAAATTAATTAATGCACTTGGCTAAGACTCGATGAGAACAGACAATAGACACAAAATAAGAAAATTGTTATTAACTGCTTGCTACCCAATCCCACATCTCAGCAAATAACAAAGGTCTGTTTATGCTGCATTACTCTTCTCTAATCTCCACATATTACTATAATTATTAACTACTAGTCCTAAAATCTATAGAGTTATCATTATTGTTATTATTATGAAACTCAATCTCATTTTCATGTCATAAAGATAAACCAAACCTCATTTCAATTAGTTGCAGCAGGAGGGAATGAACTTTAAACAGACATTTAATTTCTGAAAAAAAAAATTAGGAAGTTCTTCATGGAAATGTTATGGCATTTTGAAACAGATTAATAGTTCAGTATGAACACATCCACCCTGCAGCTAAATGACGGCTGTACTGCGATCAGGAGACAGGTTAAATGAGCAAAATCAGTTGATACCACTGGTTTGGATCTAGTCAAATAGTATTCATTTTTATGACTTTTTAGCTACATTATTTTTTCATCCCATGTGCTACCTGAATTGTTACCGTGGGTTCTCTGCTTTGTAATTGGGTTATATTTGTCTTTAATTCATTTGATTGTTAAAGAAGTACAGGACCAACAGGGTACTTTCTTTTCTGGTTTCTGTTGCAAATGGTTCAAAGTCACCCTGCTTCCACCGAGTGCACTCTTGGACACACCATGCTTCACAGAAGCAGCCTCGTGCACATTTTATCATCACTCGAGGGCAGGATCTAAGCTCTACCAGGGCAGCCTGCCTCTCCAGCACAACCAGCCTCACCCAGATGCGGCCTCATGTCTGCTGCCCCTCTCCCAGATGGTTAATGCAGCCCACAGGAGGCAGACTCTGCTCTCCAAGCTGAGGTTGGTTAAGGGTTGTACTATAAGGTTGCTCAACGACAGTTTGATCCATGATGCACATGAATGTGACAAGGCTGAAAGAGAGCATACCATGAAGGATGCAGTTCTGGGTCCTCTGGGTCAGGGAAAGGGAGTCGGATGCAACGCAGTTTAGTCACCAACTGGCTATGGATGCGGCTCTCCAAAAAGAAGATATGCTCAGCACTACTGCAGACATTGCAATGGTGACAGAAGCCCTCAAGCCTTGGGAAATCCTAGCACTTGTGGCATTGTGACTAATACATGTCTCAGACAGGGTCCTTTTTACAGAAACTTTTGCAAAGCTACAAAATTACTTAATTATTCATTGCCCACCAGTCCCAAGTTTGAAGTCAGAAGCTGAAAAAAAAAAAGGGATGTCAACAGACTGGGGACCTTCTCGACTCCCCTTTTTTTTGGCCAACTCTCCTCCACGCTTTTTCCCCACAGTTTCATAATGAAAAACAGCAGCTGGGCTGAGCAGCTGCACCTGTACTGTCCGCGCATAGAACATCCCCCCCTCCTGGTTAGCACCCAGATTACAGCTATGTGCCTGAGGAGACACCTCGTCCAAGTCTTCTCTCCAGTGGCAGTTTACACTGTCATGTTTTCACCCTCTCCTACAGTATGTTTAGACTTCAGAACCATTAAATGTTTGACACCAGGCCAAGACTGAAATACAGGAATAAAAAGATATCCTCTAGACGTCTGCAAGCATTTCACAGACCCTGTAGATATGATCTGAAATCCAGCCTCAGGAAATCAGCGCAAAGAAGATTCTCTCTCTCCTGCTACCATCGGTTATTTCAATCCTAGCACTCAGGCAGCAAAAAGTGGTGAGACACCCAGGAATCACCCTGCAGAAAGGGGGACCATCAACTGGTACAGACCAGGACACAGAGAGGTGGTGAAAGTCTCGGCCTAACAGCTGGAAGAAAGGAGAACTGGAACAAGGAATGCACAACCGGCAGAAACGAGCAGGTGCGAAATTAGGGGGTGACCGATACTACATGAAGAACTTTATTAGCTGAGATTATCAGATTAAGAGATAAACTGAGATTAAATTAAAGAATGTTCACCAAGTAAAGACAAGAAGCTGGGAGAAAGCAGAGCAAGGAAGGAGGGAATAATATGTTAGATGCAGGAACTGTGTGGGAGAGGCAGGACTAATCCAAGAAGAAAAAAATGTAGTGAAGTGGAAGGGATTGAAATGAGAGAGTCAGGTGAAAAGACTGACCATATCTTGAGACATGAGGGGAATCCAGGCTTCTTGCATGTCAAAATTCCTTTATTCTCAGCAAGCGTCTGTGAAATCCATTGGTAAAGTATGTCTCATTCCAGTATTGTGCTGGTTCACACATGAAGATGGCATTTTCTGTTATTAATCAATCCATTAACTCAAAATCCAAGCCACTGTAGTGTATCTGAAGATACTAGCTCTTCAGACGATCTAAAGTGGTAGCTATGTGACGTTTCATGCAAGATTTTTCCAGTCGGACCCAGTTTGCCTATTTAACACCCGAGAAAATCATGCAAATAAAACCAATGTCAAAATAACAAACTCCAACACTCCTATTCAGGAATATCAGAATTCAATTCGCTTCAAACAACTCTAGCTTAGCTTCCTGTTATATTACAGCACAGCATTTAGTCACATAATTATCTGCCACTTTTTTCTGCAGGACTCTCTGACTGCAGGGCTCTTAACATCCTTTTCATGCAGAGTTGGGGGTTATTTTGGCTAGAGTAAAAAAATCAAGTGGCTTGTTTCCTTAAAGTAGATTAATCTTGAATTAAGGCTGTGTAATATCATTTTAGGTCTCTGGTTACTCAAGCAATACTCAGAGTTGGCAGCAGAGCAGTCTGTTGGCCCAACAATGGAATTCCCACTTGCCTTTTCTTTGCTGTATAAATATATACAAACACAATTTATTTTTAAGAAAAATGAGCCACGTAAATTCATCAGATTGTCTCATAAAACATTGCAAGTAAGATCTAATAACAAAACATGCAGCCAAGGTGGCTTCTATTTAATATTATCACAAAGCAAAGATGACTCCAAATTTCTCTTTCCTGCCTGAGGCACTCATCAACCTCATGCAACAGCAACCCATAAAGAGCTGGGAAAACTTTTAGAGAAAGCTAAAAAGTTGCACATGAACATTAGCTAACAGCCAAATCACAGGGCCAAGATTTTTAAAATGCACTCAACAGTATCATCGTGCAGCTTCACAGCTGCTACTCTTCAGAAGGTAAGAACTTGGCACTTTATGGAAAAAAAATCATGTTCCTTTTAGGACTATTCCAACTGGGCATCCAAACTCTCTAGCTTTTTTTGATAAAGCTGGCCCACATCTTCTAACAGTCCTACTGTACTTATGCGCATCTACTGTAACACTTCCTAAAATGAGTGAATGGCAGTGATTTTCTGAAAGCTTTTGCTCCAGATCAGTGAGATAATAACAAGTCTGTAATTAAAAATCTGTGTTAACTCACCATATCAATCGGGTGGATCACCTCAGTCACTGAAATCACCAAGGCTTATTTGTTTGCTGTATTTCCTAATTGTTTCTGGAATCAGCTCAGTGCTTTCCTTTGACAACGAGTTTGCCTTATTAAGCTTACCCATGCAAGACAGACAGAGATTCTTGACATGCTCTGGATTGCTTCTGTTCCCATTTGTGCTAACCAGCAGTGAAGAAAGTTTTGGGGTGCTTACAGACCCCAGAGCTATAAGGCTTCCCAGTCACACCAGATTATGATTTATTAGAGTTGTTAAAATAAAATGGGAAAAGAAATTGTTATGGGTCTTGGAAACTACAGAGAATCACCATTTAAGCCACACTCAAATCTCAAAGGAAATAAGATTTACTTGGGAACAGCAAAATACTGAGGCGTACAGTTCTCCCTCCAAACCCAGTTCATATGCCAAAGAATGACTTCCCTTTGCAAAATTACTTATTTTATACCTTAAATAATCCCAGGCATATTATTGATGGTTTACAATAGTGTTAACAGAATCTCCAGATCCAGTAATAACGATAATTTGACATTATGCAGCATTTTCTATTTGAAGATTTATTTAGGACTCAACAGAAATACAGGCACATATGGAGTAGCAGGAATCAGCTATTTAGCAACATACTGTGATACCACAATAGCATCAGCTATTCAGAAGGGAAAGTGAAAAAGGTATTTCAGAGACCTTGAAAAGAACGCAGGAAGAGTGAACAGAATAATCCCGTTATAGCCAAGATGGCAGGGCTATCTAAAACAAAATCAAAAGATATTTAATTCCCCCAGATTTTCAAGACCTTGGTTTCACATTTCAAGCTAACACATGCTACTGGCATAGAATGTTTGTAGCACCATAGGACATTATGACACTGTAGCTGCAGAAGGGAAGACTATTACCCCTGAGTCAGTAACATCCCTTCTCCAGTCACAATCAGAGTTGGAGATTTTCAGTTATACCTGAAATGCTTTTGTTTAGTAAAAAAAATTTAGAATATTATTATACTAAATAACTATTAGCAATGTCTAGAATTCAATGCAATTTTTGTGATTCCCTCCTGAAACGTTACTCTGCCAATAATGTTTACTGGATGCTTACCGGATGATACTGGTGGTGCTCAAATCAAAGGCTTACATTAAAAAAAAAACAAAATAAAATTCTCCTTATGAAGGTAAGATGGAGTTTTTCATCTTCTTAAGCATCCTTTATGACCAGTCCTCCTTTGCTTCCTCATTAAAGAATTGTACTACCAGGTACCATCAGGGTTTTATGTATATATGTACATATACATATATTAAAATATACTTGTGTATATATATATACACACACAAAGGTATGTATATAAAACTGATGGCCTTCATAATGATTAGTTAGAGAATTCTCCTCTTACAGGTGCAGAAGGAGTCAGAGAATCCAATTCATTTCTCTCAAGACTTGCTTCTGGTGTACTGCACAGCTGGCTGATGCATTTACTCAAGGCCACATGCTTACGCCAAATGCACAGGGTGAAACCACTGACCTCCATAATAATCTTTTCAGAACAGAACCACGCTCTGTTCCTTGCTTTGGAGCTTGCTGCCTAAGCACTGATTAGCCTCCATATTTACAGTCTTGGAGGACCATGGAGGAAATGTGCTAAACCTGCACTGGCTTTCAACACAAAGCCAAGGAGCCTGGCTGGGTGTGCCCCAAAGGCACTCGTCTGAAGGCAGAGGGAATTCACCTCAAGCTGTGAGGCACTGCTCTGGAGGGCTTTGCCCTTCTTCCTGCAGTCGTGCGCAATCCAGCTGAGTGACAACAGTGTTTAGTAAAGCAGCAGAACTAAAAGAGATGTTCTGAGAAGGGTCACAGCAAAAAAAAAAAAATCCACTAACAGGAACGTTATTGGAGTTCTTTCATTACTTCTCTGCATTTCAGGGAGGGGGCTGCTATTAATATCTTTTCTCCTGATCTCCTTCCAAACTGGTCTTCATATTTTCAACCTCCATTTTCTTTATTTTAGGACCCTCTGCAAATGTTTTGTAAATGTCACCATTTTTCATGTGTAAATTCATTTGTAAAACAGGCTAAAACCTTCCAAATTTGCCCTGCTGCAGTTCAATGATCCTTCCAGTTTTAGAGACAACAAAGTATTTGTTGTCTCTAATATTCCCTCTTCGTAATGCCTGACAGTGCATCTTACAGGACGCAAGCTATCCCTTCACTTCAAGAACAGCCTGGCATTTGGTTTGGAATAAATATAGCCTTCAGGCAGCAATGTGCAAGCAGTATAAATACTAACCTGCCAGTCCCTGCAACATCCTGAGACTAGGTTGTTTTCTTTGCATTGTACAGAAGGAAAGAGTGAGGATGTCAACTATTGGGTAAGTTATGACACCAGGATGCTGTAGCTGGTCTGGATTAGGGAGTAGCAGCTTCCCACTTCCCCACTCCATCAGCACCCACTGGAGATTATCTCCTCCTTAGAGCAGCCAACGTAACTGTTCAGGTAGCCATTAGTTAGTCCAGATCTGTCAAATGATTTGGCTTAGCTTAAAGAGTTTTAGTACAGGATCACTTCTGACTGAGCTGGGTTAATGACTCATTACACAAGCAGTTGTGCTGCCATAGCTGAAGGCTGACAACCTGCCGAGGAAGCAGACATCATAAACCAGATCAGTTGCATTTGTAGCAGCACCTCAGACCCTGAGATGACTTACACAAATTCATACAAATTCAGACCCAGTGATTCTTAGAAATAGAACAAAGCCTTGAACCTATCCCACAAGATGCTAACACAAATGCTGTTGCTGGCTGCAAGGCTAAGTTAGTAGTAGAGGGACAACCACACATAATTAATCATTCTCACCTATCCTGCCTGGGTGAGGTTTATGCTACATAAAAACATTACCACAGAGCTAACAGTAAGATACTACCCCTGTACCAAGGCTAACAACAGTAAGTCAATGTAATGTACTTACGCATGTATTTTGCAGAGCTGACGGAGAATATTTAAGCATGAAGGATGAGAGAATAGAAGGCTAAGAAGAGTTTCTGCCTCAGACTGCGGTAACATTTTCCATTTTCAGACCTCCTTGATTGTCTTTTGTGACCCTTCTGATGTCTGAGAAATTCTACACTGTACCCTGCTGCCTCTCACAAACACAGCAATAGCTCTGTAATAACTGGGGTCTGTCCTCCAAGTCCTTACCTGAGGTCAGGAGGAATTTGTTCATGGACTTCACATTTGGAGCTACAGACAGTTTACAAGCTTACACTTGGTATCCAGACCCTCCATTGAAAAAATAATACCAAATCTCAGAGAAGTAGATCAACAGCAACTCTGAGCTTGGTTTGCTCCCCTTCGTGGGACTTTGCCTTTTACTTTAGTAGATGCTAGATCACTTACAGAAATTAAACATCAATAAATCCACTGCACTTTCACCTTATAATTCTACTAGAAAAGAACAAAGCTATGAAAAAGATAATAGCATAGCTGACTCCAGACTGACAACATAGGAATAAAGCCAGAAACGGGTTTGGCCCTTAGTCCCCTGTTAGTATTATTATTTATCAGCATTATAAAATAGCCACTTAGAGGACATGGCTGAGCAGACAACTAAGCATGGAAAGAGCTGAATATATATACAATGATACACTGTCTGCCCACAAAATTCATCAAGTGGACAACCGAAACGCAAAGTACATTTTCCCCAAGATTGTGCCAAGAGCCAAAAGAGGACAAATACAGGCGCACAGCTTGCACAGAAGGTCAGAAGGCAAAGCCTGAGTTCAGCTGGAGGATGTCCTAGCAAGCCTGCAAGCTGCCTTGTGCCCATGCATACGAGGGTCAGCTGTCCAGGGGCACCTTCTGACAGCAAAATGTGGAACACAACATGCTTACGACTGCTCTAGAAGCCAAGATGGAAACAAAATAAATTCAGCACTCCTGCATTGCAGGCTTTCTCTCTTCTCACTTTTGACCAGCTAACTAAATGGTGGCCAACATCCACTGGCCACCAGACATTACATAGAGCCTGGGAATTTGGCAGCTGTAGAAGCGACTGCAGTCTGTAACTGCACTGTAACTGCAGTCCTGCATTGCAGAAAAGGCTTAGGAAAAGTTCCTATTTATCTGTGATACTCTACTGCCAGGAATGAAAGATATAAACAGCATGTCAAATAAAACCGAACACTTTTGTGAAGAAAGTGTCTGGGATGAAACAGATCAATCTCAGGACCAACCAAGCACCAACATCCTCTGCTTTGCCTTGAAAACATCACGCACGCCGATATACAGGTACTACAGTAGGTTCACTTTCACTTCTAGCCTCTGGCACATGTAGTTATTATAACCACCTAGGCCCCAACAGGCCCATGTGTCCAAATACCTGCACACAAGATACAACATCTGGCATTAGGAGGCTGTTCTTCCACAGCAGAGCTGGCATCTGGTACTGCTTGCTCAATTTTTTTTTCAAATGTTCTTCTATGTCAAGAGCCTCCAGAATGAGGAATATGAGTAAGTGGGGTGGAGTGAAGATGAACTGAATTAATACAGTTAACCACGGATCTCCTTGGCAGCACACTGCAAGGGGGCAGCACTCAGGCAGCAGAGGGTGAGCTTAGCTAGACTTAATCTTACTTGGTTGGCCGCACATCTGCTAAGTCATGATCATTCATCCTGATGGGCGTCTGATGGCAAATAAACTGCAAATAAATTGAGGTGGGTCTTTTCTTCGTTCAAGTGAACAGTCACTTTTGGGGGGTTCCCTCTTCCCATTTATCTTCTTCCCTCCTTTCCCTCAGATGTTTCTTATCGGCCCATCCAATACAAATCTCAAGGCCAGCCATCTTTACCACACAGACCAGTTTCCTCTACCTATATCCTCGCGTAAGTCAAACAGTGAGTCAAGCCAACACCTATGTTACTTCATCATAGATGTTTAACAGGAGTTACAACCTCTGAACCTCGGCCCTTCAGTATATAAAGTTAGGTCTTACCTCTCCTCTCCTTTCCTCCCAAATTGCAAGTATGTTATAAAATACGGCACACGGTACAACGTTCTCCAGTTTACATTAGTCACCATCAAACTCTAACACTATTCAACGCCCACACTGAGCCACTGCTAGAAAAATGTCAGCAATGTGAAAGCTAAGGTAGCTTCACCAGCGATTTCCATCTGTCTTCTCTCCTTAACTTTGCCCACTTCTTCCACCTTTCAACTGCATCACATCTGCCCAGCCAGCAGCGCTTATCTTAGATCTTACCAGGCCACTGTATTACTCAGAACGCTACGTATTACTATTCATGTAAGCAGTGGCTAGGCAAGACAAATTGCTGTTTTACAGTAAGAGATACTTGAGTACCTTTTTGGTTCTGTTTAAATAATATCTGAGTAAGATTTAACATAACTTTCATGTGAAAATTATGTGATTAAAGACCAACTGATTATTAAAAGTATGTTTATCGATGTGTAGTAAGTATCACTGTTAAATTTTAAAAACATTCTTAATAATCCTTTGGTATCTAATTATCTTATAATAACTCTTATTAAATTTAAATCAAATCAGCAGCTGAGATGCATAATTTAAACCAACTGCAACAAAAGAAACATCCCAATTACAGAAAAAAACAACAAAACAAAAACAAGTCACTTCAAATTAACAGCTGTCTACAGAGATTTTGACTTAAACAAAATGTTTTCAGTTGCTCAACTGTTATATTTACAGGGCTTCTTGTAGGTTGGGGGTGCCTGATTCAGTCACCCTTTGGTTAGTGTGTAATTCGCTGTGCTCTGACTGTCTTCAGAAGTCATCTCCTCTGATAGGCTGTTAACAATAAAAATATCAACTCATTTCTTTAGCCTCAGCCGAGGCTGGAAAACTTGGCAGTTCAAAAGGAAAGAGTACTTGGCAGCCTCCAAAAAAAAAAAAAAAAACCACAAAAAAACCACAAAAACTTTTTTTACCACTTT
>VXAL01014975.1:2240-39802 GCA_013399475.1 Chauna torquata | reverse complement strand
CAAAAAAAAAAAAAAAAAAACACAATAACCCCAGAAAGTCTTTTTTCAGCCTTTTTTTCTTCCGCCTATCTTCCCGACCTTCTCCTAGAGTCCTGCAGAAATGGGAGATTCTGATACCTATGGTAACCTTCATCTATTTCTGTAGCATACAGTCTAGATTACCCACAGAGCTCCTTCAAAAGAAGTCCTAGAGGGAAAAGTGCACCAGTCTACGCTCTGTGTACGGTACCAGACCAGCAACAGGGACCCTTTCATAAGCAGTATAATAACACTGCTGTGATACAGGATCTGCCTATACCGTTTGTCGCACACTAGCCAAGCTGGTGCTTGTCACAACGGCACTCAACTCAAACATACTGATACTGTGAAACACAAGGCCACCCATAGCCAGATTCAGCATAAAATAAAATCAGTGCACAAAACCTAAACGGAGCAATGGCTGTGCAATCCTCAGGTGAGAAATCGTTCCACCCAAATGGACCATGAATGTAAACACTGACTAACGAGAGTGGTACAGATTGGGCCATTAAAAGCAAGGCAGAGATGAATGGAAATGTCTGAACAGGAACATAAAACAGACCAATTTCTGCCACTAAGTAGGAGTGGGAGTATAACAGTCCTTGTTATAGACTTGCTGGCAGTGATGTTACTGTTAAGGCTGAAAAAGACATTACATTCCAAATCTCCCTTTTCACTTGTAAAACAGTAAGATTTTGAGCTTGAGCCCTCACTTCAAAGGTAGCCACCCCAACTGCTTAACAAAAGGGAAACATGAGATTGTTGAGAAGAAAAAAATCAAATGGGTTACAAAATGTTATAGAGACTGCAGACCAGAGCAGGAATGGTGAGATTTTAGTTCCACGGAAGTTCAGAGTTTTGGTCTTCTTTTGCAGGCACCGATTTGCCGCACCACAGTAAGCCAATACAGAAATAGCTAAAGAATAACCCAATTACAGCAACAAGCACAGCCAGAAAAAATACAAATTTCAGAAGACAGGACAGATGAGATGACGGCCGATTCCAGATGAAATGGAACAGAGGTGAAACTGTAAAAACTGATGTCTATGATCTGAAGAACAGAAATGGTACCCTGGTTTATTAAAACAGATATTCAGTTTTATCTGTACTAGGTTTAAATAACAAACATACACAAACAGTCTACAAAGATCCTCCACTCCTAAGCTTTTGGCTGTTATTATACAGAGGTATATAAAAAAAGTATGAAAGAAAATGCTTTTTTCAGTCTGTTTTGAAAAAGCTTAGTATTTACTTTTTATTTTATCTATCAGCAAAAAGTTTTGATACATCAATTCTGTTTCTGAATTCAAGAAAGGCTGACTCACGGCATGGTTTAACAACAGCCTTTGCTTCCTAAAAATTCTTGATTGCTTCCACTGGATAAGTTTGGCTTCTCATGACTCAGGCTGAGAGTCACTCTGAGGAAAGATAGAGAAGAGACTCTGTAGAGCTGAGCAATGGATTTTGAAGTCTGAACATTTGTCTTTGTTCTGATCAGAAATGAAACCTGAAATTTTCAATGAAGGGAAATTTGTACAATGTGGGAAATAGTTTCAGAGCAAAATTGAAACAGTAATTCTAACATGGCCTTTTAGAATTTGACCTTTTTATCTCTTAACAATATTTAAATATAATACAGAATTTGAATATTTGAAAAGTAATTTTAACATTTGAAATTTCCACTTTTTGCTCTGAAAATGTCAAAACAGGACATTTCAACTTTCCGCGAACTTTTTTCCCTCCCATTTTCACTTGAGTATGAGAACTTTCAGCTTGTGTTACTCATCTGCATGAATCCCTGGGACAATCGGCTGTCAGCAGAAAAGGGAAAGCTGATGGACTGCTACGACACGTGTTATCAAGCCCAGCCATTCATTTCCTATTGCCACTAATCAGTATAGGTTGTTATTGGATAGGCTGTGGAGGAAGAGGACATTAGGCTGGGCTGCATTTCTTTGTTAACTACTCTGTCACTTTGTTACAGAGATACATGCAATCTATAGCCTAATCTGTGGCTAAGTCTATGGAGTGGCACAAGAAAATACCTGGAGAAGGCAAGAGGCAGAGCTTTCAGTGCCTTCAGTACTCCATCAGAGATAATAATCAGTCGGTTTGTGCTGCCTTCAGTGTTTGATGTACTGAGAACACTAGTCTTAGGAACTTCTGCTGCATGGTGCGTGTAATCTGTGTTTTTGTGTAACTTACTCACACTGAGCTTTCTTGCCTGCCAGTCTGAAGCAGGCACATGTTAACCACTGAGTGTGACCTTGTGAGCTTTGCTGAATTATGCTGGAACTGTTTCAAGAGTTACTAATGGTATCTCTCCCTACTGCACTCACCACAAGAGGTTCCTGCCCCCAAGCCATGTGTCTGTTCAAGCTAATCCATTCACTGTCCAGTGAATTTTTGCTATTCAGATGATTATTCAAGTGTTTTAGGCTGAAAATTGACTGTCAGCTGTTAGTAGGGGAGAAACAGTAATGCTAACCTTTTCAACTGCCTTGACTAAATCCAAACGTGACTGTGAATCAGAAGTCTCAACCCATGGTATTATCCTAGGGTGAAACTGGAGCAAGAGAAATCAATTTGTCCCATCCTCAAAGACCCACTGTCCAGTTCTGCAATGGAACACCAAGGTGCTACATTTGCTCCTCCATCCAGCCATGCCTTGTGGACAACTGCTGGCCAGCAGTGTGGTCTCAATTCCTCTTCCTCTAAAATGCAGCTAATAATTCTACCTGCATTTACAGATCATTTTGAGATGTACGTGCGAAGAGAATTACAGAACAACTGAAAGTTATTATGTATCATGCATGTGCTTGCCCATAAATAATAAATTCCTGAGGCAGACATAAGAACAGAGGTTCTCACTATCGTCTACCTTTATAACAAATTCATAAGCAATAGCATTGTACATGATTTCTCAGCTATTCCTTCTTGAATGACAGATTTCACTCGAGATCCAAATCAACCTCTCTCCTCATCTGTTATATGGATTTTATTGGTTTTGGTATTTCAGAAAGCAAACACTGATATGTGAAGCAAAAGTTATAAAAAAACCTGTTATTTGTATCTAATTTTTTACTATTATTTTTCTAATGATCTGTATTTTAAGTTCTTATCCCGCTTATACATGAGGAAGTTGCAAAACCTAACCTGCACTGTGCACTGATGTGATAGTCTGTCAGCATTATCAAGCCTAATAGCCAGACTCCGTCTGCATCTGGTGCTTTGGTGGTGGGTCTGCTGCACCCCGTTCCAGTTCTGGCCAGCTGAAATGGCTGGCTGGGCTAATTTCCCTGCCTCTGTGCATCCTACCAGGGTTTTACACTGGAAATAAATTGTCACAGCGAGAATATTTAAATTCAGGAAACAAAATGTTCCCACTAATTCAACGTAGCCATCTCCTGCCTACTAAAAGTTATGAGTTATGTGTGAAGTAAAAAACCTCTCTGCTGCATGAGATAATGAGAAAACGGGAATTCTTTATTCATTGTACTTGTCCCTCTGCACATAACATTTGTATATCATGCCAGGACTAACCTGTGTCACTGCACTTATAGCCACAGACCAGACGAAATGCCTGCCCTTCACTGTTTTTACGTCATGATTCATATACTCTCTCTGCTCTTTCTGACTGCCTGCAATTACTTGTGACAAATGATTCTTCAGTGTACTGTCTGCTTTACCTTTTCAAAATGTTTCCATGGTTCACAGATAAGTCAGCTAGTGTACACTGTACTGTCTTGTGGGAAGTAAATCCCAGGACACACACAGGAACAGGTTCCACACCATTTTACTGGCAGAATTGCAAGCCATGCCAGCAGTGCTGGGGCTCCATGGTCACAGTGTCTGGAGAGCCCACAGGAACACAGTTACATACTGCACAAGGAACTTCATATCGTCTGTAACAAAACATCTGGTCAACATAAAATCATTATTTTGCTATCTCCCATGAAAGAATATCCAGCCAAATGACCCCCACTGCTATCCTTGCTAACAACATATGTATACAGGGATGAATGCTGCCTTGATTCAAACCCATGAAAGTTCAGGGGGCCTAATCCTGCTTTCAGTTCCAGTGGTGAATTTTGGGGCAGCTCCTCTGAGGTCAGTGGAGCTGCACTCATATAAATGCCAAGAGATTCAATCCATTGGCTGATCTGGGTAGCACTGGGCATGAGTTAGCATCCTGGTTTGTGATTCCCACCGTGCAATACAAAGATCCTACTCACATAATGAATCTCATGTAATTATCTGTCCTCTGCCAACACTGTGGATCAAAATATGACAAGCACACAAACAGTGTTTTTTCATGGAAAATGATCTATTTGAAAGCACAACCTGATAAGAAAGCAGTTAGCAAGACTTCCTTCTTTGAACATCTTTTTCTAGTTGATGTACTGCACATTTCATTTAAAACATTTCTCTGGCACTGCTGGCCTCTTCTATTGACCATAAGTTGTGCTTTCTTATTCTAGACCTTTTTTTCCTCTAATAAATACTTTTTTAAAATTGCAAAATACTTCAGTATTTAGAATTGTAAGAGAAACGTTGCGGAGAATGGATTCACTGTGACAGCTGCAGAACAGCAACAGCTTTAATACTGGGTTTCTTACTGAAGTCATTCTCTTGTCCTCTGTCAAAGTCGGCTTAGGTATGTGCACATCTCTTTGCATTACAGTAACTTAGCTCAGCAAATCACCGAAACAGGATTCAAACCACTAAGCTACAAACATTTATTCTGGCCTCTTCTGTACACACTCCTCTGCATTAACTGAAGCAGGAGTGATGACGGCATCATTAAAACACTTCTTCCAAGCAGCCCCTCTGCCTGGCCCTGCGCTCCCTCTCATCCTTGCCTCCCCCTTTCTGCGTCTGAAAGTTAACTCACCTCGAAGCTGCATCTGATCTTGCCGCTATTGTGAAGGTGTCAGGAGTGAAAGACACCGTGACGTTCCTGGCTGCTCATCCTGCCTGCCTCCAACATATCTCATGTTCACATGTGGTCCTTGGCCTGCCTATGCTCATGCCCATCTGTTTGGGAGGCACTGTGCCTGCCTGCAAGTTGGTCAGGTCTTTGGCCAGACACTGAGGGGTTTACATGGGCAGGCAGCGTAACACTGCAAATGACATCTGTTCTGCAGGAAGTAGTGCTTTGTGGAAGCGCTGGTGTCGCACATCCCCTTCCACTTGATTACACCTGTTGATCGCCATGTGCCAAAACAGAGGAGCAAAGCAGAGCAGGACAGGAAGTGGCCGCTCACAGGCACTTGTGCCTGTCCCTGGGGATAGACAGGAAAGCAACAGAGGCCTGTGAAATGCCATGCTGTCGCCACAATGCATGGCACTGGAAAGGATTATCCCTCTTGCACTTCACTTACAGAATCCAATTTTCCAGGCATCCCCTTGCGAAACAGATACAAAATTCTACCATCTGCTCATTGCTCCCATGACTGTGCAAGATGCAAAGAAATGGGGAAAAAAAATGCCTGTATAGGCAAGCAGTCTCCATCCAACCCAAAGGGAAACACATAGTTGTACCACACAAAGGAAGACATGCAGAAGGGCTGTTGTCAGCACAGGTCTTGTCTGTACTGCAGACAACCATTTTCAGTTCTGAAATTGTCAGTCCCTGGCACCTTAACCAAATAAATGTAACTGAACCCCAGTAAGCACAGAGTTTATGGCTATGACTGGTCCTGGATGAGAGCAAGAATCCAGTGCCATGCCTCAGAATCACTTGTGCAGGGGGAACAAGAGAGAGAAAACAAAAATCACATATTAGTTGTGCTGATGTGGTACCAGGCTTCTGCCTGGGCTCCAGACCCAAGCACCAGCCAGCCAGCAAATGGTCTGTGGTTGCTACACGTGGTAAAACCCAGGTCACCTTCCCTTCACTCATTTTGTTGGCAGGATAATAATCAGTGTGGGCATGTCTTCCCATGCTCCAGATGCACCTTCAGTTCGTCATTTAGATGTACCCAGCAGGACCGCCAAGCTTCACAGACACATCCACACAACTGTGCCTTTGGCTGGAGAGGAGGGAAAAAAAGCTTCTGTGGAAGACAAGCCCTAGAGAGAACCTGCAACACAGAATGCAGGAAACTAATGTTCTCCTAAATGCTTTCTGTTCTGGTCACTGGTAACCGGGCTTCTGCCTTATCATCATCCACAGTGCGCATTCACCCTGGAGCCAGCTAAGCCAATTGCTGCTGCAGTCACAGCTGAGTGTGCTGTCTCCGACACAGAAATCCCAACCAGAGACGGAGTAGCTGGCATGGTAAATTCACACAGGAAAGCAGCTCTCCTCAAGTTATTTGTTTTTATGGACAGGGACACTGAACCCAGACTCTGAATTGTCACGTCCCTCTTAGAATGCAGAATGCTACACTAAAAAAAGAGAAAGAGAAAAGCAATTCAGAGAGAAGAAAAGGATGGAAATATCTATCATTCAACAACACTGACAAAAAACAAACCCTGGCAGCAGCCTCCTATGTGATGCCTTGTTTATGCCAATGCTGGTTGCAGCTCCGTTCGGATCAGAAGCACAACAAATTGTCTGTTTCTCTGAATCCAGCAGGCTCTGATAGCTAGTGACCACGCTGACAGAGCCCATTGCCTGCATTTGAATGGGAACGATGAATAGCAGAAACAGCTACACTTGAACACATACAAGATTGGTTTTGTAAATCCAAGACGGTATTTACAAGTTTGGCCTGTAAGGCCAGGGTATTTTATTTACTTTGCTGTTTTTTTAATGGCGAAAAAGCATGAGGGCAATCCATCTGTCTGAACTGGAAGCTTCTTATAAATAAACAACAATAAAAACCAACACATGAAATTCATTTTCCCCACTTCTGTTTGTCTGAGTCCCTCCCCAGAATCTAAATCAACAAGAGATCAGACTACAGTTTGTGAGTAAATTTCTTTCAACTGAAAAAAAACAAAAATAGACAAAGATAACCATCCTCCTTATACTTTATGCACAGTAATGCAAGTTATTTTCCACTCCATTTAGACTTTTCACCTTCCTTTCATTTACTCTGTTCTTTACAGTTCAATAAATATTTTTCCAAGCTCCACTTGCCAAACAAAAGAGTTTAGCTTCAGCGTTACTCCTCTGACAAATATCCTTATGGTGTTGCACATGTGAGCCATTGATAAACAAATTAAAATTCTGTCCCAGCTCAGAGCTCAGCTGGCCCATTTCATCTTGCGGTATGGGTTTGTAAAGGTCTGGGTGTCTGTCATCCTCCCCTAACCTTGTCTTTGTCAAAGGGATACAAAAGCCTGCACGCTCGGGGCCTTACGATACTGATTAGTGTGAGTGACAAAGTGGAGTAGCAAGTCCACTCAGCCCTTCATAATAAATCTATCAAAGAGTAATAGAATTCCATCAATTCTGCATCATCCCCGAGGGTCGCTGTGCTGGGATGGAAAGTGTGTTCCGCTGGGATTGTACAACTGTTATTATTCAATTACACTCTTTTCTTCCTAGTTAAAGACCATGATATCATTATCACTTAATGAATACATATAATTGGATCTGGACTCTATGTTTGGCTGATGAATACCACTCACTATTCATTCAGTCTCAGCTCATCTTCTGACCATTTATTATAGACTTTTGGCTGAAAACCATGATGACAAAGGGAATTTGAAATTAGCTGAGATTTCATTCAATGCTCAGTTAGACACAAAGGCAAAATACAATTCTGATGCCTAAATGAGGCTGAGACCACATGGAGAAGTTTTGCCTAAGTTAATAGCTGTTGATTTCTACACATAAACATATTGAGGTAAATGCAAAGATATTTTTCAAGACAGTCTCATAACTTTGCAGACAAGCAGAGATTTTCTCCCTATCTTCCCCAAACTGAAAAGAAAAATTGACTCAAAAGTAAATACTAGATCTTTTAAGTTGGTACTTTATTTCCCAACTTAGGCAAAATATTAGCTTTAAAGATGTCATCTGAGGCCATTATGATCTTTAACTCAGCCCTGCTAAGCCAAACACCATTTTATGATTAAATAACATTTAAATCTGACAAAGCAAAAGTGCTTTCTATACAGTATATTTATTACACCTAATATCGAGACCATCATTAAGTTTCATCAAACAGTGTGCCCCCAAAGGAAACTGGCCCTCCTATTCATATTGTTGGGAGTAAATGTAGCATACCTCCTTTGGATCACTGGTGAACAGGCCACCTCATTAATCCTAGTTAGTAGATGCTGCTGGGCATGTGGAGCAGCCAAATCCAGATGCTACCCACAGAGCCTCTCCAGGCAGTTAGGGAATCACAGAGTACCACCTCAAGCCCTCCATACATCACTTCAAATTAAATTTACATTAAGTGCTACTCCATCAGAGCCGAGAGAAGCTGACATCTTTGGAAAATGCAGATGATAATCCATTAAATCCTATTATATACATGTCTTCTAATTTTACTTAAGCTCATGCATACCAAAGTGTGAGTTTGTGTTAAAAATTAAAGACCCTTTTACTAGAACAAAAGACTTTATGAACTGTTGACTTTGGGAGGGTTTATTACAGGATCAGGCTATTCTGTCAAGACAAGTAGACTTTTTTTTTTCCCTGTAAAATTTCTGGTTAATCATTTGTTCCAGGGATCTTTTTTCAAACGCACAATGTGTCTTTGCTATTTCCATCTCAAACTCTTTGTTCTCTGAAATAGAAGTGCAGCCTCTTTAACTTAATCAAATGTTATGAATGAAACAGTGGGACACATATTGTCTCCTTTTGCAATTAAGAAAATATTTGCTGGCAGCTTCCAAACTGGCAACAGTAAGAAGATGCTATAAAATCATCACAGTGAAAAAGCTAAGGATTTAATTGCCCTATTACCACATATGTTAATCCCTTTATATTTTCATAGTCCTTAGTCACAGTTACTTTTACTTTGATGAGTCTCTTCTAATTTCATAGCAATGGTCTTATTATTTTTGATTCAAGGTACTTAAATTTTTATATTTAACCACTGTATTTTATGTTTATGCTTCCGCCTGATTTACTTTTCAGCAAGACCTAAACTAAAATGGAAAATACACAGATTTCAGAAAAAGGTAATAATTATTCCAGATATTAGGCAAAGCATATTACAAGAAAACATAACAAGAAATAAAATACACACAGAGACATATAGACACACTATGAATTTAAAAGCTATTTATCAAACCTTTTAAAATTTAATCAGAGTTTGGATTTCAGGCACTTAAGATTTGCTTTAACTTTCAAATCATTTGTTTCCAAGTGGTTCACTGTATGTCTCCTTTATAGTACATGCAGTATGTACATGTTAGTTTTTAACAACCGTCATTCTTCAGCAATTGGAAAAGTGATGGGGCAGACTGTCATCTAGAATAAATAAGTGTAGCATCATCAAATTCAACTGAATTAATAAGCTGAGCTGAAGTTTGTCAACGGAATATTCCTGATCTGTGCAAGCTGAGGATGATTCCCCGTATTATTTTATACCAAAGAAAACAGAAGTAGCTATGTTTATAGTCTGAGTTGTTCCAGTCTGCCTGCCCAGTCTGGGCAATATGCACCAGAGCTGGTATTCGCTCTTTTTGCAACCTTTTGCATGACCCCAGATGCTGTTGCACTAGGGCAACAAAATGCTTTGTACGGCAGGTTAGCTCAGGAAATCTTTAGCTCAACACACATTCTGATTTTGCAGTATTTTTTTTTAATATTACAAATACTGGCTTTGAACAACACTCACAGAGGACAGCTACCAAAAAGAATACACACAATTTGGAGGTGGCTATCAAAAGGTACACAGCCAGCTTACCTGTCTCTAGGACAGGCACTAGCGGCTCCCGCAAGACCTCACTCATCAGCCTGCTGGAAGAGTGGGCCAGCAGTTGTACCAAGGCTCCCTTACCGAGTGCCAGGTCTGGTGTACGATGAACAAAAAGGTGATATAACTGACAATTAAAACTGGAGAGTTTAGTTTCACGTTCTTGATGCACACGGATTTATGCATGTTACATTTAAACTACTAGACATTACTTGCGTAAGTTCCCATTCATCAAGACTACAGCCATTATCCAAAATATGCTGCTCTTCAATATACTTGCACCCTATGACTGCAGAAACTCACCATCTTGTACAACAGGGCAGTGCCCCTCAGAGCTGTGAGGGGATCTGGTATAAAGAGCTGTGGCAGAATGCAGAATTGTGGTTATTGTGTTCCTTATAAACAACTACAGAAGTTGCTGTTTATGCCACTAGGAAGCATTTCTGAGGAGGTATTTTTGAATACTGAAACCAAACACATCTTAAGTTGGTTTTTCTTGAGTCCTCTTGAAATGGCCGTTAACACTGATGCACAGTATCTGCCTAAAACACCAGCTTTTATTTAAACTTCTATACTGTATTTTGAAGATACCGCTATTTTGGGTAGGGTAAACACAGCTCGCTGTTCTCTCTCTGTTACAAAACATCTACAACCACCCCACAGAGAAATGAGTCCATCAGCCTAGAGCTTCTTCCTTTACCTCTGGACATCCTTTAGCTCTATTTTTAATGCATAATCTCATTAGAAAAGTATCATGCAAGATCAATCACTTCAAGTTTTCTTACTTCGTTTTTAACAAAAGAACATGAGTCACTATTTATCTCATCTGGTGGGTCAAGTTTTGTTTTCAGAATCACCAGTAAATAGCGATTGAATTGGATGATCCAAAAAAAAAAAGTTGAACTATTACATTATATTTAGGATTAAAATGAGTCTCCAAAAGCTGTGCTAAGGACAAAAAACAACATGCTGAATTTCATATTCAAAACTATACAGCACAATGCAGGATCATCCTCTCTCTTTTGATCTTTTAGACCGCCTTTTCCAGGAACTAGAGGGGAGTCAGCCAGATGAGCACAGTACCAAATAAAATCCTACGCATCATTCTGGAACTCACTGCCTGATCCCCATGCCTTATTTCCACCAGAACAGAACATTTCCAGAATCTAGTATTTGAAATGTCTCTGAAAAAGCCTAAGGCTATCAAAAAAGCCATATCTAAAATAAAGAACAAATTGTCCACAGTATCCATGAGGTATCCTCATCTACAGGAGCAGACGAGGTGAGGAGTGCTGGTACACAAGTATTACACTGAGGGCATACCATGTACAACCAAAGCTTACCTGCACCTAAAAGAGGGGCTTCAAAACCAGAACAATGGCTGAAAGGATTCTTGGGAAGAGGCACTATTGCCATGCATTAAAACCACTCCTGAGATAGTCCTGCTGAGGGGTATGAATCTTGTCATTACATGGAGTTCCCCTAAACTACAAGAATTTCAATCTAATCCTTCTAGAAAAAAACAGCCATAAACTGAGGGCTCACCTGAACAACCCAAGGCTGGGTTACCACAGCTTTCCAGCTGGCCTGCAGTAGCTGCTCTGCTGTACTCCTTGTCCATGCAATATAACAACACATAATTTAGCCTAATTTGGGCCAAGAAAGTCACCTTAGTTTCCATTTGCTACATGGCACGGACCCATGACTGCACGTAGCTTAGTCCCTGCGGCTCCCAATGCACAGTAAGTGCCTGTAAGTTGTGAATCCACGCCCTGAGAGCTCAGGACAGCTTGCAATGGCCAAAGCAGCCTCACACCCTGATCTGTGGGGCAGGGAATATCCTTCCATTCCATACTTGTTTGGCACCTAGCAAAATAGCTCACGTTAGAGGCTCTTCCTTGTTTCTTTCTAGTCTGCCACTGGTTTATACATCTGTCTGCCAACTCATTCTCTTTCTGTGACTTCCTAGAGGAGGAGCTGAATGTTATTATTTACATGCAGCACCACTCAGAGCTTAAGCCATCACGGAGGTCCCAGTGTGCTAGACACAGTACGTATGTACAAACAGCAAGAGGTAGCCCTTGCCCTCAATAACTTACAGTCCAAATAAACAAGACAGACAGAAGGTCAGAGAGGAAACAGAGGCACAAAGAAGTGACGTGATTTGCCTCTAGTCACCTACCAGATGATTGGCAGAGTCAGGATTAGACTAATAGATCACTGAATCAATCCACTGACTAAACATACTGTTTCCCATTATTTCTTGGGAGGCAAACCAGGAAAAATGATCTCACTCAGCTAAGAGCCATAATAAAAATAACAGCAGTACTGAGGGCAAGTTCAGAGCTTTCTACATGATGTGCTGTGGATCAATTCATGGAGAGGCTGCTCTCTCCACCGCCATATTTTGAATTGTCTTCACAGCAGGAATGATGGAAGACGGAGGAATGGCTGACAGTACTGAATAAAACTCCATGTAAATTCCCCTTATGAACATCTGATCAGTATTTATATGGGCATAAAGGGTTATTTATTTCCCCGTCTCCATGAATGATTTACCTGCTACTCTACATTTTCATAATGCACGCGTTCGGGCTTGAGGAGGAATGTACTCTGACTGGCTTTTTTTCTAAAGAAGCAATTTAACACAGAGCTGGAGCCAGGATGCTGGGTAGGGGTGGGAACACTTCAAGTGGTTTTAACCATCTTTTATGGTAGCCATTTTCCTCCCTTCTTCCTACTTTGACCCTTCTTTTTTTCCCTCATGTCACTGAGTTCCATCTTCCCCTGAGTCTCTAAAGTCTCAAAATTCCTTTGATTGTTCTGTAGGTAGAATATCCCATTTTTATGTGATACCTTTTAGGGACAAGATTTGGGAAAGAGACTGCATAAGTTTTAACAATAATCACTCAGTCCAGTGCTTAGGAGCTCCCTCTGGTTCTCATGATAATTCAAGTTTTGCCAGTATCACCTCCAAGGCTTTTCCCACCCGAGGGCCTCAGCTAGATTTTTGAGACCTCAGTAGTTCCACATCAAACTGGGCCTCAGAATTTGAGAATGATTTGGTCTGAATCTAGATCAAGTTTTGTGGTTTATAATGGGCAAAATCAAAGTTCAGATCGTTTCCTGATACAGACTTTATAGTTCAGCCAAATCTTAATATTTTCCCTGAGCTTGTTTCCTTCTCCCTTCCAAATGTGCATCTTAATAGTATACACGGAACTTGAACGGACATACTGAGGAATATTACAGGTAGATTTTATAAGGGACTTCTAAGGCTCTTGGCCTTCAAATTCTAGGCAGATGGATGGGAGTTCAACTTGAGGGAGCAATTTTTTTTCCTAGATACAGTCAAATGAAGTACTGGATACCTCACTTCCAGTGATATCAAATATAATAGACGCGATCCTATTCAGGATTGAATTTGATAGCAGGAACAAACACAGTAAATATGTTTATTAAGAGCTGGACTAAGATTTGTCACTTAAACTTCTAAGAAAAACCTTTCAAAGACTTTGTATTTTACAAATCTTTGGCTCTGCAGCTTATTCTTTGGCCCTTCATATTCATCCCCCAACATCTCAAGAAAATAGTGCTACACTGTCTTCATTAAGACTTCTTTTGGAGTCATCCAGAATGGAATTTGCTAACGTTTTCCATCAGTCCACATTTCTGTAGTTGTGCTATTAGTCTTAGATTATTATCAGAGCAAGAGAGTCATGTTTGTAAAATGCATTCAGTGATGAAAAAAAGAAAAGCTAAGGAAATTAAAATACAGAGCTATAGATCAGATAAAAATGTATTGTGTATGTTACCTGTGTTTTCAGCACTCCTTGGTCTGCTACCAAAACGCTTCCACTTGAAAAGAAAATATGAAGCCCAACACTGAAGCAAAAACATCAGCCCAAATTCGAGGTTGCGTGCCACCCAAAGCAAGGAAAATGGAATTAACACTCAGTTACCTGGGTCCCTGGTTCTTCACAGCACAAAGCCCTGGGCAGGAGTTCGAAGTGGTGGACAACAGGGCCCTTAGTTTAGGAAAAGCGTGTGTCACTTCTGAGGAAGAAAAAACTCCCCTCACACCCTTGTGCCCCACTCCACACAGCCACCAAATGGTCAGCCACCCTCTTACTTGAAACTCAGTGCATCTCACAGCCTACCCCAGCACAGGTCGGTCAGGCACCTGTGGGACACCTGCCAGGCACTGTATGAACCTACCTGCACCGCCAGAATCCATTTACACCTCCTTAAACGCTGACTGAAACAGGGCGGGCGAACGGCTCTGGGAACAGCAGGCAATGACCAGCCAGGCCCTCCGGCCCCCAACATGGCGCCAGCCGCACCTCAGCGCCCCTCAGCCCGCCCCTCCCCTCAGGTGCCACCACCAGCGAGGGAGCGCCCGACTGGTCGGGAGCAGAGGTCCTCGCATGGGATTGGTCAGGAGCAGACACCTGGCAGCCTGGGATTGGCTGCGAAGGAAGCGCTTCCCCGCCTCCGTGCTGTCTCTCACAGCGGTGTGAGGGGGCATGGGGACGCGATGGGGACACCCAGCCTCAGCGGCGCCTTTGTCGTCCTTGTCCTGGGACCAGTCCGACGGCGTGTAGAGGTGGACATATTTGGGGGGAACATTCACTGGGATGCGATCTCTGCTGCCCGGCTCGTTCCTTCAGGCAGGCAGACGTGGCAGCCTGCATCGTCTGGGCCTACGCCATCTCCTCCTGGCTTTGTCCCATGATGTTTGGTGGGGCTGAGCTGCTCCCGCGCAGACAGCCCGGGCATGGTGGCCACGGGAGTGCTGCGGGCCGCTAGGATCCGCTGCTCTGGCACGGGGGTTTTCGGCAGCCCCGACAAACAGCCAGGCCATCTCCACAGGTGGCAGCCCCGTGCTCTGCCTTTCCCGACGGGGCAAGGCGTCACAGGCTCGCCAACTTCCCCTGTGCAGTTCGCAGTACTGCAGACAGCCCTCAGCGATAATGTTGGTCACATCAGCGGGGGAATTTTCAGATGAACCGAATTAAGAGCCCATTAGTGGAAGAAATCACAAGTAGTCCACCCTTTTGGAAGGAGGAGTCTGTTTTGCTGCTATGAGATTTTACTGTTGACTTAATGTCAACAGATTAAATTACCATAACAAAAATATGGCCAAATTTCATGCGAGCAAAGGAGCAGACATCCTTCTCTGAAAGCTTTCCTGTAGGTGGAGCCCCCAGGGTTCCACAGCCTGTGTTTGCTTGGTCAGCTTCCCTTGGTGACCTGGTTTTACTAACATTTTCTCACAAAACAAAGAAGAAATTATCATAAACAAAGATTACATTTATTTTAACACTAAGCTTTTCACCAACATTTAACCTTTATGGGGAATCAGATTATTTTTTACCATGACTAAGAAAAATCTGGTGATATATAATTAAAATAACAAAGAAGAATCCCATTCTATACAAGTGTAATTATGTTCATGTGGTATCACTGTAATTGAAACACAGAAGATGTTTCAGTCTGTATTAAAAGAGAATTTCTTTCAGTGGGTTTCCTGAAGCTCATTAGATATTCCCTGGCCTATTCTCCTAAGTAATTAGATTTTAACAGGATTTTCAACAGATCAGAGCAATCTCTGTGGGTGCCAGTAGGAGACTCTCCCTCTGGCCTTACCAGCAGGGCAGCATGGATAACATCCAGGCTGGGAGTTAATAGGACAATTACTGGCCTCTTTTAAATGAGTTACATTAATGCACTTAAGCTAAATGGCTCTGCATATGATTAAATATTAACATCTGCAAAATATGAAATCATGATATGCAATCAAGTTTTGTTGTTTTAATTTCCCAAATGCCGGATTTCGGTGGTGTATGTAAATGTGCATTGGATAGTGTATGTTAAACTTTCAAAACACAGATCAACGCTATTTGCAAATGGTTCTACTGGAGCTACTTAGTTAAACATCTTAAAATAGCACGAGCCAAGAGGAAATTATCAAAAATTATATAAAAACAAGAAAAGGGAAAAAAAATAAAAACTTCATTTTGAATGTCTCGAAGGAAGCCAGGTCAAAATTTCCATTGCAAACAACAAAAAATCAAAAATTTAAATTCAGTGGCTCAATACCTAACTGTTTCCCAGCAGGAAAAGGAAAAGGAACCAGCCAAAATTTGAAGTGGCATGGTCAGAGTGGATGCATGCTGCAATGGATAACGTTTTTACAAAACAGTTCCATAGGGGTTGCCTAAGGCTTCTCTGCATTGTATGAAAAGTTATGTGTTTGTTTCTTCACGCTCTGCGTAGTGCACATCCAATTAATAGAATTTTGAGTGTCCACAGATATACGCATGCATGTGCACATACATGCATATATGTACAGACATATATACAGAGAGAGGGATGTTTTATTTAGTAAGAAATTTTGTCACCACACGTTCAGAGGATCGAGTGATCAGGCCGGGACATACCTCCTATTTCTAAAATAGTAAACTGGGATTTGATGGAGTCTAATCGTAAGTTCATCCCTGTTGAGGAAAATACGTGAGTACTAACTTGCATTGACATGAGTGACTGGGGGAGAGGGAGGTGTGAGCTATATAACTGTATGGTAAGATTTGTCCTACAATACATTTACTTGTCCACATTAATCCTGACCACTACTTATATGTCGGATGCCTGAGTACAGCCTCTCTGCACGTTGACTCAGTTACGCTGGCATGCTCCTGCCCTCTTCAACACACTCACAAAATCATCTGACAACCTAAGTAAATAGGGATTTTATCTGGGCCGGGAACACACTCACTTTGCAACAAGGAGACAGGCAGTGTACTGATAGTTCTCTGTGATTTCCATAGAATAGAATAGAATAGAATAGAATAGAATAGTTCAGCTGGAAGGGACCTGCAGAGATCTTCCAGCCCAACAGCCTGACCACTTCAGGGCTAACCAAAAGCTCAAGCATGTTACTGAGGGCATTATCCAAACGCCTCTTGAACACTGACAGGCGTGGGGCATCAGCCACCTCGCTGGGAAGCCTGTGCCAGTGTTTGACCACCCTCACAGTAAAGAAATTTTCCTAACGTCCAGCCTGACCCTGCCGTGGCGCAGCTCTGTGCCGTTGCCCCGCGTTTTGTCATGGGCTACCAGGGAGCAGAGACCGGCACCTCCCTCTGTGCTTCCCCTGCTCAGGAGGCTGCAGAGCAGCGAGGTCGCCTCTCGGCCTCCTTCCCTCCAGACACGACAACCCAAGTGTCCTCAGCCCTCCTTATAGGATGTGCCTTCCAGCCCTTTTACCTGCTCTGTTGCCTCCTCTGGACTCTTTCAAGGACCTTAACATCCTTTTTATACTGTGGAGACCAGAACTGCACGCAGTATTCAAGGTGAGGCCATACCAACACTAAATATAATGGGGGAATCACCTCTTTTAACCAGCTGGCTATGCTGTGTTTAATGCACCCCAATCCTGCTGGATTTCTTTTTGTTGCTAAGAGTGTTCACTGTCAAAACCTCTGAATATTCCTTGGATTTTGAGAGCAGCAAGGACTGCACAGCACAGAGGTCCTGAGCTCAATAAGTTAATATTGTCAGCAATACATAGCGCATTCTTCCCAAAGTAGCCTACAAATATGAAATAATTACTCACTGCAAGTCTGCTGTAGGGCAGAGAAATATTACTACTGTCTTTCAGCTGGGAAACTAGAGCAGAGACCCAAATCCTTCAGGGTCTAAATCCCAGTGAAATCAAGTGTAAGGATCTGGTCTGAAGGGGTTTGTCCAGGGCACCGATAGTTGGCAGGTATCCGGGACGGACACTAATTTCTGGCTTTCAGCTGGGATTTCAGCGCAGTGAAAACTATCTAGTTGTTCTTGACCAAGTCCATGGAGTCTAAAGGAAGACTACCAGTCCGCGATCTGTCTCAGTTCCTCCCATGACCCAAATATCCCCCTTCATCATAACTACCAAGTCCTTTGTGATGGGAATGAGCACGGGGGCCCTGTGCAATAATCTCTCTGTTGGTAACAGGAAGAGCTACTCCTGTTGGGTAGTGAGGGCTGACAGCTGAGCATTTTATCAGTTGCCTTAATTTGAAACAAAGACAATGGTTTCTCTTTAGAAGGAAAAAAGAAAAAAAAGGAAAAGAATTCCCATTCTCTGCCCAAATTGCCCAGACTTTCTGACCTGTTCTAGCCATGACCCAGCCTGAACACATGCCCCAGACACAGTGCATGCTTCCAAGAGAGGGAACTCACCTTGGAGCTCAGTGCTGTCACCATCTGCTGTCTGGAAGCACTGCCATGAGAGCTGGCCATGAGATAGCAGCCTCCTCACAAGTCTGATGGAGAAACACAAACGTTCACGTGGTGCAGAAGCTAATGATGGCAGCTCTTGGAACCAACATGGAAAAATATTAGTGTAACAGCATGACGGGAATGGAAAACAAAAGAGGAAAAGCAGGACAAAACAGAGACACGAATTTGGAACACAAAACTCAGTAAACATGGAGATATTGTAGTCAGAGATGTTATTACTAGCAGCATGCAGACTTGTGACCATCCAGGAGTGAACCCAGGCAGGCTCCCATGAAAAGCGCTGTTATGAATACCATGAAAATTGGGGCAGATCAGTGCCTACAGTTAAGCTTGTCTGACACTTCCCATTGTGTAAATCTGCTTTCAGTTGCTCGTATCTTTGCCAGCCTCTGTCCGTTCGAGATGAAATGTCTCATGATAACTGTCTGCCTCAAGCTGGATTATCTTGCAGAAGTTCAGAATAAAGAAGAAGAAGAAGAGAGGATTCACATCTTCCTTAAGACAAGGATAAGGAGAAAGAATTTGTTTTACCCACATTAAAATGAATCTCACAGCCATCACATTGAGGAGATCCCAATTCAGTATGGTTTAGACTTAAAATTTGGCTGCAGGCTTCCGTTGCTTTGGGGAATGAACATTTGACTCTTCCCACAAAAACTGTCTGGATTTGGTTGAGTTAAAAAAACAAACAAAACAACTCACTAGAGGTCTTAGAGTTTGGCAACTATATCCTCCAAAGACTGTCTTCTGCGCGTAGCACGTTGCTTCTCCTTACAGCTCCCATCATCCAGGCAGCTGTGAGCCCATCACAGGGAGCAGGCGAAGATGGGCCCACAGCCCTGGCACTTGAGCAGGACTTCCCGGGCTTCCTCCTGCTTGGGGCCGTGGTCCCTGCTGCGCTCTCGGTTCCTCGCCCGCAACATCCCAACAGCACAGACCAGGAAAACATAACTCTGGTGCTGAGGAGACAAGAGTCAAACCTGGCAGTAAGGAGGCAAACGCAGGAAGCTGGAGCAGGAAGGCAGGCATTAGGGACTAGCACTGGGCGAGAAGAGGATTTTCAAGTGGGAGAGCCTTTCAAGATTTTCAAGTGGGAGATTTTCAAGCTGCAGACACCGGGAAGTGAGCGGAGAGTGTGTGCATGTTCACACAGGCTTCGGAAGCTGTCACGCCCTGTTTGCCACAGGGTGCACTGCACAAGTGGGCTGTTGTCTCTAGGATGGTACTACTTTTGTTGCAGAAGCTGGAATCATGCAGTTAGAGACTCTCTGTTCGTGCATGCGACAGAGACAAATCAAGGTGACAAGAATAGCCTACGTCAGGCCTCTTCTAACTTTGGCATACTTGGATTGACACCTCAGCACTTCCCTCGTGTCATTTTGGGTGCATTCATCTACTCTGTAAAGTGAGCTCAGTGCCTCTCCAGGCTCAGAAAACCACAGGACCTTGTTCAGCAGAGCCCACCTCAGATGAGCATGGTGGTGGGATGGGGTTTATGCAGGAGAAGGTGACAGCTGGAAGGAGATCCATGCTGAAAGGCTTTGCAAAAACACGAGGAGACTATCAGGGCTTTGGTGTGAGGGGGTCACACAGCTGATCCCCATTTACAACTTGGATCATTACATTGGACTTAGCTGCACCCCATTTCTTAGATTTGTCTCTAATATTCTAGTTAGAAATGTCTGACCTGTGAGCTCAATGTTTGTCAGCACAGAGCAAAACTTGGCACAGCATGTCCAGTTGTTGAAGCGCTGAGCCTCAGACCTGGGAGGACATTTGCTGCACCACACACATAGGTAATGCGGGGAGAGAGCAAGGCATTTGTGCCATTCTCCGCAGGGCCCACAGCTGTGCCACATCTGGACACGGCAGGTAAAGGAGGAGGGTCCTTGCCCCTCGGGGGTCCGCTCTGCCCCCCAAGGCCAGCTGTCCCAGGGAGCACATCTGGCTGCACATTGCAGCTTCACAGGGGAGGTCTCTGGGTTTCCTTTTGTGATGTGACCCAGCATGGCTTTTACATTACTATAAGGGTGCTTTTATGAGATTCACCCCTTGCAATGTGAAGATTTTTATTAGAAACACGCCTTCCTCTCTGTCATTTATGATAAATAATGTTTATTGATGTTCACTTCCTTCAGTGAAATAAAGTGTCAAACAGCACGTCGGTATTTGCCAATTTTCTTTTCACATTTCATGTTATGTGCTTTTTATGTTACATGCCTGATTAAAAATTTAAACATTGTCACCGTCAGTGCTAAAATACGTTACCAGAGCATCTCTAATTATGCTTCCTTGTCTGCTCTGAGCAGGGACTGACATTTCTGGGTCAAGATCTGGTTGTTGATATGCAGCACAGGAAGTATCCAATAGCCACTCGCTGAAAAATAGCTCCTTCTCTCTCGCACATTTATGGTACACAATGCAGAGCAGGTACCCAGGGGAGACTGCTCATGCCATGGTAATTCCTGGCTCAAGAGGCCTCATCCACTTTCTGCACATCATTTTGGTTTGCAGTTGATTAACCCAAAATAAAAACAGATCTGACAGTGTGCTAGAGAGCGAGCTCCCCTCACGGAGCCATGCCTGCGCGGGAGGTGGGCAGGGGTCCCAGCCTGCTCCCACCGCCCCCCACACTCAGCCGCAGCCTCAGCCTGGACCCTGCAGCGTTTGGGAAGACGACGACCTGAGCTTCAGCTCAGCCCAAGCTTTGTTCGTCCTCCCGGACACGCTGGGTGTGCGCTCAGGCTCCCCGCGGCAGGAGGTGCTGGGGGGTACCCATTTTAGACAGGCCTTGGGAACCGTTACTGCCTTTCGCATGAGGGCTTGCAGTTCAGGCACCTTGCAAGGGTGAGCATGGCTCCTTCAGCAGGGCTTCCCATTTATTTTTCCAAGAGAAAGTGAAAATATAAAGCTGCTTTCAGGTTTTTCTTCCTCTATAGACATAACCGAACTGACAGACCCGCTACCGCTTGGTGAGCAAACGTTTAGGAACAAGCTTTTCAGTAAGAGTTTCATAAGCACGTGCATGTGTTTTATTTTATATTTTTGACAGTTTGGTTTTCAAGTACTTTTTCTAAAATATGCAGGAACCCAGGCTGGTCTGCAAAAATCCGCCTGAGTATGCTAAGCGGTGAAGCGGGGCATCTAACAACACAACTGACCTCCAGGAGGAGCCTTTGTACATATAAAAATGCCAGCAGTGATATATGCTGTTGGAAATACAGCTATTAAAAAAAAACTTACAATATTTGCTACTTTTGTTTGCAATGGTAGCATACAAAATACAGTTAAAACCAGACACAAAATACAGTTAAAACCAGCCACAATTTCCAAAGGAATCGATATTCAGAAAATTCAGCTGTTCTCCTTGGGAGCTGATGGCTGATGAACAGTTATGAAATCCAACCATAATTTACTGTCAATGTTCAAATTAGTTAAAAGGTGGTATTATAAATGGCTCAATGTTTCACCAGTACTTCAGCGAGTGTCCTTATTTGACCCACTAAATGCACGTTGTATGAAGACTCCTACCAAGCTCCAAGATATTGCAAAATTCTTTCCCTCTTGTTGCCAGAATTTTCTCACATTTGTATTTGCTGTCAGAAAGTATTACCATTTTCCCTTTCGAAAGAGGAAGAGAGTATGAAAAATCTGAAATGAGACTCCTTGGGTGTCAAAATAAAATTTTAAAATATCCATTGAAATTCTAGAGTCTTTACTCATCTTCTCATCATTTTCTTAAAACATTAGAATTATTTTTACATATAACATCTTTAATTTATGACTGCTAGCTTTGTGGCCCTGACTAGCACAGAAGGGTTAAAGGAAAAAATGTATGTGGCTAAAGGGAATTTGCAAACAGTTGTAAGACCAACTACAGTTGTTGGATTTAGGTCTTAAAGCTGTCTTTAAGTGCAAAAAATAATAATACCAACAAAACAGAGTTAAATTTGTGACCTTCATTATCAAAAGTATCTGTTTAGGTAGCCTGTTCCCTTTAAGCCTGATACATTACCATACCTAATGTTTCTGGTGTCCAGCTTGCCAAAGCACGCGTTGGCTTTCTGGACGTAAACGATGCATCCATCTTACACAGAAGAAAATGCACCCTGCCAATGTGCTGCTGTATTTGGATAGTTGTACGTTTAAAGTTTTTAACCAAACTTCATATATTTTCCAGTAAATGATCAAGTTAGCTAAAGAAATGCATTCCTTCTGCATCCAGTTACTATTTAAGTTGCAGGATTTTGCTTGATTGAGATTTCATCTTTAATGAGTGGTATCCTGTCTAATCAATATCACGTATTAAACCATGCTCTGGGCACTGATCACTGACAAGTCTGAAAGTAAGGCTCAAATGCAGGGTTAAAGCTGTAAAAAATTGTCAAAAGCGACCACTTGGTCTTTTGCATATGATTCATAATTTAGAGCATGACTTCACAAAAGAGAGGGGTGGTTTTGCCATCCTGCTGCAAAAGGGCGGTAGGACAAGGAGGACTCCCTAGCAAGAAGTGCCTGTCCAGCAGCACACATTTCAGAGCTCCTGCAGAAGAGAAGTCACGGCTGGTCTCGGCGCAGGCCTGAGTGCGGAGCTGATGCCCCTGCAAGGCTGAGTGGTTCTTGCTGCCGGGGACGCTGTCCAGGGACCAGGCAGTCTCTCTGCTCCGCACAGCACAGCCGCTGCAGCGACAAACAAAAACTGCAGGGCCAGCGGTGACATTTTCAGAAAACAAAAAAATGGTTTTAGTGCTTCAACTCAGTATCTTAAAGCAGCGTAAGCTCAGAGATCCAAATGTACAAAGTGGTTCGGCTGCAGCTCCTACGAGGAGCGCAGCGCACGTCGCATCGCATGGCCGGACACGGAGGCTGGGCACTGGCTCTCTCCGCAGCATCAGGCTGAAGGCATTTGTCGAAATCATGTCCAAGACCCTGAGATCCAGCTCTGAACTCAAAAACCTGTTATCACTAATGAGGAGGGGAGTCATTTTGCGATAGCTGTAATAAACATTTGTTCAAACAAAAAGAAAAGTGAGATTAGAAAACATGCAATATGTCCCAGCATTAATGGAAAACCTATTTGTGCCATCTATTTTGGAAAAATTATTGAAGAACAGTTCATCCATGTGAAAATATTAGCACTGTAATTCTGTCAAGGTCAGTGAGACCTAGAGATTTGCTGAGAAATCACCTTCATTTCACCAGGTAAATAAAGAACTCGTTTTTCAAAGAAGCCTATTGAAGAAGGCACTCCATAGCAACAGTTAAATTATGAATACAGCACATATGTTCCATATCATATCATTTACAGCACACTTTAGCATAGACATAATGCTTAGTAACAAACTACAATACCATTCACAAAATGCATTTAAATAGCATAATTTAGTTCATTAAATTCAGTCATTTACAGTAAATCAAAATTATCACAGGAATTGAAGAGAGTACACAGTTGTTTGTTTGAATAGTTAAGCTAGGGAAGTCAATTCCTTTTTGAAGGTCAAGGACACAGTTGTTTCCATTTTCTGTTGTAAAAAAGATACAGCCTGTGTCATAAGATAATTTAGTATCATCTGAATGTGATCAACTCCTTTCCCCCTGCTTGTTCTGTATTATATAACTGGCACACCTGAAATACATCTAAGTCAAGAAAACGCTTTACATATGATGTTATCAAATCAGAATTCTTTTTCTTTTATGGACTAAATGGATATGATTCTGGCTTTTTAAGAGGGTTTAGTCTTGCAAATCTGCAGCCTATTACTTGGGAGCAAAGATGTATGTTTTCCCCTGCCCCAGCCATCAATTGCTTGGCCTGTGGAAATATTATTGTAAAGGAAAAGTGGCTTTTTGGGGGCCTTTCTAGGAGAGAGATTCTGGCTTTTGCCTTTGGAGGTGCAGCGTGTGTCTGCCGACAGTGCAGAAATGGCTTGGCAGCGCAGACCGACGGCACAGGGAGCTCGGGATGAGTCACCGAGTCCCTCCGGGGAGCTCCTCAGGTTTGAACGCGCCTGTGATTTCTTGGGCATCAACGGGAGGAAGGCGACAGGGAGGGCACGCTGCATCCGTGCGCTCCTGCTCGCAGGAGGTGAGACCAGCCCTGCCGCGCTCTGCGCTGCCCAGAGGCCCAAAATCCTCCCAGGAGCTCCCAGCCCGGGCAACTCAGCTTACGAGGCAGTGGTGAGGGATGGAGCCCCTTGCTAACGGCCCTGCTGCAGGGACGGAGCTGAGGGCAGGTCCAGGGCTTGGGCCTCTGTGGGCTGCAAAGCCAGCGAGAACTGTGAGCATCCCTCAGCCTCACACCTCAGGCACAGACAATGCTGTTCTGACGCTGGCACCACTTTCAGAGAAATGAAATACCTAATTTTAAAATGGCCAGCAAAATCTCAGCCCCTTGGGCCTCTCGTTGAGTTGTTCCCCACGCTTAAAAACCGTGCACTGATTTTCACTCTGAATTTGCCTGGCTTCTTCTTGGACCTCGCTGTTGTCTTGCCAGATTGATACAGATTGAAAAGACCATGATGAAATTTCTATTGTCCTTGTAGAAACTTCTGGTTTGTCATCAAGTCTTCCTTAACCTGCTCTGGGTTGAGCTCCATGGAGTCCTTTCCTCTAGGGCCTGGATTTCTGTGCCGTTAAGCAATCTCATCATTCTGCCATCAGAATCACAGCCAGGAAGCAAGGACCTCTGCAAGTTCTTCTCTTCCTGGCAAAATTGTGGTTGCAACAGAGATGCCTCCATTGCACCCATGAGGGTGGAATGCCAACAATTTCCTGACTGCCTGGAGGAGAAAATGAACAAATAAGTTATGATTTCCCATCAACAGATTATCCAAGCACCTTAAAAGTGCTAATCAATTAAGTCTCATGACATCCAGGTGAAAGAGGAAAGGTTTTTTTAATTTTTTTTAAAATGATTGCACAGTGCAGCATATAAGAGGCGTTTAGCCATAAGTGCGCTAGCTCGGGTCCCGATAGCAGCCCCCTGCACAGCACAGGGGATGGGCACCTCTCCCCTTCCCTGCCCCTCAGCTCACCCACAGCGAGGCCCCGCTGCCAGGGCCAGGCTCCCACCAGGAACGATCGCCAGCCTCCCCGCTCGCATCCCTTCCCTGCCCCAGGAGATGTGCACAGGCACAGCCCGGGAGCTGCTGCCCCGTGGGTGGGGAGAAGGGGGCAGCTGGCTTCGGGCAGATCCATTTTGGTGTCTTGAGGACCTGCCGGCACCAGGCGGGCAACAGCAGCCAGATCCGGGTTCCTTATGCTGGTAATTCAGTCCTGACACGTCTTCTCAAGGCTGCACGAGTGTCAAATAAACCAGCTGCAATGGGTCAAGTGAGACATCTCAGACAAGGAGCTGCAAAAACGCTTGGCTTCTTGCCCCAGAGGAGGACGAGCAGGCAGCACCGCTCCCACGCCGTGTCAGAGCTGCCCTCCTGGGCACAGGGCTCCGCGGGAGGCCTGGAATCGCACCGCAGCAGCCTCCCAGCCCAACCAACCGCTGCCCTGGAGGCAGGGACTTCTTAACTGGGAGAAAACCAGCCAGAGCGCTGCACGTCGCTGCTCACACCAGGCACCACGGAGCGGTCCCCGTCCTGCCTGGGGATGCCAGCAGCGCAGCAGGCGCTCCCCATTTTATAGATGGGAAAACTGAGGCACGGGAAAAAACGATTCCTTGTTCCTGGAGAGATGCAGCCCGGGGAGAATCCAGCTTCTGCGAACTGGTCTGGAAATTGCACAAAATCATTAACTCATCCTTGAAAATTTTTCATGATAGATTGTAACTATTCAGTCTGTCATCTCCAGAGCCTGCCTCTCGCAGGAATTATAACTATGTACCTGCGGGCTGCCGCCACAGGATAGCAGGGGAATACATCACGTCTGCTGCCAGGCAATCCCTAATGCGGCCGTGTTTGATTGCTGCCGGGTGTTACTGGTACCAGTACTTCTGCTGTTCTTACTTTAACGCTACAATGTTAATTCACTGCCAAAGCTGCATTTAAGACTTACTGGAAAGCAATGAGCTCAGGAGGAAAATTCCAGCCTCGGTTTGAGGTAATTATAAATCTTTTCCGTTCAAGCACTACATTAAGGCTGCTGCATTGGCCCAGAATTTTATCTTTGATTTCCACTTTTCTTCCTTGCACGGGCTCCAGCCAGCCTGAGTGGAGGGGTCAGGCTGAGCGCTGACAAAGGGCCTCATTCACAAAGCAGCAGCAGCCCCTCCGCTGCTTCCCCGGCACCCCAGAAGCAGCGGGGCAGTGACAGGAGACACCCGCACGTCGGACGAACTCCAGGCCTCCCCTGCAGCCACCGCTTCCTGATAATGCCGCATCTGCACTGCCAAGCACCGCGCGGGCTCCGGCGTGGACTTGCATGCTTCTCTTGCCACCCTCAGAGACTTCAGGCGAAAGACATCACGAGCCGTCTGCGCAGCTCCATGGAGTTCGTGTTTATTAGCAAGACTTTGCTTCCTTCCAGTGAAGCTTCTCAGATGAAGTTAAAGGACTCTGAGCCGACCTCACCAGTATTTCTTGGTCTGCATCATGTTGCCGTACTTGGGAGGTGAATGTGAGAACCACCTGTGCCTGGCACACAGCAATGTTACAGCCCAGCAGCTGGGGAGGGCTTGGGAGCAAACGGCAGCTGTGGGAGCCCCTGCCCCTGTAGCCCAGTCCCTGTAGTATTGCTCCTGTGTAGCCTTGTCCCTTCAACCTCCCCTGTGCACCTTAGCAGGGCACAGAGGCGGCCGGAAGGCTCGGCCGTGTCCGTGGGGTTACTCAGCCTGGGAGCTCACCTCGAGGGGCGAGCAGCCATCAGCTGGCCAGGACTTCCCACCCGCGCTGGCCTGCCGTCACGTGCTGAGGCTGGGACACCAAGTGCTTGTGCTATAAGCAGTTCCCTGGACCTTCTAGTCCTTCCATATGCCACGTGTATGCACAGAAACGAGTGTTAGCATCCCAGTTCAGTTCAAATACTCTTCAGTTCCTCCAGAGCTTCCTCCCAGTGCCCGGAGTTGCTCGGGGTTTGTCGGGTACATGTCGGCCTCAGGGTGTCACCAACCACAGCACCCAATGCTGAGATCAGCAGCAGCACGAGCAGGTTGAGAGCTGGTGCCTGCTTCAAAGATCGAGGAGTGGTCTGTGTTGGGAGGGGCCCTTAAAGACCACCCAGTCCAACCCTCCTGGGTTGTCCCTCCCAGGACATCTTTCACTAGGTCGGGTTGCTCAAATCCCCATCCAACGCAACTTTGAACACTTCCAATGGTGGGGCATCCACAGCTTCTCTGAGCAACCAGTTCCGGTGTCTCTCTACCCTCATTATGAAAAACTTCTCCCTTGTCTCCAGATCTGTTGGTCACAGAGTCACAGAATGGTTGAGGTTGGAAGGGACCTCCAGAAATCATCTAGTCCAACCCCCCTGCTCAAGCAAAGCCAGCCCACCCAACGCCCAGCCCGCAGCACACCTCACCGCCTTCCCCACGGCATTGCGGGGTGGGGTGCACACAGCTTAGACCTTTCGGCAACAGCAGAAGCTCCCCAGAACCTCACAGTGAGAGCAGACCTTGTCCATGTGGTGATTCAAGACACCAAGGTCAGGGTCCTGATGCTGAGTTCTCCCTGGTGGTGTTTCTCTTTCTCTCCACTGAGCAGATAGAAACCCCAGAGCGGCTGGAGAGAGGAGCCAGACGATGGTTAAGTGGGGAACAAGACCAACGTGGGCAAGGTGCGTGGCCACCCATGGTGGTGTCCCCACCAAAACACGAGGACGAGGGTGGCCACCAGCCCTCCAGGTCGCTGTGTGCGGCACAGGCCAGCTCGAGGTCCACGTGGCACGGGCAGCCTTGCTTGGGCAGGGCGGGCAGCGGGGAGCAGCGCTCTCTGCGCTCAGCCGGCGGCCAGCCAGCGCCCAAACCGTTTCAGGTGGCAATAAACCTGTTGAAGGAATAAATGAGCTGCACAGCAAGGTTACGCTTTGGGAATGTCTATACTAAGGCAAAGGTATCCGCAGCACCTGGTGATTAGGTTTATATTGCAATGTGGCTTTTAAGGCTCACTGTGCTGAATAAAAATTTAGGCAATTAGCAATCTTATTTCTTAGGAAGAACTGCTTGCTATCGTATATTAATACAGATTTTGCTCAATTAAAATTGTTCGCAGTCAGCAAAAACAATTTCTGCACTGTAATGAAATAATGAAATAATTATATGCAAGGGAGGACTTCTGATCTTTTTAATTATTCTATTCTTCATTTTTAAAAGGGCTATTTGAAAACGCACTCTTATAATTGATTGCTATAAATCAGTCAGAAGCATTCTAAGGATCATAAATATTCTAACTTTTAAAAGACAAAGAAATGCTAAATATTCAATGAAATCCTTCAATATTCAGAAAATTTAATCTAGGGTAAAAGGATAGACTGCTCTTTTGAAAATAAAAAGTAAATTTGTTGTCCTGTGAAAAATGAAATATCTTGAATGTCAGTAACAGAAATGGAATTAACAAGAGATCTTTTTATTGTTTTTTAAGGTCATTAGGCTGTGAATTCTATAATTATGGAAATTGTCAGTCCAGTTCTGTGCAGTGTTTGCTCCCATCCATAAGGTATTGGAATGTTCAATCAGTCTCTCTCGTGGGAAAGTTAGGTCATAACTGTAAGTGTACCAGCAAAATTGAATTAAGCAAAGAGATTTCATTAGTATTTATAGCCAGAAGGCATCTGTAAAAGTACAGGGCAAAGAAGTTATGTGGAAGTCAAAGGAGAAAAAAAAATGGGTTTCTGGTGACAAAGGCGAATCTGAAAGAGATATAAGTGTATAATGAATAAGAGCTATTGAGCGCTGCTCCAAAGAGGGAGTTGCAAAGATGTCAAATATTGATTTTCTTGTGTATGCCTTTGGACTACATATGTAATTGTTTGGATTTGCTGTCTTCGTGATACAACAATATTTGTTGTTGAAGGTTAAAAAGCAGAGTGTGAAACAACCCCAAAAGTCTGAAACGTGTTGGAGAATTATAATAATTCTGCAAGGAGGATTTCATGAGCAGCAGTCTGTACTTTCTAGCAAATAAACATTTTTATGACAATCAAAAGCATTCGGCTATTGAAAATATTGCTCCTGGTATTGCAGAAGCACTCAGTGTATGCAATGCCATTGAACCATATTGCACTTATTGATTGAAAATATACAATTTACTTCTAATGAGTTTCTCCAACTTTTTATACCGTGAATATATTCTGTGATTGAGTATATATGTGCAAAGTGCTGTGTGTGTTGCTGTCTATGCTCTTTGTATGTGCACACGGATAGATAAATATATCCTTGTATGTGAGTTATTTATATACGAATGACAGAGCCTCTCTGGGTCTTACTGCAGAACTGAGAATATATTTCCTGCTGCCAATTAACGCCTTCATGAAATAAACCTCCTGAAATATTTTAATGCTGTAGAAGTAAGTACACAAGCCACCTCAAAAATTATTCTCATCTTTAAGAGTTACATGAAGCTGGCGTGGTAGTTCTTGGTATTTCTGCACCAGCCGATATGTGACTGTTTGGAGCGACACAGCACGTGCGGCATTTTACGCGTGACCCTCACGTTGGCGTGCAGGGCAATGAGACCTTTGCTGATGCTGGTGGCAGCTTTGTCCCTGGCTGCGGTGGGACATGGACTTCACTTAGGGAGTCCCTGGGAGCACCGGGAGCTTTGAGGACCAAAAGCAGAGGGTGTCCAAAAGCCGGGGATAACCCAACTGTCAGAGCCCACCGAGGTCATTCAGCCTCTTTGTAGGTGGTCAGGCTGGGAGATGGGGTCTTCATTTTCAGAAGCGCTGGACTTGTCAGCCTGACCATCAGTTCTTGGACAAAGAAGTCCCAGGGAAGAGCAGTTTGGAAAAAAAAAAAACAGCTGTATATAAGAACACAAATGGGATCAAACTCCCGGTGAACCCTGGCCCTGCTGAAGTCCGTGTCAAAGCTCCCGTTGCGCTCTGCAGGGCCGTGGGTTCACCCGCTGCCTGTGCAAGCTGGGAAGCAGCTTAATGCTTGGGGAGCCCGAGAACAGGCACGGTTATCGTTCACTTGCCTCGATGGAAAGACCTCTCAGGGAAGAAAAGCACAGTCCTTATCTGTTCCTAGTCCAGGGAGGCTACTTGCCGGTCACTTGCTTCTGTCCTGTGAACGGCATCGGAGCACTTCGTCCCTCTTGCAAGTCCCTGCCGCAGCGCAGCTGTAGCAACAACGGCAACGCTGCGTGCTAGAAGCGTGGGGAAATCGGGAATCCAGATTGCACTCCCTCCTGTGCGGTACGTAAGCGCTGTTATTCCCACTCAGCAGAGACAAACAGAGATGTTTTGTCCTGACTCCTCCCGTCTGGAGCAGTTTTACTCTGCCGCTCGCATGGGTGCAGCTCTACGTACTGCACACGTGGCCATAGGCGAGATGGGATTTAAGCACGGACAGATGAAACGATTTACCTAGGGCCATATGAGAGGAAAACCAAGGACTGGAAGTCAATAACTAGTATCCAAATCTATATAAATTTCTCTAGGTTATGCGACAGTATTTTTCCCTAAATCCAAGGAATTCTTCATATGAATCCGTCTTCAGAACATGCTGCCTCCCTAGGATAAGACAAATCACAAATGAAATGTGCATTTGCTAATCTTTAGTAAAAATACTGTGTAACAAGGCACGTTTAATACCAACTGCTGTGGAAATAAAGTTGCCATACCTGTTACGCTGGGAAGCTGCTTGATTTTACAAAAAAACCCTGCTAGTGCAGGGCAGGGCCGGGCCGGCGCTTCCCCAGCCCCACATCCCGCTGCCGGCTCCGACGGTGGTGAAGGGGCTGGGAGTTTTTGGAGCCCTGCTGTCAGAGCACAATGTTGCCTAAGCAAGCATTAAGAGATTATGGTAATAACAGGTATGCTTACTCCAAATAAAAGGTTTCATTAATCAAGCCGTATTGAGATAAACCTGTCAGTGGACAGAGGAAACCAGAAATCAAATGCTGTGAAAGTTCTGACAGATTGTTAAATAGAAACCCTTTAAAACTGAATTTAATTTACTGTGATATTACAGATATTTATGCATCAATAGGCAAGTGCAGATTGAGTTCGGAGGTCAGCTCTGGTGCTTGAAAAATAAACGCGCAGAATGAAACAAAAGGTGACAGTTACCTTTGTCGGAAATTACCGTTTATTAAACCAAATGTGAAGCTCTCACCTGATTCACATTCAACAGAGAGGTGCGGGGCTGGGGCATACTTTAATACAGTAGATTGGTTAACAACTAATTACAGAAAATACTCCCCCTGTTTTTAAAGATGTGCCTATAAACTTGACCAGAAGAATCCAGGAACAAACACTGCGCCAGGTAAGCGGGCAGTACGTCACCACGGGGCAGCGCGGAGACCTCTCGCAGGATCGTTCACTAATTACGCCATTAAGGCACTGTCTCCGTCGGGCAGCGTGCCTCTGACTTCTATACCTCGCATAAATTTATTGAATTTCTCCTCTTGGATTTTTTTAAACCTCTCCGTTTTCAGAACAATTTGCAGCTTCTTCGGAATTGGGATGTTCTTCTTTCTGCCTCTTCGGCCTCCTCAGCCTCATTAATCCGGGCAAGTACGGTGGGAGAAAGGAGGATTTAAGGAGCGGTTTCCATCCAGGCAGCTGCTTGCCAAGGGAAGTGCCATCACCCGGGCAAGAGCTGCAGGTCACCCCCTTCCACATCACTCTTCAGAGGAATGAGACCAGTCGCTGATGCGTCATGGGTGGAAAGCAAAACATTGCTCCTCCTTCAAAGGGTTCTGTAGTCTCTCGTTTTTCTTTCAAAGGGATGGCTGCGATGTGAAGGGAAAATTTGGACCTAGTTGTGTTCCAGCTCTGCCAATGCCCAGGGTCCTGCTGGCTCCACCAAGCACAGAAGGAAGTCCTTGAATAACAGCAGTCCTAAGTGAAAAATATGTCCGTGCCATATGATATGAACATATTTATCTGCCAAACTTATATGAGGTCATATCTAAATACATGACTCTGAAACATACAGTATATTACATTTCACACACATAAGAAACACGTAAAACATGCAGGACATGTTAGCTAAAGCTATGCTAGACATATGTCCTTCCCAGAACGACAGCCCAAAAAATCCTTCTCAACTCGAGCAGATACATGCAAAGAACGACTGCAATGGAAGCGGGCTCGTGAGCCAAGTTGTTCAGCTTTCTGAGAAAACTTCCCTTTTTTGTCCACACAAGGGATGCGGGACTGGGCCGTTAGTCAGTGGTTAATAGAAGCCAAAACAGCAGGGTACTGTGACAAAGTCCCAGCCGTGCGCCTGCTCCGGCCATCATCGCTCGGCGAGCAGTGCGCGCGTTAACGCAAACTGGCCCTGCAGGAGCCTTCTCACCGCCGCTGAAGTTACTCAGGAGCTGCATTTGCTGTGCCTTCAGTGCAGGAATGACCATTGCTCCAGGCTGAGGTTCCCTAAGAAATGAAAATAGAAAGTTTGGATCTGTCAGGAGAAAGCCAGGAAGGAAGGACGATCATGTTTCATCTATACGAAGATGAACATTTACCTTACAAATTTTAACAAGACTTAGCTTGGAAAATGAAACTCTGGTTCAGGTTTAGAGTACAGTTAACTCGAAGCATATATTTAAGTCCCATTAATTTCCAAGGTCTGAGTGCTCAGATGAGTATTTCTGGAAATACGGGCGCTGGGGCAGGAAGGGTACTCAGGAAGCCGCCCGTTCATCCCCCTGCTCGGAGGAGGACGCCGGCAGACCTGACAAAGCCGCGGGCACGTACGCAGAGGCGGGTCTGGATGCGTAGAGGGGCCTGACGACCGTATTCACCTCGCAAAAGCTTTTAAGCCCACTGCAGGGCACAGGGGCAGCTCCGAGCAACAGCAGTGTAACAAAACTTCTTCTTCTCTCCCCCCGGCAGCGCGGCGGGGTCAGCGCCTGCCCCGGCCGGCAGCAGCGAGCCGCCCGGCGAGCCCACCGCGTGCCCCCGCGGCGCGGAGGAGCGCAGGCCTGGCCGTGCCCTGCGTCTGCGCCGTTCAGCAAAAGGCTTGCACGCGCGGAGGCTGCAGTCAGGCACCAGCCGCTAACCCCGGACCCGGAGCCGCGTGGGGCTAGATGGGATCTTGCTGGAAGCGCATCCAGAAAGCCCTTCCTCGTGGTCACACGCCGGCGCTCTGGGGGTCCGACGCCCTTAGGGTGAAACGCAGCATGTCCTCGCGCCCTGAGAAATGGCCCCTCTGGAGGAAAGCCATCCGCCTGCAACTTCGGAGCAGTAAGCAGGGATAGGTAAGGCCGTGCGTGCCCCCGCCTCTGCCCCCGCGGCCCAGGGCATGAGCGGGTGGGATGCACAGGGTGAACTCGTTCCTTTCTGCTCCGTGTTTTGGGATCGCTGGCTGGAGAGCCTTACGTAAACGTCTTCTCTTTATGAGTGGACGTTAACTCTGCATCGGTGCTAAGAGCTGTAACAAGCAGTAATGAGGTAAAATTAATAAATGGGCTATGCAGACCAACAATGAGGAGAAGTGTCTGGCAGTCAGTGGAGTATTTTCCCAAAAGAAGGAAGGAAAAAGAAACCCACAGGTTAAAAAGTTTGAAATAAACCCGAGGAATGAGTCCTCAAAGCAAGTGATGGACAAGCTGTGCCCGGGACTGTTTCCACCAGCACAACTTCCAAGCAGCAGGGCAAGGAAGCCGTGGGTCCTCATCCTCGGCCATCCTCCCTGCCGCGCACGCCTCGCTCGCTCATAGCAGCAGGCTGCAACAGCACTCCGCGTTTTATTTATTTAGATGAGTTTACGAAGCAATTAAGACATTTTGGCAAATGCTGAGGTGCAGCTTTCCTCCCTTACGATAGATCATTCCTGGCTTTTTTCCCCCCCTCTCCTTCTGGACAGATAAATATTTTACGGTCCCGCAGACATATTTCCTCTCTGTCCAGTCACTTAGAATCCATTTGAGCACGCCTGTTGAACTCCTCCATCACGCAGTATTTTAACAAGAGCCCCTAAATAAACTTTATTTACAGACCGTGCTGCCTGATGTGCTGAATACACTGCGTCGTCACCTCCTGAGCTGGAATTCTTCTTGGAAACCTTTCTTACCTGGGCAAAAGCAGGAAATCCAACACAAAAATAGTGTTGGTGTGGTTTAAGGAATAAGTTGCCACATGTGCTCTCATCATGCAAGTGCTGGAAACGCTCATCCGGGCCCTCGGCGCTGCCTGCAATCCCCCAAAGATGCTCTGAAATCAGCAAGGTTTTACAGCGTTCCTTGGAAGGCATTAAAACACTTTAATAAAATGTTTCATAAAGATTCTTCTAATAAGGTGAAGGATCTAAATTGAATTCACTGAAGTACTGTAATGGTCAAACTGGCAGGCTTTGTGGGGAATGGCAGGAAGCACTTCTGCTGGAAACAGTCTGTGTTGAGCTCCCCCCCCTCCAAAAAAAGGGAAATAGTGGATTTGGGCCAAAAAGCAGCAGACTTTTTTGTTTCTGAAGCTGCCAATTCTCTTTCCAAGACGTTTGTGGAAGGCATACACTATGCACATGAAAAACTGTGCTAACTCAACTCCGTTTTTAGAAGGTGGAGGAGGAAAATGTTGGACCAGCTCAGACAGGTGGCTGGTCAGGACAGCCCTCGGCGACTCCTGGCTCTGCCGCCGGGTCAGGACGTGGAGGGATTTTGCAGCACAGGTTTTCCTTACCGAAATAAAAGAGTCCCCTAAAATGCGTGACAGCACTCTCCAGATAAGGAGCTACCTGGTTTAGCAGGTGAAGAGGTGCTTGGGGAGGTTTTGGAAGAGAGATTATGGACCTGATTGCATAAATACCTAGCATGGGTTTTAACCGGCATTTTGGGTAAAATTCACCGCTCTGCAGAAGGCCCATAAAAGGCCCGTGCACCACTTACGCCCCACCAAGGTACCATTCGGGTGGTGTACGTGGAGCTCCGGTGATGCATGGGCCCTGTGCCGGCCGCCGGCGGAAGGGGGTTCATCCGTTATGTATCGATGATGCTCGATGTGTTGGGGAAAAATATTAGCAGAGTGATTTTATTAACAACAGTGATAATTCACCGCTTGTCTTTCCGTGCATAATAAAGGGAATCGAGGGTGCTACACACGAGCCAGAGGAGCGGCTTACGAAACTATCCGGGAAAAAACAAACAAACGAAGCCTCCTTCTGCCCTGGGAAGCATGAGAGCGCGCGGAAGGGGAGCCGGCTCCCCCCAAAGTCCTGGCTGTGCCGGTTAATAAAAGTAAATCCTGAATCAGCTCGGGGTTCCTTGGGTGCTCTCATGATGTACAAAATCTCAGAGGAGTATCTCGGAGTTTCGTACGTGTTGGCTTTGTGCTGGGGAGAGGATGGGGCCAGCGTGCGGGGGGCTCCCAGCGATGCTGCTGTCAGCACAGGGATTTCCCCACATCCCTGGAAATCCTCTTGGCTTCCTCTCCACCATTGGCACCTCACTTGCAAGGGGAACAACTGAGCAAAAAACTGCCCTGCCTTCCTCACACCTGCTCCCTACCTGCAGGCAGTATGAAATCGCACGTGGGCAGCGGCTTGGAATGAGCATCCACACAGCCTTTCTGAAGACCAAGATTTTGGGTTGCATCTCCTCTTTTTGGGTTACGTCCCCATGTTTCCTACCAAATATGCAGTGCCTGCGCCATCCCTTTGGGCTACAGTTCTGCATAGATGAATGGAAAAAGATTATGTCACGTTGATTTACTCCCCTTCCTCAGACAAATAAAGGTGTCTCCAGATAAAATATAACTTCCTTCCCGAGCCCGCTGAGCCTCCCCTCTCCCTCTGTGCACAGAGAAACCCCCGGGTTTGGAAGGAGGAACGATGGCCGGAGCACGTCCCCCGACCCGAGCCTGCAGGTGAGGATGTCGTGCCTGGGCATCGCCCTGCACGTGGGGCCGGGCCGGGGGCTGCCTGGCCAGGGACCCCCCTTCCCAGCCAGCCCTTCCCTCTGCAAAGTCAAACAAAATGCAACTAAAGGAATTTTTGAGACTTGCCTCTGCTTTGTGTTCCTGTGTATTTATTATGCCTCTCAGTACAGGAGCCTCCTGCAGGGACGGTGATTTGGCGGGTGCTCAGAGGACGGGTTTTAGGCACCTTGTTTGAGACGGACGTGAGCAGGGCCTTCCAAGAAGCGCTGCTGGTGGGTGCGCGGAGCACGGGGCGCTCGCAGACTGCGAACTGGGGACGCCTATCGATTTGTTTAGAGGGTGGGCTTGCAAAATGAAAATCTGAAGAATAAATGAATCTTGATGGAAAGTCTGCCAATGTTTTTTTTTTTTTTTACATCAGATCGCAGCTAACTTTGCAGCCGTCTTCCGCAAAAGGCAGCAGAGTTCTCTGCTTGCACACCCCAGTCTGCCCAACAGTAATTCTGTACTTTAACTAATTCAATGAACTTTGCTCCCTCCTTGCTTGTGAAGCACCCAAATCTCTAAGTGCTGTTGGGCTCCCCTCTTACTTCTGATCATTTTGGTTTTATTTTGAGTACCAGGAGGCTACATCCTGGGGACCTGAGCCTACGTCAAGAGGCTACATCATGGGGACACCTGAGTGCTGCCGCCTGGTTTTGCAAGGTCGTGGGGATGTCTCCACCCAGGACCAACACACGTGTCCTGGGTGTCCCCCTGTGAGTGCAGCAGAGCCAGCACCGCCGGGTCCCCTCCAGGGGAAGGCAGGGGACGGGAAGGCAGAGATGAGGCAAACGCCCAGCATGAGTAAGCACCTCGAGGAAAATGAACACCGGATTCACGGCAATTCGAGGTTTTACACGTACACCACCTTTGGCTGGTGCTTAGATCCCGCCAGCACCTGTGCGGTGGGAACAGGCAGAAGCTCAACGTGAGAGCAGTGTCGTGGGAGGTGGGACATGGTGCCCGGCCCCGACAGGAGGCACATCCATACCCGCCCATACCTGCCCACACCCATCCATATCTACCCATACCCATCCTTACTCACCCAAACCCACCCACACCCACGTACAGCCGCCCATACCCATCCACAGCCACCCGCACCCACGCCCACCCACCCACAGCCACCCGTACACGCGCACACAAAATACAGCCCCGCGTGCTGCTCTCCGTCTGTGTGACCGCTCTGCAAGTCCCGGGCCGGAGGCTGGGGCTCGTCTTCCCGAGGGAAAGGGCGGCCAGCAGCCGCGCAGCGCGGAAAACCCGCGCCCGCTGAAACCCGCAGCGCCTACAGCGCGCAAGCGGCGCGGGGGGAGAGCCTCGCACAGGCGCAAGTCCCGCGGCCGCGGGGCTCCGGCCTCCCCCAGCTTGGGTTTCCCTAAAGGCGAACTGGGGCTAAATAATGAATCGATCTAAAATTAACCGGAGGAATGGAAATGCTCTAAAAATAAGCGAGCA